>CM055070.1:10511865-10559099 GCA_029204045.2 Tillandsia leiboldiana | reverse complement strand
ACTCTATAAGCACAGGCCTACCCCTCAATAGTACCTCAAGGTCCAACAAAACGGGGACTAAGCTTCCCCGACACTCCAAATCTCCTGACCCCTTGCGACGAGGCGAGACCTTTAAGAATACATGGTCACCAATCTGAAACTCCAGTCTCGCCGTGAGTATCTGCTAACTCCTCTGACGACTCTGCTACCTCAAGGTGTCGACGAACAACCCTGACCTTCTCCTCAGCTCCACAAGAAGATCTGTTCCCAAAGTCTTCCTCTCACCCACGTTACTCCAATACAAGGGTGACCGCACGTGCGTCCACAGACAACGCCTCAAACGATCCAGCTGGTATGCTCGCCTGATAGCTGTTGTTGTACGAAACCAACCAAGAGAAGGCAGTAACTCTTCCCCCCCGCCAAATCCATAACTCACCTATGGGCTTAAGCCGCTCACAGATCCTCAAGGGTCTGTATAGTGCGCTTCAACGGCCATCAGTCCTGGGTGGAATGCAGTGCTGAACTCTGAGCTGGGTCCCCAAAGGCTGACTGTAAACTCCCCCAGAATCGTGACACAAACCTCGGATCCCGATCTGAAACAATCGACGCGGGTATCCCGTGTAGCCTCACTATCTCGTCCAAATACAACTGTGCCAGACGCTCCAAAGGCCAAGTCATCTGAACAGGCAAGAAATGTGCAGACTTGGTGAGTCTATCAACAATAACCCAAATCGCGTCGGCTCCACTCTGCGCTCTCGGCAGCCCTGTAACAAAGTCCATGGTGATGTGGTCCCATTTCCACTCGGGAATTGGAAGACTTTGCAACTGCCAGCAGGAACCCGGTGCTCTGCTTTCACTTGCTGGCAAGTTAAACAGTGAGCCACGAATCTTCCAACGTCCCGCTTCATTCCGGACCACCAAAAATGTGCCTTGAGGTCCTTATACATCTTAGTACCACCAGGATGAATGGTATAAGGTGTATAATGAGCCTCACCCAAAATCTGGTCTCTGATCTCTGAATCCGAAGGCACACACACTCGGTCCCTGTACCGAAGTACTCCCGAGCTATCCACTGTAAAATCCCCTATAAGATCTGCCTGAATCTGTGACCTAATCCTCTCCAAGTGGGGGTCCTCACTCTGTGTCTCCCTAATCCTGTCCAACAGAGTGGGCTGCAAGACCATAGACATCAGTCTAGCAGAGACCCCAGGGGATACAACCTCAATCTGGAGTCGCCTCAACTGCTCAATCAACGGGGCCTGCTGCGTGACCAACATGCTCAAGCTCTGCACTGACCTCCGACTCAAAGCATCTGCTATCACATTGGCCTTGCCGGGATGATAGAGGATACTAACATCGTAATCCTTCAGTAACTCCAACCACCGGCGTTGCCTCAGGTTCAGCTCCTTCTGAGTAAACAGATACTTTAAGCTCTTATGATCCGTGTAGATCTCACAATGCTCACCGTAGAGGTAATGCCGCCACAGCTTCAATGCGAACACCACAGCTGCCAGCTCTAAATCATGAGTAGGGTAATTCTTCTCATAATCCTTTAGTTGCCGTGAAGCATAAGCAATTACCCTCCCATGCTGCATCAAGACACAACCCAAACCGCTGTGCGAGGCGTCACTGTAAATCACGTAGCCATCACCCATCACTGGCAGTGTAAGAACTGGTGCTGAAATCAGTCTCCTCTTCAGTTCCTCAAAACTTCGCTGACACTGCTCAGTCCAATGAACCTCATCCCCTTCCTAGTCAAACAGGTCAGGGAGCAGAGAAGCTTCGCAAAGCCCTCTACAAACCGACGGTAGTAGCCTGCCAAGCCCAGAAAGCTCCGGACTTCCGTCACCGTCGTCGGTCTCGGCCAATCCCGAACTGTATCAATCTTCGTCGGGTCAACTGCTACTCCTGCGGCTGATACCAAGTGGCCCAAGAATGCAACCTCCCGAAGCCAAAACTCGCACTTCTTAAGCTTGGCATACAGCTTCTTCTCACGTAGAAGCTGCAGCACTATCCTCAAGTGCTCCTCATGATCCACATCGCTCCGGGAGTAATCAAGATGTCATCAATGAACACAACCACAAACAAGTCTAAGTACGGCTGAAATACCCGGTTCATCAAATCCATGAATGCAGCTGGGGCATTAGTCAAACCAAAACGGCATAACCGTAAACTCATAATGCCCATACCGGGATCGAAAAAGCCGTCTTAGGGATGTCCTCGGCCCTCACCCTCAACTGGTGGGTAACCTGACTGAAGATCAATCTTCGAAAACACTGTGGCTCCCTGCAACTGATCAAATAAATCATCTATCCGTGGAAGAGGGTACTTGTTCCGGATGGTCACTTTATTCAACTCCCGATAATCCACACACAAACGAAGCGACCCATCCTTCTTCTTCACAAATAAAACCGGCGCTCCCCACGGAGAAACACTAGGCCTGACAAAGCCCCTATCCATAAGATCCTGAAGCTGGGCCTTCAACTCCCTCAACTCGGCAGGTGCCATCCTATACGGCGCCTTCGAGATTGGTGCGGTTCCCGGTACCACATCAATCACAAACTCCACCTCCCTCTCCGGCGGCATCGTCGTCAACTCAGGGGGAAACACATCTGGGAACTCGCGGACAACAGGAATATCCTCGAGTCCCAGTGCCGCCGTAGGCACCTCCACAATCGTCGCTAAGAAAGCGGTTGCAGCCCCTACTAATCATCCGCCTAGCCCTCGCCGAAGAAACAGTCATCGCAAAGAAGGTGCTCTGGCAGCCTCTGAAGACAAACTCCTCCTGTCCAGGCTCGCGGAGGGTCACCGTCCTCTCTCTGCAGTCTATAACAGCATAGTACCTCGACAACCAATCCATACCTAGCACGACGTCGAAATCCTGGAGTTGCCGCAAGACAAGCAAGTCTGCCGGCAAAATCCAGGATCCAACTGCACAGGGCAATCCCTACAATACTCCTCGACATGCAAGACATGATCTGGTATCTGAACCTCTAATGCATGCGATAAAGAAACTACCTCTATACCATGAAGGGATGCAAATGCTCTACTGATAAAAGAATGCGATGCACCGGTATCAAAGAGAGTACGAGTACGAACTGCAGAAAATCAAAATAATACCTGCGACGACATGCTCTGCTGCTGTAGCATCCTCTACCTGAGCGGCATAGACTCGACCGCTCGGCGCCGGGGGGATGTCGCTCTGGCTGTCGCGAGGACGATGGAGCAAAATCTGGCCTACGGAGGTCGCCGAAGGTCCTGCTGACTGACGAGGAACGAAGGATGCAGAAGCTGATGAAGGAGCTGGGTAACCTGCCCTGGGGCACGCCCTCGCGAAGTGACCGGTCTGCCCCGCAACGGAAGCAGCGGTCCCGACCCTGCGGGCACTGGCGGGTGAGTGCGGTCCTCCACAGATGATACAACGGTCGGGCGCGGCTGCCGCGAAGTCTGCTGCTGCTGCGAAGACTGCTGCTGCTATGAAGACTGCTGCTGTCGAAGTGGTCGACGCTGCTGCTGCTGCTGCTGGAACTGACGAGATCCCCCAGATCTCTGCCGCCCCTGATACCCCCGTCCCTGAGAGTGGAAACGGGGTGGTCTCGGGGGTCCCTGTCTACTCGACTGCCCCTCCTCAAACTGCGCGGGGCGCTTCGCCCCAGGAGTCACAACGGGGGCTGGAGTCACCTCTGCCATCACGACCTCACCACCCTCCACATAAAGTGCCTGCTCCATCGAGGCCTCTAAAGTCTGTAATCTGAGGGAGCGGACCAACTGATAAATGTCCCGACGCAACCCTCTCTCGAACATGTAGATCCGGTGGGTCTCATCTCTGGCCACGTGGGGCATACTAGCCAACAGCCGATTGAAATCGGCTATGTACGCGTGTACGGGCCTATCTCCCTGGCGGAGATTCCTCAGCTGCTCCTCCAAACTCTGTCGAACACTCTCGGGAAAGAAGGCCCCAAGAAGCATACCGCGAAACTCTGCCCAAGAGATAAACTGGGTCCCAGGCGGACCTGCGGGTCGCACACGCCGCCACCATGCCTCGGCGTTGCTCTCCAGAAAATGAGTAGCCAACAGAACTCGAAACCTCTCATCAATAAAAAGGCTCTCGAAATGGCGCTCCATAGCTGTAACCCAAGACTCAGCCGCCCACGGCTCAGCACTCATGCCCGAAAAGCGGGGTGGATCGAACTTGCGAAACCTCAACAAAAGACCCACCAAAACCTGCTGCTCTGCCAAAGTCAAAGATCCCGTCGTCCCAGACGGTGGCCTACTGGAAACAGGCTCAGCCGGAACTGCTGGTGCAGGCTGCACAACCGGGGGTGCCACAACAGGGGAAGAAGGCACCGGTGAACTCTCAGGGGGTACCACCGCCGGCTGCGCTCTCTGCTCCAACAAGAGCGTCAACCGACTCACAGCCTCCTCCTGGCGTCGAGACGCCTCAGCCAACTGTGCCACCTGGGCACGGAGCTCCAAAACCTCGCTCTGCTGTCCCTGCTCCGAGTCCTCCTGCTCGGGCTCAGAGGACGAAGGCTGCGAACGCGTCACCATCGAGCGTCGAGGAGGCATCCCCACCTGAGGGACAAGGCAAACAATCAGAACCCAAATCATCTCTCGACCCAATCTAGCGAAAGTCAGAGGGCATGTCCCCCTTCCCGAAGTACTATGTTGTCTGCAGCCAACATAGTTGCCACCGAAGGAAGACATGTCGATCGCTCACCCCGAACCACTCGGGAGAGTTAGAAATCCAATCAGGACTCTCGCTAAAATCACGGCTCTCACGCGAGTCATCCTAGGGTCCAACCACAAGCCTAGGGTTCCTAAGTCCTCCAAGACCTACATTCTAGGCTCTGATACCACTCTAATCTGTCACGCCCCGGGGCGATACTGCGCCCCGGCTCGCCAACAGATCCGCCGCCCGTACGGGAAGCCCGTATAGGCGTAGCGACTAACCTGCAAAGAAACATCTACACTAGCAGATATCAGAGCTGAAAGAGAAAAGCTGGAATAAAATACATAAAGTAAAACTACAACTCTCAAATATACAGACCAACCTCACCAGAATACAGGAGTCTCTCATAAAAGCAGGAAAGGAAGGTACAACTCAAAACCTCACTACAAAAGTCACTCGACATAACACACACCAAAATGGAACTGGGGTACATCTACTCACACACTGAAGACGACAGGAGGGGATCTATCTCGCGACGCCCTTACCTCGGTCAGAAGGAGCTGGATCAGCAACAGGAGCTGCAGGAACCGGAGCAGAAGTCCCTGGGGAGAAAACACCACGACGGGTGTGAGAACTACATCCCACAGTAGTTCTCAGTGGGTGCCGCCAACAAGCCCGACGGTCTGCCCACTAAGTCTACCAGAGGCAAAAGTAACATATGCAGTGCTATAAGGAAAGCTGGGAAAGGTAACTCTACAGCTACTATGCCTCTATCTAGATGCTCAACAGTGGAACAGAAAGAACATAATGCCACAACTAACTCTCCTCCCTGATCACCCAATCAAAACTGACTGCCACATCGGGTCCAGTCAAACCTGCGCCAACCTACTGCCGTTACGTCCCGGAGGAGCGGACTTACGTAGGGCGTCCGTGGCTGCCAACGAAAGCACAGCCAGAGGGACCACTGCAACAACAAGTCGCTAAAGAACATCTCAAACTCACACCGGTACACAACCCGGTCTCGCCTACTCCGGAGTGGCCCTCGAGGGGAGCGACCCGCTCGAGTCAAGGTAACCCATAAGTATCACTGTAAAGTATCACTGTAAAGCTCTAATGTGGCTCATGCAGGCTATGATCCAATCCTCGATCAATAAGATCGACCACCAAACAAATCACTGACTCACCCACTGGCTGGAATCTACACAGCTGAAACTCACTGTCTCTCTGACAGTTTCCAAGAACCCAGATCTACTATCACTATCACTCTCCCAAAGAAATCAAATCTAAAGACTGCTATCAACTCCACTCGGTCCCCAGACACGAGTGCAAAAGCATCCCACAACCACCCGACCTCTCGGCCCACAACTCGGGCGAGGAAAAGCTAAGTCCAAAGTGAAATGAAGTATCGTGATGTGGAATGTCTAGAGCAATAAAAACCTAGCCCAAGTTGGAGTTTTTCTACAGACTGGCTGAACATGATACATATGACAGGGGTGCTAGGTCAAATTCCAAGATTTCATTACTTAACATAGTGCAGGAATCAAAAGATTCAACAACTGATATACAAGATACAACATACAGTTTTACACATGCTAATACTCCAATTTCTAACATGCATGATCCTACACACATAGAATTAGTACACAGTCCAGAGTTCTTGGAAGCAAGGTCACCCACCTGAAAGTGCTAACTGTCCGAAATCGCACAGCTGAGAAAGCCCACAACTGTCAAATCACAAATCCCACCAAGCCAACATCACGGTAGAAGTGCTCACAAACTCCTGGGTACAAACATACACCAAAATTACACTTTAAACCACACAAATTCCAAAATCCCAAAATCTGTGGTGAACAGTCCCATTCACACGAAATTTTCACCTGAAAAACTTCCTCCAAAAATTCCAATAAAAATATGACGGCGATCCTCGCGAAGAGTAGATGTCGATAGAGTCCTGAAACGTCGAATTCCGATGTCCGGATGAGGAGATAAAAATCCGACAAGTAGGTGCTGTCCAAATCAACCAACAGTCGCAAAGGGGGTTAAAAATGTACCCAGAACCCCAAGAAAAGCTCGGATCCAGAAAAAGTGTCCAACACGAAAAATGTAGATTTACCTCTTACGAAACCGTCACCGCAGAAATCGTCCAAAAATAATGTCGGGGTAGCCCGGTAGACCTCCCAGACTAAACTGCGACGAAAATGGGCCTCCAACAGTAGATCGTCGCTCCGCACCCCGATGTAGAAGTCGCCGTCGTCGCGGTCTCCAAAAATTCTGAACCTTTGCCAAAAGATGCACAAGAGGGAGAGGAAGAAAATTGGTGAAGGGCTCAATGGCAAAAGCTCCCGGGAAAAGCCTCTAAAGTGAGCCCCAAGGGGCCTATTTATAGGCCTCACCCGAAATCAGCCCAAAAAGACAAGTCAATGGGCTTTCGGGCCCAACTTTCGGGCGCCCGGCACTTTCGGGCGGCTACAGTGTTGGGCCGGCCCAACACTGTTCACGCCCGAATCCACCAGGTGCCGCCACGTGGCCCGCCGAACAGCAAACAGCTGTTCGGCCCACCCGCGGGCTGCCACGTGGCCCGCCCCCGCACAGTGAGGCGGTTGGCGCCCTCCAATCAGCGGGCGACACGTGTCCTCCCCGGTTGACCCGCTGACCGGTCGGCGGCCGCGCCGGGCGCGCGGCATGGCCCCGACGTGGGCACGCACCCCGAGGCACCGACCCCGACTCCGTGCGCCGCGCACGCTGCGCCCGCGAACCAGAGGGCGACACGTGTCCCCTACACCCGGTCCACGCATTCAACTGGAATTCTGTGGACCGCGCCGCATGCACCGACCAACCGGAGGCTGCCACGTGGCCCCGCATTGGTCCATGCACCGCCGCGCTCACCCGGTAGACCGCGCGCCTTGCGCCCGCCAATCAGGCGGTGCCACGTGTCCATGCGCCGGGTCTGTGCACCCCGCCGCGCAGCTCTGTGGACCGCGCATCCTGAACCGGCCAATGACAGGCCGCCACGTGGCATCCCGGCGGTCTACGGCCCCTCCCATGCACCAATTTCCACTGAAAACTTCCGGGAGTCCGTTTTTGGGCATCCGGACTCAGAAATAAACAAGCAAATAGCCGTTTTCAAGCGTTTTTCCGTGCTGAATCCATTTCCGACCTCTGTTGGGCCTAATTCTTTTCCGAAATTTCGGCAAACTCAGCCGAAGGCCTACACAGCTAATAATAACACACAGGGTCCATCTGTGGCATCCCATTGACGCACCATGGGCCAGATACACCAACGCTAGGTGCTCTAACAGTGGATTCATCGGAAGAACGCTGCATGGGAATTTGGGCCACTACACTCGGAGCATGTCCTCTAGGATCTGGATCACCCGCTCGGATTGTCCATCCGTCTGGGGGTGAAAGGCTGTGCTGAAGTGTAGCTTGGTCCCCAAGGCTCGCTGTAGACTCTGCCAGAAGTTTGAGACGACCCGGGTGTCCCTGTCTGAAGTGATTGACGCCGGTATCCCGTGTAGCCTCACAATCTCACTGATGTAGGTCTGAGCCAGTCGGTCCCGTGTCCACGTCGTGTGAATGGGTAAGAAGTGGGCTGACTTCGTTAACCGATCTACGATGACCCAGATGGCGTCATGCCCCTGCTGCGAACGCGGAAATCCGGTGACAAAGTCCATAGTGATTCGCTCCCATTTCCACTCTGGCACTGGTAGAGGCTGCAGTTTCCCCGCCGGCCGCTGATGTTCGGCTTTCATCTGCTGGCAAATCAGGCAGTGCGCTACAAATCGTGTCACGTCCCCTTTCAGCTTTGGCCACCAGAAGGTCTGTCTGAGATCCCTGTACATCTTGGTGCCCCCAGGGTGCGCCGCATAGGGAGCACAATGTGGTTCGGTCAAGATTTCTTTCTTCATATCTAGTGAATCCGGCACGCAGATTCGCCCTCGGAAACGAAGGGTACCATCAGCCTCCAATGCAAAATCCCCTCCCTGGTCCGGGGAAATCCTGTCCCGGACCAGCTGTAGCTGCGGGTCAGTCCCTTGACCCTCACAGATCTTCTCGAACAGGGTAGGTTTAACTATGAATGACATGAGTCGCTCGACCGTTCCTACCGGTACTATTTCCAGTTTCAGCCGTGAAAATTCCGCAATCAGGTTGTCCTGCCGAGTAATCATTCCTGGTGGTGTCCCCTCCATTTGCCCCTTCCTGCTCAAGGCGTCCGCCACCACATTTGCTTTCCCGGGGTGGTATTGAATTGATAGGTCGTAGTCCTTCAATAACTCTAACCACCGTCTCTGTCTCAGGTTCAGCTCCTTCTGGGTGAAGAGGTACTTAAGGCTTTGGTGGTCAGAGAACACATTACAATGTACACCATAGAGGTAGTGCCTCCAAAGTTTCAGAACAAAGACTACTGCGGCTAGCTCCAAGTCATGTGTCGGGTAGTTCTGCTCGAAATCCTTGAGTTGTCTTGAGGCATAGGCTATAACCTTTCCTTGTTGCATCAGTACTCCTCCCAACCCAACTCGCGATGCATCGCAGTAAACCTCGTAGTCCTCACCGGGTGTCGGTAATGCAAGCACCGGCGCTCTGGTTAGCCTCTTCTTGAGTTCTTCAAAACTTTCTTGGCATTGTGCAGTCCAGACGAACTTTTCTCCTTTTCGGGTTAGGCGGTTTAGAGGGGTCGCAATTTTCGAGAAGCCCTCAACAAAACGTCTATAATAGCCCGCGAGGCCCAGGAAGCTGCGGATTTCCGTTACTGTGGTCGGTTGGGGCCAACCCGTCACCGACTCCACCTTTTTGGGATCCACTGAGACTCCTGCTGCTGAAATGATGTGCCCCAGAAATCCTACCTCGCGAAGCCAAAACTCGCACTTCTTAAGTTTGGCAAAAAGCCTCTGGTCTCGGAGTGTCTGCAGAACAATCCGTAGGTGCTCCTCGTGTTCTTCATCAGTGGGCGAGTAAATCAGGATGTCGTCGATGAAGACCACTACGAACTGATCCAGGAAAGGTCTGAAAACTCGGTTCATCATGTCCATGAATACCGCTGGGGCGTTGGTAAGCCCGAACGGCATTACAGTAAACTCGTAGTGGCCATACCGAGTCCGGAAAGCCGTCTTCGGGATATCTCCATCTTGGACTCTGAGCTGGTGGTAGCCTGACTGCAGGTCAATCTTTGAGAAGACCGTTGCTCCCCGCAGTTGATCAAAGAGATCGTCAATCCTGGGTAAGGGGTACTTGTTCTTCACTGTGGCTTTGTTTATTTTCCGGTAGTCGATGCATAGCCGCAAACTCCCATCCTTCTTCCGTACGAAGAGTACCGGCGTGCCCCAAGGTGACACACTCGGTCTGATGAATCCTTTATCCAGGAGGTCTTCAAGCTGCGCCTTAAGTTCCTTTAATTCTGCGAAGGCCATTCTGTAGGGAGCCTTCGTGATTGGTCGTGTGCCGGGTAGAAGCTCGATCGGAAAAACTACCTCCCGTTCGGGGGGCATCCCCGGCAGTTCGGTCGGGAACACATCCGGGAAGTCCCTCACGACTGGGATGTCTGAGAGGGCCGCAGAGGGTCTAGTGGCCAAGTCCACCGACGCCAAGTAGGCCACGCACCCTCCCTCGATCAGTTTTCTGGCTCGCGATGCTGGAATGATGGTGGAAAAGGAGATGCTCTTGCATGCTAGGTAGACGTTCTCTGGAAACCCTGGGTACTGCAGTTGCACCTGGCGCTTCTCGCAGTCAATCACCGCCCGATACATGGCGAGCCAATCCATTCCGAGTACCACGTTGTACTCCTTTAATGGAATGACCGCCAAATCCCACGGGCAAGATAGTCTCCCCAACTTTATTGGGCAGGAAGGTACTAAGTTGCGGGCCTCCAAAGGCCCCCCCGCCGTAAGGACTAACAGCACGCTGGGTAGGGGTCTCTCCACAAAACCATGTGATGATACAAAGTCGCAAGATATAAAGGAGTGGGTTGCTCCGGTATCAAAAAGGGTTCTAGCACGGTAAACGGAAATGAGAGTGATACCTGCCACGACGTCCTCGGGTGGGTCTGCCTGCTGATAGGCCATCGAATGGACCCTGCCTCCCGATTGTGGTGGTCCTTCCCCTGCTGGTCGCGGTGCCGAAAGTCTGGGGGCCGATGACATCGGGGCTTTTCCTCGCCCCGAATGCTGTGGTGCTGGCGTGGAGGCTGCCGAAGATGCTACTCCTTGGTTCGTGGGGCAGTTGAAACGGAAGTGCCCTTGCTTTCCACATCGGAAACAGTGGTCCTGCCTCTTGGAGCATTCTGTCACCCTGTGCGCCCCGCCGCAGATCACGCAAGGCCTGTCATCCGATCGTTGTCCTCCCCCTGGCGCGCCCCTGGTCCTCTGCTGGGTTCTCCACCGCTTAGAGGGTCGGCTCCCACTAGAAGAGCCTCCCCCGAGTACGGCTGAGACCGCTTCCTGTCCTCCTGCTGAGTAGGGCCCCCTCCCCGGGCGCGCGTAACGGCGACGCCTCGCTCCACGATGGTCGCTCGATCGACTACCTTCTGGAAGGTGTGCAAATCCGCCGCTTGCACCACCTGAAAGATATCGCTGCGAAGCCCGTCCACGAAGAGGGTGGCCTTGTGGGACTCGTCCCGTATGACAAAAGGGACGCAGTTCGCCAGCCTCACGAACTCCCGCTGGTACTCCATCACCGTTCTGTTTCCTTGCCTGATATGGTTCAGATCGTCCTCTAATTGTTTCTTGACGTTGTTGGTGAAGAACGCCCCGAATAGCTCTCGCTTAAAAGTGGTCCACGATGGGAAGGCGGTACCCTTTGCGGAGTCAGGGCGTACCGTCTTCCACCAAATGCGGGCGTTCCCCTCCAGAAAGTGGACAGCCAGGGGAACCCGCTCGTGGTCTTCCATCAGCAAGTCTTCAAACAGCTTCTCCATTGTGTCCACCCACTTCTCCACGACCCAGGGGTCCGTCGTCTCCCCCTCAAACGTCGGCGGGTCGTACTTCTTGAAGTCCGCCAGATTGGCGCGCACGCGATCCCGCTCAGTCGGCGGAGCAGGCCCTTCCCCCATGGCAATAGTGGCCATGACGGAAGAAGGCCTCACCCCGGTGTCCCCAGGGGTATCTCCGGCTGAAGTTCCCGGCATCGATCCCGCTGCTGCTGCCGTAGGGGCTACCACCGGCACCGTCTCTCGGGCTAACGGCACCTCGGGCGCCGCAGCCCGGGTAGGGGCAGCCCCCGCCTCGGCCTCCATTGCCGGCGCTCCCGTCGCCGGTGCAGTTGGCCCCGGAGGAAGGCCCTGGGCGATTACCACCGTCGCAGCGGCCTGCTGTTGCTGTGTCAGTTGGCGCACGTGATCCGTAAGGGTCGCCAACTGTCCAGCCATCTCCCGTAACTGCTGCCTCAGGAGTTTGTTCTCCGCGGTCGCCGACGCCGCTGCGTCCGCCCCTGCATCCTCGGTGGTAGATCTAGTCCTGGCCATGATCTGGACACATACACAAACCAGTTACTTCTAGGTCAAACCAAAGTAACGCCGCATACGCTGGCACTAAAAGGGATTACACTAATTTCCCTCCCCCCACGTGCACTCGCGTTCTACATGCCTACACCATGTTCACTTTTATTGCTCATTAGCTAGAGTATTGCGCCCCGTGGATGTCGGGCCCCGACTATTGTGGTTAAAGTTCATTCTCTGATACCATCTTAATCTGTCACGCCCCGGGGGTTTAAACGCGCGGAAGGAGAGCCACCGGTGCTCCCAGATCAGCGTAATATTTTTTTTTGAAAGCAGGTCTACCCCAGTGCGCGCACAGACCCGCCGCATATGCAAATTCACTCTGCAAACGGGCAGAGTTTCCTTTGTATATGCACGGCGTCCTCATTACATAATACATCCAAATCAAGCTTTAACCACACTAATCGAAGCACAGCCATATACAACATGCATTTCACACATTGGGAAAGGGCCGACCATTTTAAAAGGATAAATATTCACAGGATTTTGAAAGCGACGCCCACCCGACGTCGATGTTTTAAAAATCCATTTGAAAACCACATAAATCCACAGAGGTTTTAAAGACGGCACCCACCCGATGCCTAATTTTGTAAAACCAGTTTCGAAATCACATAAATTCCACAAGGTTTTAAAAACCGGTGCCCACACGACACCCACGTTTTAAAGACGGTTTTCGCAAACGGTTTTCTTTGTTTTTCATAGTTTTAAAACGGCCAAGTAAGGGAAAGATACCACATCCATTCAACAATCATAAACGAAAAGGCACATCCACATCGATCCCACGGGGGTATCGCAATCCACAACTAACTAACATGAACAATAAAAGAACAGGGAAAGTAATGTCACTATGTCTGATGCCGCTCACATCAGAACGGCACTGTCGCGGCCTCACCAGCGCCCTAGCACTCGCCCCTGGACGAACCTGTCACGAAGTGGGAAGTCAGTGACTAGAAATAACATAGTATGCAAGAAGGGCTAAAAGTAAGGCAAACCACGGTAACCAGAGCAACCGTCCTCCTCAAAACACAAACCATTGCGTCCACACCCTGTACCAAGCAAAACCGGGCACCTTCCCCGCCAATCACACCGAGCACCTGCCCCGGTGTCCCCCGCCGAGCACCTGTCTCGGCCGCCGAGCACCTGCCTCGGCATCACCGCTCACACCCCTCACCTTCGAGGGCCCCATTTCTTACGTCACCATCACGTGGGGTACACGGGTCAACGTACCACTTTTCCGGAAAAGCACACCCTTGCGGTGGCCAAACCGCCGGTGTGCGTGTAGCAAAACAAGAGCCTCATAATCGATAGTAAGTAAAATAGCGCAACAGGGTTAGTTAGATAATCATAAGATCCACATACTATTCACCTTGCCCCGATATGTGATTTCTATTAATACATGTCTATCCCCCGAAAAGTACCCACCTCGTGCCTGTCGTCCGGCGCTCGGCTCGTCCGTGACCGTGCGCCTGTCGCCTACAACGCCCCGCACTCTTGAAGGAACAATGGTATGTCAAGACTAAGAGATCCGAACACTGACACCGACTCCATGCCGAAAACCGACGACTGACGTGATCCCCGAGCTCCGCGCGGCGGAGTTCCCCGCACGGCACCGACCCGTGCGGTGAGCACTCCGCCTGCGGACAGCCCCAACGGCCCCAACCCGTCGTGGTGGTGGCATCCCGCGTGACCTCAGCCCGCGCGGGCGCCCCACCTGCGGGCGGCCCCGCACGGCCAGGAGCTGCGCGGGCGCGCTGCCCGCGGGTGCGGGCGACCCCTCGTGGCCCCGGCCCGCGCGGGCGCCCCGCCTGCGGGCGGCCCCGGGCGGCCAGGAGCCGCGCGGGCGCGCTGCCCGCGGGTGCGGGCGACCCCGCGCGGCACCAGCCCGCCTGCGGGCGGCCCCGCGCGGCACCAGCCGCGCGGGCGCCCTGCCCGCGTGTGCGGGCGGCCCTGCGGCGGCGGCAGCTGCCCCGTGCACGACGGCGGCGGCGGCGACGGCGGTGAAAACCCCGATCACCCCAAACCCCACGAAAACGACCCCTTACAACAAAACTATGTAAATCAAGAAACCTCCAAAAACATACCTTGGTCCTCGAGGGGAGAAAGAGGAAGAGGGATCGCCCACCTTCGCCCGATTGATCCACCCACGGCCAAGTCCTCGCCCTTCTCGTGGATATCCCCGATGGAGTAAGGCGCCGAAACCTTGGAATGCAAGCGGAAGTGGGTATGGGTTCCCTTTCCTCTCCTCACTCGACGTCCAAATCACTTAGGGTTGCAGACAAAAATCTGATCGCCCACACCTTTTTGGTCGCCCCCCTCAGACCTAACGCGATCAAGGAACGAGCAGTCGAAAGTTAAACCCCAGGTCACAACCCAGTTCGATAAAGATAAAAAGATTAAGGAGTCCGGTTTACCTCGATAACCGTGCAGATCGCCGGCACGGATTTCAGAGCGTCCGAAAGGACCGCAAATTTCACAAATTAATTCTGGGAGTTCCCGGGGTCGGAATTCGGATCCGATCGCGCCCCCGCTCTCCGCTTCGCGAGCTCTAGCACCTAAAAATACCCGCGAGCCCCGACGGTCTGACCAGTAAACACAAACAATTAAATCCTCTGCCGGACCGCCGCAAGTAAAATAAACGGAAAAGCCAAAGATAAGGGTCAAGTCTTACAATTAGAGATTAGGTAAAAGGTTGTTATTGGGCTGTATGAACCATATTGATGCATATTGTTAGAGCTGATTGGGCGACGGGTGTGAGATACAACTTGTGCTAGCGAGGTACTTAACACAGTCCTTGAGGCACAGTAAGGTAGGGCATTCCCTAAATGAGTCCCTAGAGAGAGTGAGTGTCCGAACGCAGTCCATGAGGCTCAATACAGTTGGGGGCAATACCCTATGTGAGTCCTCGAGGGATTGGGTATGTGATAAAGTCGATCAATTTGGCTCTTGAGCCAAATTGATTCATAGTCGAGTTTGAGACATGAACCCTTCTACCATATGTAGTATGTGTGGGTCTAGCTGTGGTATAGCGGATATCCTCTATAGCTAAGTATTGACAGATTGGGTGATGAAATAGTATGTAACATGTAGTTACAATATATAATAGATTTCATTTCCGCATGTGTAGAGACGCATGCAACATTTTTTTATGCATGTTGCATAGATTTATATGCTTATTGATTTACAACTTTCCTTACCTGCTTATGCTTATATATTGCCTCCTTTGGATCTGGTGGGTTGGGCTTCTCACTTGTGTGGTCGTATCCACTGAGAACTATTTTTATAATTCCCATCCCACAGCTTACAGGTCTAGCTGAATCGGCAACGGCAGAGAGAAGATGGGGCATAGCTCCCTAGCTAGAGGCCCTACCATTTACAAAGTATGTAGAGGTGACCCTCGACAGTCTTGGCTAAGTGTAAAAGAGTACAAGAGTAAAAATGAAAATTGTAATAATGTTTGGGTTGTAAGGGAAAAAGAAAAGAAAAAGGTGAATGTATTTCATGTATTTGATGCGACGAATGCATATAATAGAATAGTTGTTTTATGTTTTATGTACTTTTCTTTCGCAATCCGTGTATGAATTCTGTTCCTAGTTGGAACTCATTGAATTATACTGGTTGTGACGCCTTGGGCGAACAGAAAAAACTCGGTTAGTTCAGCGGGTCTAGGTGCGTGCCCGAACCAACCAAATTAGTGGTCTCAGAATGTGACAAGATCTCATTCACTTCGAACTCCGGCGGCCAACCACATCGAGCTTCGGCATAGGGAGGTCGAGGCCTACCGAAGGGGACCAGGGGAGTTGATCGCCGGCTGCCGCTGCTGGAAGCCATGCGACTAAGCTAGGGCACGATTCGGTGTGGCTCTAGTCCACGCAATGCTGGGGGCTTCTGGGTAGCGGTGTAGGGGTGCCAGGAGGTCGCCGGAGGTGGTCCGCGACGGAGGGGAGCAGCGGCGGCGCAAATCTCGGAGCCGCAGCCAACCCAGGCTTAGCTCAGGTGCAACTCTAGCTCTCGCGATGCCGGTAGCCGAGGGCGTAGGGGTGGCACCGGAGAGGTCACCCGGGGTTGTTGGAGACCGACCACGACGATGGGGAGTAGCGGCGGCACCTTCCCAGATGATGCGGCCAAGATGTCATCAAATCGGGTTCCCGGTGTGAACACCAGCTGGGAGGCACACGGTGGCGCCGGGGGGCAGCCGGGGGAAGGTCGCTGGACCTGTAGCTTGTCAGCGGCTGCGACAGGAGGTGGCGCGGCCACCAGCAAGGCCCTCGGGACCAAGATGAATGAGGGGGAGAGAGGTAGATAGGGTTTGGCCGGAGCTCCGGCTGCCTGGCCGGTCGCCGGAGTTGCGGTGGAGAAGGTACCACAGCCCGGGGGTTGAGGGAGAGGAGCTCAGGGGTTGAGGGAGAGGAGGGATTCGCGTTAGGGTTAAAGAAACCCTAATACATATAATATACCCAATTGCAAAATTGCCGAAAAGTCCCTCGATTAATAATAATTTGATCTCAGTCCCCCACAATGCGAGTAAAATGTGCCGTATACGCACAGACGGTACATAAAATGCAAGCACTTTTCGATTCTGAACGTTCGTTTGCGCGTTCATGGTCGCGACGGTAAACTCCAAGCGACTAGTTTATCTTTGAACTTTCAAAATTTCATACTCAAATTTTGCGCCTTCGTAGAGCTCTTAGTCCCCGAAATCTTGATTGTAAGACTGCCAATTTTCGTGCATAAAATGCTGACTTTTTTGAGACCAAACCGACAGTCGCACAAATTTTCTATAAATTCTGGATTTTCACCAATCCACCTTTGCCTCGCCGAACCAAAAAATGAACTGCACCGCGAGTTCTGGCACTCCCAAAACTCCAAAGTTGCAATTTTGTTTCACTGGATTCCGCTTCCTGTTGGCGAAATTAGCCTTTTCTTTTTCAAAACCATAATTTGAATTAAAATTCGAATCTCTAATTCTTTTATTCAAATTCAAATTTTGCCCGTTTCTACATTTTAGGTCTATATATTGACTTTCATTTTCTGATGGCGTATTTGTAGGAGGTCCAAGTGGATCAGGTAAAACAAGCTTGGCTCAGAAGATGGCAAATATTGTTGGATGCGAAGTGATTTCCTTGGAAAGTTATTACAAGCCTGAACAAGTAAAGGACTTCAAGTATGATGAATATAGCTCCCTTGATATATCGTTACTAACTAAGGTACTTCTACATATTTGGGCATTGAAGTTCATTTGTTCTCATGTAATCTGATTGTCTTATTAACTTAAAATTACCATTTATTCATTAATCTAGAACTACCTATTTAACGGTGATATTTATATTAATATTGACAAAGCAATGGATATTGCTATCTGCTGTAACATAATTTTTAAGAAGCAAATGAAATACTAATTAAGTTGATTGATTTAATGTAATATAATAAGTAATTCATCGCTTTAATAGCCCAATAGCATTTGTATATTTTTATAGCATATAATTGTTAATTTGCAACAATAGTTACAAAATATATTGTAATGATGTGGTTATATTAAAATTATTGTAATGATAGAGTTGTTATTGACTAGCTAAATTTGGCTCTATGACCATCATTATGATGACAATTCTAATGTGTATTTATATTTCATAATTTATTTTTAATACAATAGATTGCTTTTTTGTATTAGAAAAACTGATGTTAATATTTTAGACGCTCTACTAATATTCAGATATTATTTTGGTATTTTACTATACAGTAGTACTATTTATTCAATAAACAATTATACAAACTAATTCTGAAATAGGTTCTACTAACAAATACTACAAAATTTTGTCATTTAAAAATAAATTTATTTGTTTAAATAGAAAAGATTCTTCCTAAAGCTTCTATTTCATATGTATGTATCATAAATGTATGAGATTTCCTGATGTTTGGCCCTAGTCAAGGGTCCAACATTTTCCTACTGGAGGAACATGAAGTGACAAAGCTCTTGGACTTCTTCAAATGGCTCAACCTGCATGTTTGAAGATGTAAGGACCTAGCCCACTAGTACTAATAACTCATTGGGTTCAAACTACCGGCTCAAAATGCTTAAGCCGAGTTATTAGTATTAAAGCCCTTGGTTCTTATATTCCCATTAGCAGTTCCTTGCCCATCTGATGTGGGATTATTGGGGTGTCACAGAAGCTCCAGCAGGGTCAAATAGACCCGAAAGTTCATACCATCATAGACACGCATTTTTCTCTTTTCTGTTTTTTTATTTTGTTCATACATTCATAGATGTGATCGCCTTCTTCCAGGAAATTATTTGGTGTTGTAGTTTTTTTTTTTAATGCATCAAATTTCTTTGCCTATCTTGTACCTTGGTCTGAAGTGTTATCTTATGGTGAAATTTAACTGTTATACTGTGTTGCAGAATATTGAGGAGATTAGGAATAATCATAAGGCCAAAGTTCCTTGCTTTGATTTTGAGAGTTTTGGTCGAAATGGATTTAAGGAACTTCAAGTTTCTGAAGACTGTGGAGTGGTAATGCTCATATTCATGCAACAGCTTTAGTAATATTCATATTTTATTCACTTACATTTGATGATTTTCTATTCAAAACTTTCTCACTGCTGATAAAATTCCTTTTCTGCAATTAAATATCTGTTGCAAAAGAATTGCTACCTCTGAACAGTGATAGTACAATAGTTTTTTGAATAGTTCATGGACATCATTATCAACTAATATGCGGAGTCCAATGCTGGAGTTTTATGGCAGAGCTTTTCTTTAAAACTTAATCTACCTTGCCAGTGTTACTATCTTCTGTTAATTCATTTGTTAAAAAATATGATAGAAACTGCAATTTAGTTAGCGTAACTTTAAAGTCTAAACTGTCATTAGCATTCCTAATAAGAAAAGGGAACTTGTATTTGACTCCTTTGGAGCATGGAGCTGAGAAATGCTGATAGATTTTTCATTAAGATTAAATTTATTTAGGTATTCAAGGGTCAGCTTGTTGTTGTAAACAATGGACCAATCATTATTGATGTATAGCCACAAGCTTCCATTCTTTTAGAATTGGTTATCTAATCTGATTGCCCAAATATTAAACGAAAATTTCTGGTTATCTTTTTTGAAATGTAATTTTTCTTATCGTCCTTTTTGGATCAGCATATGGTAAAACTGTTGCATCTTCTGGAATATCTGTGGATAAATGGTGCTAATTCGATAGTAATCTTTTAGTTTGTATTGACTGATAAATGGTGCTGCCAGCTTATGTGTTCCCCTGTGCCAATGTGTTTCATATTTTGTGCTGGAGGAGTATCATCTATATTCTGCACTATGTTAGCATTCTGTGTATATGTTATTTCTCTATTATCTTACCAGGTGATTTTTGAAGGGGTGTATGCATTGCATCCTGTTATAAGGAAGTCACTTGACCTATGGATTGCTGTTGTAAGATTCACATTTTCTCTCCTGGGTTCTTTAAAACTTTTTTGAGTTTCCTCATTACCATATAGTTTGCTTGTTTGGTGACAAATTTCCCTCATCTTTTTGAATTATTTTAGGTTGGTGGAGTCCATTCACATCTTATTGCGAGAGTTCAGAGAGATAAAAGTCGTGTTGGCTGCTCCATCTCTCAGAATGAAATTATGACTACAGTGTTTCCCATGTTTCAGCAGCACATTGAACCACATCTTGTGCATGCACATGTTGGTACAACCATAATATTTTTACTGTCTTGAACATCATTTGTCATCACTGCTTTTCTTTTACTCTTTTTTTTTCTTTTTCAAGTTTTTCATGTTTTATAATCTCCATTATATCTTTAGAAAGTGACTGAGTTAGCTCTCTCTCTCGTGCAGCTCAAGATTCGAAATGATTTTGATCCAGTGCTCTCTCCGGAAAGTTCATTATTTGTACTGAAAAGCAACAAGAAGGTGAAATAGAATTGGACAAGTTTCCTAGTCAATCCTGTGTTACATAATTATGATATTTCTAGATTTGGATTGTTAGGTGGCCTACCAAGAAATAATGAGAGTGCTTGATCCCGGAAAAGTTTGTAGCTCTGTCCAGAACTTCACAGATATATACTTACGGCTCCCTGCAACACCTTCAAATAGACAGTTAACAGAGAGTGAGTGCATACGTGTTAGAATATGTGAAGGAAGATTTGCATTGTTGATACGTGAGGTCAGCGGATTAACTGGATATCGTCTTTATTCTTTCTGATTGGTCGCAGTAGGCTGACCTTTTCTTACTTTCTTTGTGCCAGCCTATAAGGGAAGGGAACTTTATTGTACAGCCAAAAGTGGATTTTGATATCAGTGCTAGTACTGTTGCAGGGCTTCTTAAGCTTGGGTAGGTTGTAGATTGTATATGTATTACCTTATAATGCCTTTTCAGCTTGGATGGTGATCTCGTAGTTTTAAGCTACTGTAGACTAGTTTAACTTCACCAGAGCTATCCTTTATAATGTATTGTATGCTTGCTGCTCTCTTATTAGATTACAGAATGGTTAAATTCCTGTTTTTCTTTCATGTGTTTATCCGCACATTTCACACATTTGATATCATGGAAGGGAAGTTTGTGTTATTCTGTTTCATCGTTTTTAGCAGTTGACTTTTGATAAAGAAATAAAGATAATCATAGGATCCATAAGTATAGTACTGCTACCTGTCTTTTTAACTTCATTTTCTAGCTGAGTTATTATATCTTTTTGGTTGCTATTATTTGTTTTTCCAATATTTGTGATCTCTTTGTATTCCATGATATTTAGTAAAACTATTTACAGTGTATGACAATTGGTGCTGCATATTATATCTCATCTCTCAAGGCACCCAAAAGAGAATGAATTGTAGATGGAGCTGCTAACTGTAGTGGCCTAATTCATGAAGCTGTCAATATTGTCAACTGAATTTCTTTTATTGATATTTGCACAACGAACTTACTATATATACTCTCAACTGTATCAGTTACCAAGCTGTGGCATATATTGAGGCTTCTGCATTGATATACCAGGATGGAAAGGTTGGTGGTTCTCCTTACTTCATTATCATTTTTATTATTATCTATGATTCTTTTGCTGGTGAATAATTTTTTGTCCTACAAAAGTCGCTAATTTTTACAATATTTAACCTTTTATTAGTAGCAATTTCATTCTGCCATTCAAGTATTATTTTTCTCTATCGCTTTCTCACCTTCCTTTGATTGTTTTGTGCTAAAGAACCTAATATGCTTAATACTATTGTCGGGAATCCTTAGAAATCTAATTCGAGAGAGAAAAATGAATAACTAGTGTTTAGTCAATTCGCATGTTTGACTGCTGGTCTGGTCCAGGTTTCGTAACAGAGCAAAAAGATTTAATACTGAAAGAAGTGTTGTCTTAGGGGAGATAGTTGGGTCTTTTTAGGAACATCGAAATATTACAAAAGTTAGATGAGCCTATGAATTAAGGAGAATATATTGAAGGAATGCAAAAGTAAATAAAGCTTTAGAAAAATGGTTCAGTAAGAGAGCTAAACAGAATTTTAAATTCTATAGTCAACTTTGAATCAACACGCTGGAAAGATTTTCTTATATAGATTTCTAAACGACAGAAATGTTCAAAATTTTCAACACTTCCTTTTAGGCTAAATTACACTTTTAGTCCTCTATGAGATAGGTGACATTTTGGTTTTCAAACTTTAATTTGTTGCAATTTCTGGCTCGAACTTTTTAAATCATTGCAATTAGTTTTCGTAGTTCCATTTAGTTGACTAAATAATGATGTGCCGTTACATGGCAGTGATGTGGCGTCGTAGTCATTGTCATGTCATCAACCACACACTGCCATATCGCTACCACAACAGCAACACATCAACATGCAGTCAGGAAATTGTATTGTGGGACCTGATTGCAACAATCTAAAAAGTTTGAGCCAGAAATTGTAGCAGATTAAAGTTTGAGGACCAAAATGCCACCTGCCTCATACTTTAACACACTCATATATTCTTTTGTGATTATTTATCATACTTCTACCTTTCTGCTTATGTATTATCTCTGAAGCTTCTTGAGATATCCAGTGGTTGCGTCAGTGCTGTTCTCTAGCTAATTGTTTCTGCTGCAATTTTAAAGATTCTCATAGAGGTTGATCATCTACAAGCTGTTCCTGATCCTTACCTTCAAATCAAAGGAACGAACAAGGAAATAGTCGCGGCCGCTGCATCTATTCTTAGTTTGGATGGTTCATACACTACGAAGGTTCACTTTTTACAAATGGCTAGCAAATCCATGTGAGTGTTGTATAGTATTTGGTACCACAGCATCATCACTCAATGTTTTATATTTTTGCAGAGCTATCTTCAGATTATTCTTGAGAGCTTGCAACCGGTTGAAAGAGGTTCAAACGGCATTCATAATCAGCAAGCTGCCAGACTCCAGGAACTTGTCGAGTTTATTCAATCTCAAGTATGTAGTGTTTCAGCACCTTGCATCCCTTGATTGTTTTTAATAGATTATTCGATCTAGTAAATTTGTATGCAAATAACTTCTTATTAGCATGCACCTCTGCTTTTTCACCAGACAATTGCACAATTAAATGAGTCCTCATTCGGCTTCTATTTTTTCTTGATGTCGCAATACCTTTTCTTTTCAACTTTCTTGAAGAGATATAAGAGTAATTTGTGAATAAATACATCCGACAGCTGTTTACTAAGCTTGTTTTGGATTTCCACCCCCCCCCCCCCCCCCCCCCCCCCCCCCCCCCCCCCCCGCCCAACCTCTTCAAAGCAAACAAGATGTATATTATTTCCAGTGGTCAAATGCCTGTAGTATGTTATGTCTACAAACTCTGCCTTCTTTCATTCTTTTGTGCTGAAAATCCAGTATAGGAGGGTATGAAGAAGATGCTTAGCAAAGAAGTCATTTTAGCAATATGTATCTATGCTTTATAAGCACAATGCTCCAAGTTTTTGTTCATCCACCAGAAAAGCTTGATCAAGAATCTCGCCATAAGTTGCTTCTATTTTCTGTGGTTATCTACGATATCTCCAGTAGGATGTGATCTTGGTAGAATATTTGCGTTATGCAAGAATTATGGGGTAAGATTTGGCTGTGCTGCTTGTGCATTTTGGTGAAATTAATTTCCACAATTTTTATTGGACTTTCCCGCTCACATATTTAACTTATTTTATATAATTTCAAATATTTTCTGACAGTTGAACCACATTATTATTAAAATAATACTTTGGAGCGACAACTGTAAAATCTTTCACCTTTTTGTTCCATGCCTACCATTTGGTAATTTGTTCTTAAAAAAGAGTAAAAAGAGGGATAAAGGAGCAGAGAGGGACGATGGAAGGATCATAATATTAAAAGAAATGTTTTTGTTTAAATTGTCACATAGAATATTGCTGCCATAGTGAAGACTGGACTAGTGTTTGTTGGTACGATGTAAAGCATTAGACCCTACCGGCTATAGTGAAGATCATCTTAATTTGGAGTTACTTTTTTAACTTGCGCATTCAATTTTCTTTTTTTCTTTTCTGATGTTTTCCCTTTGTTTGACGTAATCCAATAAATAACCTGCAGGGCGGAAATTTGAGTATAGAATCAATGGTCACCAGAGAAGTTTCACCAGCAGATGGAGTACTCGAAGACATGCAAAGTAGGATTAGGAAGCTTGAGAGATGGAATACAATTAACATGGTAAATTCTTTTTGGTGTCATCTTCTGGTTATTGTCACTTTGCCTATTTTCAGAATTGAAGTGTTATTTTGATATTATGAACTCTCCACATGACATGACGCCTAAATTCATTTAGTTTGCTCAATCAAGAATTTGTTTAACACTGTTGGGTGTTCCTTGCACAGGTTCTATGGACTATCTTAACATCTGCACTTGTCGGTTATTCGCTCTATCGGAGAAAACGTCACTGAATAGCCCTTCTTGACTAACCCAACACAGTACAGTGTAACCTTACATGATCCGCCAACTTATTTTTACTGACGATGATTCAACATTCTTGAGGTACTATAGATTTTACTCTTGTTTTCCTGATTGGCTTTAACCCTTTTTTTTAATTATTTCCGGTATCCACACATACCTACAATTTCTCTCATTAATCCAGGGTTCCCATGCTCGCTCATGTTGTTTATGTCGGTGTTGTCGTAAGCATACGGCCACTCTTTGACAAGTAATTAATCCAAACATGATAAATTCTTTGTTACATCATACTATCATCCTGGACGCACAGGCCAGAGAGAAATTATAGTGATAGCACAGCATTGAGAACAACACAAAAAATACAGTCGAGTACGATGGTGTCTGAGCATATTTCAACTCTTTTGTTTATAAGCTATTGTGACCAGGATTGGAGGACGGAGGGAAACTCTGTACTATCACTGTAATAGACTTACGTGCAGTGAATGCCTATATGTTAAGAAAGAAAATTTGTATATTATATGCATTGTCAGATAGTCGAGTTTGGCCACATTAGTATGATTGTGGTTGATCAGAACTTATACGGAGCTAAAACATGGGCGATATTCCCTAAATTGTGTTCCAGTTAGATCGAAACTCTGGAGGTTGGTGCGTTTTTATATTTCTAAACAATTCCGTATTTTATGTGCTTTGAATGTTGAAGTAAGCGAATTGAATTTATAGCCTAAATAGATTTTGAAGAAAAACATGTTTGACTTGGTAAACCCGTTTATTAAACAATGTGGGTTTGGGTTGACTCAGATTATACTGATCGACCTTCCAACGGCTCATTTCGAATATTAAATTAAAATTTCCCATATGCTAACGAAAGTGCATCAATATCGTCATATATATATATATATATAGGGGCAATTTCCTACATATTTCTAAAAATTTTTCTGTTTTCAGATTTACCCCTCTTAGAAGGCTAATATTAAAACTACCCTTCTTACGTTCCAACTTCTTTCCAAAATACCCATGAAGTTAAACTCTGTTAGTATACCGTTTGGAACTGCCGTTATCTGAGTGTAATTACTATTTTGCCCTTTGGAACGGCCGTTATCTGTGTGTAATTACTATTTTGTCCTTTCAAATATACCCTAAACCCTAAAATCCTAAAACCCTAAAAAATTCTAAACCCTAAAATATCCTAAACCCTAAATCCTAAACCCTAGAACCCTAAAAAATCTTAAACCCTAAACCCTAAAATCCTAAACCCTAAATCCTAAAACCCTAAAAAATCCTAAACCCTAAACCCTAAACCCGGGCAAAATAAGTATATCTGATAGTTTTCAACTGCGATTATTATTTAACTCTAGTTTAACCCTAGTTAACTTAACAAAAGGAAACGGTACGGGTATTTTTAATAACGGTGGAACGTATGAAGGGTATATTGGAAAGAAAAAAATAAGATGGGTAAATCAGATATTTCTTCATATTTCAGGGGTACACAGGCAATTATCCCATATATATATATATATATATATATATATATATATATATATATATATATATATATATATATAGAGAGAGAGAGAGAGAGAGAGAGAGAGAGAGAGAGAGAGAGAGAGGCACTGAGTAATTGGCGCTTGTAAGTTTTCTATCGTTAGATCTATTTCTTTTGATTAATTTCATCATTTATATCATTTTATTTCATCAATCATCTATTTAATCCAAGGCATTCATTATTATTTTAACACATCTTTTCATTCAAGGGTTAAAAACTTATAAATACCAATGACTTGATACTTTTAAAAGTATAGGAGCTCAATTCATATATATGTATATATATATATATATATATATATATATATATATATATATATATATATATATATATATATATATATATATATATATATATATATATATATAGCATGATTTAAGAGATGAAATTAGTTAAAGATATGTGGTTAAGATGATAGTGGGCTCCTTGGGTTTAATGCGTGGTTGGTAGAATAGTATGATTTAAGTGTGAAATTAGTCAAATAAATAGATCTAACGATAAAAAATTTACAAGCACCAATTACTTGGTACTTGTTAGGACCAAAATATGGCTTTCGCGCGATTGGCCCCTAGGTGACCCTCCAGAGGTGTCAAAGTGCGCCGCGTGTCAATGGATCAAGCGATCAGGCAGAGAAGGGATCTCCTCAACCGGGTTCTTCCTCTGATAACTTCTCACGATCGTTCGGCCTGGGATAGCCAAATCAGATTTACGGAGGTTGAGAGGGAATGCTGGATTTGACTTAGAACAGCCGAATCGAAAGGGGTGAGAATGGTACGGCTGAGTAGACGATTGCAACGTTAAAGCACAAGAAATACAAATAAAGACACGGCTGATGGGCCGGTTTACACTTTATATTGATTTGGAAAGGGGATATAATGACACGATGATGAGGCGATTACAACTTTGAAGAATAAGAAAGTGGATACAAGGAAGAAGGTAGGGATAAAAGGATTACAATTAAGTCTACTTTTAGAAAAGTAGTTGTTGAAACCAAAATGTGGCTTGCGCGCAATCGGCCCCTGGGTGACCATCCAGAGGGGTCGAAGTGACCCGCGTGCCAACAATCAAGCGATCGGGCCGAGAAGGGATCCGCTCGACTGGGTTCTCCTCTGGTAACTCTCACGACCGCAACGACCGATGACAGCCGAAGCAAGTTTACGGAGGTAGAGAGGGATCGCCGGTTTCGACTTAGAATAGCCGAACCGGGTAGAGAGATAAATGTACGGTTAAGGAGTCGATTTTAACTTTGAAGCGCAAGAAAAGCAAATAAAGATACGCCCGATGAGCCGGATCGTTACATTCACCGATGCTTCCTGCCGCTCCCCCGGCGTCTCTTGGCTATGCCTGACGGCGGCCTCCAAAGCTTTCAGGTGGGCGTCTAATTCCCGCTCGACGGTTTCATCCGCCAGCTTAACTACTACCGATCGGATTATCAGTAGCTTCTTCAGAGGTGATGTTGCTGAAGCTCCTACCTCTTGTTGGTACTCGGGCCGTCCCCCCCCCCCCCTCTCGAGGTCGGCTGTAGTTGCTGAGCTGCGATGCTGATGTGGTGACCCTGATCCCCGTGTAGCTTCTCCCATGAACCGTAGTGTAGAACACCTAGTGTTGGTGTATCTGGCCCATAGTGCATTAAAGGGATGCCACAGATGGACCCTGTGTGATATCCACAGTTGGATTGGCTTTCGGCTGCATTTGCCGAATTTTCGAAATTGTTTTGGGCCAAACAGAGGTTGGATTTGGATTCAGCGCGAAAAAACGCTTGAAAACGGCTATTTGCTTGTTTGATTCTGAGTCCGGATGCCTAAAAACGGACTCCCGGAAGTTTTCGCTGAATTTCGGTGCATGGGAGGGGTCGTGGACCGCCGGCTGCCACGTGGCGGCCCATGATTGGCCGGTCCGCAGCGCTCGGTCCACAGAGCGCCGCGGCTGGGTGCATGAGCCCGGCGCTTGGACACGTGGCGCCGCCTGATTGGCGGGCTTTGAAGGCGCGGTCTACGGGTTTGGCGTGGCGGTGCATGGACTAGGCGGGGGGACGCGTGGCAGCCCCCGGTTGGTCAGTGCACGCGGCGCGGTCCACGGAACCCAAACTAAGGTGCGTGGACCGGGTGCATGGGACACGTGTCAACGTGACATTGGTCGGCTCACCGTGCGCGGCGCACGGGGTCGCGGGCGGGCGCCTCGGGGCGCGTGCGTGGCAGGCGCCTCGGGGCGCGTGCGTGGTAGGCGGCCATAGCGGGGCCCTGCCCGCACGTGTGACCGCGACAGTGGCAGGGACGCGTGTCGCCCTGCCACTGGCGGCCGCCACCTACTCGGTTTGACCGGGTAGGCGCCACGCGGCGGCACCACACGCGCCCTGCACGGCTGTTTGCTGTGCGGGACACGTGTCGGCCACTGGGTGGGCCACGTGGCCACTTCCGGCGCGCCCCGCACAGCAATGGGCCACGTGGCCACTTCCGGCGCGCCCCGCACAGCTGTTTGCTGTGCGGGTGACGTGGCTGCACCAGATTTTTCCGGGCGGCTACAATAACTCCCCTTTGAGCCCGGATTCGGGCGCCCGAAAATTCGGGTGCGCCCGAAATGTGGGGCATGATGGGAATTTTCCCATTTGTTTTCTGCGGCCTATAAATAGCCCGAGCTCCCTTCCTCTTCGTTTTTTTGGCACTTCCGAGCTTCAAACCGGCAGGAGTTCTTCACCAAAGTTGATCCTCACGCAGTGAAGCTTCCATCTGCAGAGTTTGGGGATTTTTCGGGGCACGCTTATCGAGATTCTCATTTTCTTGGCGCGTCGCGACGTTCTTTCTTCGGTGCTTCTTCCGTCGCTCTTCGGTGCACGAGCTCTCTCGGCCTACTCCGACCATCTTTTCGAGCGATTTCTTCGCCGTTGGATTCGCAACAGGTAAGGCTACGATTTTGGTTTCTTCCACATTTCCTGGTTTCGCGCTTTTCGAGGAGTTCTTCCATGCTCATTGAGGACCTTGTTTGCTGTGAGGATTTGGGAGGACAGCAGCTTCATCCGAGGAGATCTCCGCGCACGAGTCTCGGTTCAGGACGTGCTTGTAGACTTTTTTCATCTACTCGACGCGGGGATCATCGTGGTATTTTTCTCGGAATTTTTGGAGACCTTCCCGAAGGTATACACTTTTCCTTTTATCTGTACAAGAGTTTACAGTTGGATGGTTTTGGGATTTTGCGCACCGATACTGTGGAATTTATAACTTGGCCTACGGGGCTCCGTTTTGGGCGTGCAGGTACTTGTTTCAAAGCTATCGACACGAAGATCGCAGGGATATTTTATTTGGAATTTTTCGGGCACTTTCAGCAGGTGGAATAATCGCATCTTTGCGGCTGAAATTTTAGTGTTGTATTTCTTGGCAGATTTTGGGATTAAAGTATAACTGTTGCCTTATGTTGTACCCAGGAGGGATTGTGGACTGTGCTGGACCTGTTGGACTTAGAGTTGTTATTTTTCCTGGTTTTCTCAGCGGTACGACTCCGGACAGCTAGCATCTTCAGGTGGGTGGCTTTGCTTTCAGGATCTATGGACTGTGCTCTAATTCTATTGATATAGAATCATGCATGATAGTGATTGGACTTGGGTAGCATGCTAGAGTGTAGGAATTGTTGTTCCTAGTATTATCTGTCGATCTTGCGATCTTTTACTTCCTTCTATCTGTTAATTATAGTAACTTGGAACCTGACCTAGCACCCCCGTCATATGTTGCATGTGTAACCAGACCAGTAGAAAACCCTCACTTGGGCTAGGGTTATTTATGTTTAGACATCCACACATTTTGTTTCATTCCTGGACTTAGTGTTATCCTCGCCCGGGTAGTGGGCCGAGCGGTCGGGACTTCTTTTTAGTGTGGGATGCATTTGCACTCGTGCTTGGGAGCAGAGTGGAGTCTGGTAGATATGGTGGATCGCTTGTCTGTACCGGGAACCGTTTGGGGTAAACGGTGGTCCCGGGAGGTCTTGTTTTCCCCTGTTTGGGTTGTCGCCACTGTGTCAGTGGTAGTAGTTTACAAGTGTTAGCCGAACCTAGAACCTAGAACCCTTTTCGACATACACATGATTTTAGTCTACCAAAGTTTTCTTCCAAGCATCGAAGGGCCGCTGGAGTCTGTTCTTGTTTGATTGGACAAAGGCATCAGCCCTTCGGGGTTTTGGTAAAACACTTATTTTTCTAACTGTTTTTCTAAAAAGAACTAAAATCATTAAATATGGATTTCTTTCAGATCAAAATGATTTTCAATAACAAATGTCACATTTTTCCTGTAAATCTCCCCACTCGAAAGGATTCGAGTGATCCGGGTTCTAGGGGCCGTTCCTTTGTCGGGACGAAAGCCACGGGGGCCGAGCCTGGAACCTGTTCTTGTTTGATAGGGTTGTAGGTGTAGGTCTCCCGGGACTTTCGGGCCCTGTTGGTGTCTTCTGCGTGTAGTACCGAGATTATTGCGTTCCCGAACTATAAGGGGATCGGGAACTTCGATAGGCGGAGCCTAGAGTCTGTTCTTGTTTGATAGGGTTCTAAGCACCGGCCTATCGGGTTTCCGAACCCTTATGGTGTCGGCCTTTCCTGTGAGTTTAGTGCTCCGTTGTGGGAGCCGTCTGGTGGACGGTGGCCCCCCGGCTGTGTGGTTTTCCATCCTGTGAGTGAGCGTTGGTGTTGTTAGTCGATCTTGTGACCGTGGTTTGGACTATAGCCTGCATGAGCCATATTTGAGCTCGACAGAGGTACGCAGATACTTTCCTCGGTGGGGTCGCGCCCCTCGAGTGCCACTCCGGAGTTGGGCCTGTTACTTGCTATCGCGACTTGTCGACGCAGTCCCTCTGGCTGGGCCAGTTTTGGCAGTCACGGACACCCTACGGTAGACCCGTTCTTTTGAGGATGTGCGGCAGTAGGTGGGCGCAGGTTTGATTTGACCCTTTGCGGCAGTCAGTATAGATTTGGTGAGTATACTGTGTGTGTTAGTAGATGCATCATGTTCCATCTGTTCCTTTTCTTGAGCATCTAGATAGAGGCATAGTAGCTGTAGAGTTATTTTTCCAGCCCTTTCATTTCAGTTTTATATTGTTACTTTATGCCTTTAGTAGACTTAGTGGGCAGACCGTCGGGCTTGTTGGCGGCACCCACTGAGAACTACTTGGGACGTAGTTCTCACACCCGTCGTGGTGCCTTTTCCCACAGGGACTTCTACTGCTGTTCCTGCTGCTCCTGTTGCTGCTTCTTCTGACCGAGGTAAGGGAGTCGCGAGATAGTTCCCTACCAGTCGTCGTCCAGAGAGTAGATGTACCCCTTACTTTTTGAGAGTTTATGTTGAGAGACTTTGTAGTGAGGTATAGAGTTGTACTTTTATTTTACTGCTTGAGAGACTTATGTACTTTTGGTGAGGGCTTTGTGTTGTATATATTTTCTTCTTTTTAGCAGTTTACTTTCAGCTCTGATATCTGTATAGCATAGTTGATCTTTTGCAGGTTAGTCGCTTCGTCTATACGGGGCTTCCCGTATGGGCGGCGGATCTGTTGGCGAGCCCGGGTCGCAGTTTCGACGCCGGGGCGTGACAGATTAGGTGGTATCAGAGCCTAGGTTGTAGGTCATTGTGGTCTTAGAAACCCTAGGCTTGTGGTTGAACATTAGGATGACTACGTGAGAGTCGTGACTGTTAGCGAGAGTCCTGATTGGGTTCTAAACTCTCTCAGGGGATGGGATGAGTGACCGACATGTCTTCCTTCGGTGGCAACTATGTTGGCTGCAGACAACATAGTACTACGGGAAGGGGGAACATGCCTTTTACTTTCGCTTGATTGGGTTGAGTGTTGTTTGGTACTGTCCTGATGTTTGCATGTGTATTGCAGGTGGGCACGATGCCTCCCCGACGCAGGGTACAGACGCGTTCTCAGCCTTCCCCCTCCGATGAGCCTGGGCAGGAGGAGCCAGCACAGGGTCAGCAGAGTGAGGTGTTGGAGCTTCGGGCTCAGATGGCCCAGTTGGCAGAGGCTGTTCGGCGCCAGGAGGAGGCTACACGGCGCCAGGAGGAGGCCATGGGTCGGATGATGCTTTTGTTGGAGCAGAGGGTACAGCCAGTTGTAGCACCCCCAGGGAGTTTCCCCGCACCTTCGTCGCCAGCTGTGGCACCTCCAGTTGTACCAGCAGTGCAGGTAGCCCCTATTGCACCAGATACCAGTAGACAGCCATTCGGGACGGCAGGGCAGTTGACCGGGGCAGAGCAGTGGGAGGTGGTGGATTTGTTGTTGAGATTCCGTCAGTTTAACCCACCTCGTTTTTCGGGGCAGAGTTCGGAGCCGTGGGAAGCAGAGTCGTGGATCACGGCTATGGAGCGCCATTTCGAGAGCTTATTTATCGAGGAGCGATTTCAGGTTCTATTGGCGACTCACTTCTTGGAGCGCAACGCCGATGCCTGGTGGCGGCGTGTTCGACCAGTTGGTCCACCTGGGACCCAGCTGCTTACTTGGGCGGAGTTCCGCAGTCTACTTCTTGGAGCCTTTTTCCCGGAGAGCGTCAGGCAGAGATTAGAGGAGCAGGTGAGGAATCTCCGACAGGGAGATCGGCCGGTGCATGAGTACATCGCAGAGTTCAACCAGTTGTTGGCTTGTGTACCCCACGCGGCTAGGGATGAGGCGCACCGGATTTACATGTTTGAGCGAGGACTGCGCCGTGATATCTACCAGTTTGTCCGCTCGCAGAGATTGCAGACTCTGGATGCCTCTATGGAGCAGGCCCTCTATGTGGAGCACGGAGAGGCGGTTATGGTCGAGGTGGCCCCAGCTCCCGCAGGGATTACGGGGGCGAAGCGCCCAGCACCGGATGATGAGGGTCAGATGAGCTGGCAGGGACCTCCGAGACCTCCACGATCTCATCCTGAGGGTCGTGGGTTTCGTAGGCGCCGGAGATCAGGTGGGCCCCCGCAGCAGCAGCAGTATCGGCAGCAGCGACAGGAGCGGTGTGTCATCTGTGGCGGGCCTCATCCACCGTCGCAGTGTGATCAGAGACAGGGGCGGTGTTTCCTCTGTGGAGAGTTGGGACATTTCCGCGCAGCTTGCCCCCAGGCCATTTTGTCAGTGCGGCCGATTGCGACAGCACCCCCCTTGCCTATCCATGCAGCGGAAGCCCCTCCGGCACACTGTCAGACTGAGTGGGCCACGACGTCGGGACAGACGGGACGACGATCTGCAGCACCCAGTGGTCGGGTTTATGCAGCCCTGGTGGAGGACACCCCGACAACGGATCATGTCGCAGCAGGTATGATTTTATTTCTGTTAGCTGAGTTGAGTATTTCGTTACCGCTGCATTCTTCTGCATTATTATTGAGCATCTGCATCAGCATCTTTGCATGGGTATGGGTTAGGAATTTCTGCTACATGTTTTAGCGATTGGATTCTTTCCAGTATCCTACGTGTAGAGGAGGAGCGCGGTGTATGATCAGTGCAGTTGAGACTTGGGACTTCACCTGCTGATGTGGCGATTCAATGACAGCTCCAGGACTTGGATTGAGCACACAGGCTGGACTAGTTGGTGCGGTGCCGTGCTACGACTGATAATGGAATGAGAGCAGTTACCCTTCTGCGAGTTGGACAGGAGGAGTTCATTTTTCTCGGGTTACCGGCGTATCCTTCCAGCAGCATGGACTTCAGCGACTGTGGACAGACGCCGCCTCGGGAGCAGTTGTGACGTTTAGGACTAGAGGTAGTGTCCTTAGGAGTCTCGGTTAGTGGTAGCTTTTGTTTTTGTAGCCACAGCAGGAACGACACCAACACTTCTCTCCCTTTTCTCGCCTTTGTACTGAAATTTGCGAACAGGGCGAAAACTTCGAAAGATTGCTCCAGAAATGGAGACAGTGCCCGAACCTGTTCTTGTTTGATTGGGGCGAAGGCACTGATCTTTCGAAATTTTCGGACTTTTCACTAATTTCAGCTGTTTTCTAAACCGAGTGTTGGAGTTGATGACTTTCCTGCAGGTGGAGCCGTACCTTTCTTGTTAGTTAGTGTTTGCGTTCCTTGATTGTTTTAGTTTTGTGGTTGTGGTGTGTTTTTGTTTCGGGGACGAAACTTCCTTTTAGTGGGGGAGGATGTGGTGACCCTGATCCCCGTGTAGCTTCTCCCATGAACCGTAGTGTAGAACACCTAGTGTTGGTGTATCTGGCCCATAGTGCATCAAAGGGATGCCACAGATGGACCCTGTGTGATATCCACAGTTGGATTGGCTTTCGGCTGCATTTGCCGAATTTTTGAAATTGTTTTGGGCCAAACAGAGGTTGGATTTGGATTCAGCGCGAAAAAACGCTTGAAAATGGCTATTTGCTTGTTTGATTCTGAGTCCGGATGCCCAAAAACGGACTCCCGAAAGTTTTCGCTGAATTTCGGTGCATAGGAGGGGCCGTGGACCGCCGGCTGCCACGTGGCGGCCCATGATTGGCCGGTCCGCAGCGCTCGGTCCACAGAGCGCCGCGGCTGGGTGCATGAGCCCGGCGCTTGGACACGTGGCGCCGCCTGATTGGCGGGCTTTGGAGGCGCGGTCTACGGGTTTGGCGCGGCGGTGCACGGACCAGGCGGGGAGACGCGTGGCAGCCCCCGGTTGGTCGGTGCACGCGGCGCGGTCCACGGAACCCGAACTAGGGTGCGTGGACCGGGTGCATGGGACACGTGTCAACGTGTCATTGGTCGGCTCACCGTGCGCGGCGCACGGGGTCGCGGGCGGGCGCCTCGGGGCGCGTGCGTGGCAGGCGGCCAGAGCGGCGCCCTGCCTGCACGTGTGACCGCGACAGTGGCAGGGACGCGTGTCGCCTTGCCACTGGCGGCCGCCACCTACCCGGTTTTACCGGGTAGGCGCCACGCGGCGGCACCACACGCGCCCCGCACGGCTGTTTGCTGTGCGGGACACGTGTCGGCCACCGGGTGGGCCACGTGGCCACTTCCGGCGCGCCCCGCACAGCTGTTTGCTGTGCGGGTGACGTGGCTGCACCAGATTTTTCCGGGCGGCTACAGTAACTCCCCTTTGAGCCCAGATTCGGGCGCTCGAAAATTCGGGTGCGCCCGAAATGTGGGACATGATGGGAATTTTCCTATTTGTTTTCTGCGGCCTATAAATATCCCGAGCTCCCTTCCTCTTCATTTTTTTGGCACTTCCGAGCTTCAAACCGGCAGGAGTTCTTCACCAAAGTTGATCCTCACGCAGTGAAGCTTCCATCTGCAGAGTTTGGGGATTTTTCGGGGCACGCTTATCGAGATTCTCATTTTCTTGGCGCGTCGCGACGTTCTTTCTTCGGTGCTTCTTCCGTCGCTCTTCGGTGCACGAGCTCTCCCGGCCTACTCCGACCATCTTTTCGAGCGATTTCTTCGCCGTTGGATTCGCAACAGGTAAGGCTACGATTTTGGTTCCTTCCGCATTTCCTGGTTTTGCGCTTTTCGAGGAGTTCTTCCATGCTCACTGAGGACCTTGTTTGCTGTGAGGATTTGGGAGGACAACAGCTTCATCCGAGGAGATCTCCGCGCACGAGTCACGGTTCAGGACGTGCTTCTAGACTTTTTTCATCTACTCGACGCGAGGATCATCGTGGTATTTTTCTTGGAATTTTTGGAGACCTTCCCGAAGGTATACACTTTTCCTTTTATCTGTACAAGAGTTTACAGTTGGATGGTTTTGGGATTTTGCGCACCGATACTGTGGAATTTATAACTTGGCCTACGGGGCTCCGTTTTGGGCGTGCAAGTACTTGTTTCGAAGCTATCGACACGAAGATCGCAGGGATATTTTATTTGGAATTTTTCGGGCACTTTCAGCAGGTGGAATAATCGCATCTTTGCGGCTGAAATTTTAGTGTTGTATTTTCTTGGCAGATTTTGGGATTAAAGTATAACTGTAGCCTTATGTTGTACCCAGGAGGGATTGTGGACTGTGCTGGACCTGTTGGACTTAGAGTTGTTATTTTTCCTGGTTTTCTCAGTGGTACGACTCCGGACAGTTAGCGTCTTCAGGTCGGTGGCTTTGCTTTCAGGATCTATGGACTGTGCTCTAATTCTATTGATATAGAATCATGCATGATAGTGATTGGACTTGGGTAGCATGCTAGAGTGTAGGAATTGTTGTTCCTAGTATTATCTGTCGATCTTGCGATCTTTTACTTCCTTCTATCTGTTAATTATAGTAACTTGGAACCTGACCTAGCACCCCCGTCATATGTTGCATGTGTAACCAGACCAGTAGAAAACCCTCACTTGGGCTAGGGTTATTTATGTTTAGACATCCACATATTTTGTTTCATTCCTGGACTTAGTGTTATCCTCGCCCGGGTAGTGGGCCGAGCGGTCGGGACTTCATTTTAGTGTGGGATGCATTTGCACTCGTGCTTGGGAGCAGAGTGGAGTCTGGTAGATATGGTGGATCGCTTGTCTGTACCGGGAACCGTTTGGGGTAAACGGTGGTCCCGGGAGGTCTTGTTTTCCTCTGTTTGGGTTGTCGCCACTGTGTCAGTGGTAGTAGTTTACAAGTGTTAGCCGAACCTAGAACCTAGAACCCTTTTCGACATACACATGATTTTAGTCTACCAAAGTTTTCTTCCAAGCATCGAAGGGCCGCTGGAGTCTGTTCTTGTTTGATTGGACAAAGGCATCAGCCCTTCGGAGTTTGGGTAAAACACTTATTTTTCTAACTGTTTTTCTAAAAAGAACTAAAATCATTAAATATGGATTTCTTCCAGATCAAAATGATTTTCAATAACAAATGTCACCTTTTTCCTGTAAATCTCCCCACTCGAAAGGATTCGAGTGATCCGGGTTCTAGGGGCCGTTCCTTTGTCGGGACGAAAGCCACGGGGGCCGAGCCTGGAACCTGTTCTTGTTTGATAGGGTTGTAGGTGTAGGTCTCCCGGGACTTTCGGGCCCTGTTGGTGTCTTCTGCGTGTAGTACCGAGATTATTGCGTTCCCGAACTATAAGGGGATCGGGAACTTCGATAGGGGGAGCCTAGAGTCTGTTCTTGTTTGATAGGGTTCTAAGCACCGGCCTATCGGGTTTCCGAACCCTTATGGTGTCGGCCTTTCCTGTGAGTTTAGTGCTCCGTTGTGGGAGCCGTCTGGTGGACGGTGGCCCCCCGGCTGTGTGGTTTTTCAGCCTGTGAGTGAGCGTTGGTGTTGTTAGTCGATCTTGTGACCGTGGTTTGGACTATAGCCTGCATGAGCCATATTTGAGCTCGACAGAGGTACGCAGATACTTTCCTCGGTGGGGTCGCGCCCCTCGAGTGCCACTCCGAAGTTGGGCCTGTTACTTGCAATCGCGACTTGTCGACGCAGTCCCTCTGGCTGGGCCAGTTTTGGCAGTCACGGACACCCTACGGTAGACCCGTCCTGTTGAGGATGTGCGGCAGTAGGTGGGCGCAGGTTTGACTGGACCCTTTGCGGCAGTCAGTATAGATTTGGTGAGTATACTGTGTATGTTAGTAGATGCATCATGTTCCATCTGTTCCTTTTCTTGAGCATCTAGATAGAGGCATAGTAGCTGTAGAGTTATTTTTCCAGCCCTTTCATTTCAGTTTTATATTGTTACTTTATGCCTCTAGTAGACTTAGTGGGCAGACCGTCGGGCTTGTTGGCGGCACCCACTGAGAACTACTTGGGACGTAGTTCTCACACCCGTCGTGGTGTCTTTTCCCACAGGGACTTCTACTCCTGTTCCTGCTGCTCCTGTTGCTACTTCTTCTGATCGAGGTAAGGGAATCGCGAGATAGTTCCCTACCCGTCGTCGTCCAGAGAGTAGATGTACCCCTTACTTTTTGAGAGTTCATGTTGAGAGACTTCGTAGTGAGGTATAGAGTTGTACTTTTATTTTACTGCTTGAGAGACTTATGTACTTTTGGTGAGGGCTTTGTGTTGTATATATTTTCTTCTTTTTAGCAGTTTACTTTCAGCTCTGATATCTGTATAGCATAGTTGATCTTTTGCAGGTTAGTCGCTTCGTCTATACGGGGCTTCCCGTATGGGCGGCGGATTTGTTGGCGAGCCCGGGTCGCAGTTTCGACGCCGGGGCGTGGCAGTGCTGTCATTGTGAGTGTCTGCCTTCAACCTTTGAGCTCGACGCTTCTGCAACCTAGTTTGGTCTGGCCTTCGCCTTCGGGCAGGCTCTGTATTCGTGGGCCATTTCGTCGCTGGCGCGTCGGCTTGCGGGTTCACCTCTCTTAGGTGCCCCCTGAGGATTTTCTTTCTTTGCCACGACTTGGGCCATGGCTGAACTCTTAACTCTCAGGCTACTTGAGTGCCCAAAACCTCCACCTTTCTTCTGGTGAGCCAAGGGAAGTCGGAGTCCGGAGGTGACGGAGCTTCTCCTGCCCCTGGCGTCTGCCGGTAGGGAAGTTGCGGAATGTGTCCCCTCCACTGGCGCATGGCTAGGCCCTTCCCTGTCTCCAATGACCTGTGCCTCCAGTAGGGGCCGACCCATTTTGGGTGCTGCGGGCGCCCATCCGCTGGTCTTCCTCCGGCCTGTTGGCCGAAGGGTTTGCGTGTGCCCTATGCACCCGGCTTCCGTTATTGCCGTGGAGGGGACCCTGCTGTTGCTGTGAGGCCCGTTGTCCCTTATGGTCGACCGAAGTCGGCCCCGGCCTATCCTGGCCATAAAAACCTTGCAACGCCCCCCGGATGCAGCGCCCTTGCTCTTCTGTTCCGTGCTCCTCTCCGGAGGGTCGTTCGCTAGATCCATCGGGCGAACTTGGGTTCGGCCCATGGACATGGCGGCGTGCACCTTTGCTGATGAAGGCAAACCATCTTTTTGCCTCCTCAGGTGTAGTGGTATAGGTCCCCATGCAGTTTTTTCCGTGAATCCACAGTGTGAAACACCTATTATTGGTGTGTCTGGCCCATAGTGCATCAAGGGATGCCACAGATGGACCCAGTGAGGTATCTATAGCTGGATTGGCCTTCGGTTGCTTTTGCCGAATTTTAGAAAGGGTTTTGGGCCAAACAGAGGTTGGATTTGGATTCAGCGCGGAAAAACATTTGAAAACGGCTATTTGCTTGTATGTTTCTGAGTTCGGATGCCCAAAAAGGGACTCCCGGAACTTTTTTGTGGATTCTAGTGCAAGGGGGGGACCGTAGACCGCCGAAATGCCATGTGGCGGCCTGTCATTGGCCAGTTTACAACGCTCGGTCCACAGAGCGGAGCGGCTGGGTGCATAGACCCGGCGCGGGACACGTGGCATGTGCGGATTCGCCGGTTCTTGATGTGTGGTCCACAGAGCGGCGCGGTAGTGCATGGACCCGGGCGGGGAGACACATGTCTGTGCCCGGTTGGTCGGCGCACGCGGCGCGGTCCACGGAACCCAAAAGTTTGTGCGTGGACAGGGCGCAGGGACAGGTGGCGGCGTCGAATTGGCGGGCTCACCGGCTATGGTGCACGGAGGTGCGGGGGATCGCCTCGGGGGGCGTGCGCGTCAGAGCGCCAGGCGGCGCGACAGTGCCGCACGTGCGGCACTGTGGCGGGACATGTGGCGCCCGCGGATTGGCGGGCGCTACCTACCCCCTTTGACCGGGGTGCGCCGCGTGGAGCGAAACCACTGGGCTTGCACACGCTGTCCCGTGTTCGGGACACGTGTCAAGCCCAGGTGATTTCGGGCACTCCACGCATGCCGATCCCCAGGACTTTCGGGCGCCCGAATTCGGGCCAAGCGCCCGAAAGTGGGGACCCATTGGGAATTTTCCCAAATGTTTTCCTAGGCCTATAAATAGGGCCCGAATCCCCTCCTGTAACTCTTTCTCTGGCCGGATTTTCACAATGAGATCTACAGAGAAGTTCTTCTCCATCCTGTGCTGCATCCGCTGGTTCTTCCTTGGGATTTTTGGTGGCACGTACTTCGAGATTTACGGCGATTCGGCTCGTCGCGACGTTCCTTCACCGGTGATCTTTTCCGTCGCGTTTCGGTGCGCGGGCTCCCCCGGGCTACTCCGACCATCTTTTTGGACGATTCTTACACCGTTGGCTTCACGACAGGTAGGGCTATGTTTTCCATATTTTTGGTTCCCCCTCATTTCGAGTTTTTCTTGGAGTTTCCGAGCTTTCTTGTGACCTCTTTTCTGCGGCGGAGTTTTTGGACAGCGTTGAGGTTTTTCTGCGATTTCTCCGCGCTCGAGCAACGGATTGTTACGGAATTTGAGTTGGCGTATTTCGTGAATTCGGTTAAGTCTTGAAGATTGAAGGTAAAGGAAGTTGGATCATATAACTCAATCTCAAGAAAGAAGAATTCAAAAGGATCAGGTATGTTTAACTTAATATCTTTGGTGATCCGAATACTTCTTATAGCGTAGAAACACTTGGATAGATTTGTTATTGCATAAATATCAAAAACTGGACATGGGACATGTTCAGGATCCGGATCAGACTGTTCAATCCGGATCCCGAAGGTGGTTCGTTCATACACCAGTTCAATCCGGATCGTAGCTTCCCTTGATCCGGATCCCGAACACTGAGTTTACCATTTTATTTGAACGATCCGGATCAGGCTTCGGAATCCGGATCCCGAACGTTGATGTTTGGTGAACTGTATGAACGATCCGGATCAAACTCTTCGATCCGGATCCCGAACCTTCGCTTTTCTGAAAACTGTTTTTCTCGCTACTGCAATCCGGATCGCCGATCTCCGATCCGGATCGTCGTCATGTAAAAACTCCAGAAAAGGTTAGTTTTTGATCCTTATCTTCTTCCAAGGGTTTCTAACCTATAAATAGACCCTATGATTCTTTTTCTAGGGTTAATCCAAATAGCCGTCATAATAATATATAATCTTATATACGGCCTAAGATCCACATATAGAGAAAAAAGGAAATACTAGATTAAATCCTATGTTTCTTCATCTATATTGATTGATTTGATTCTAGGTTTTTATACTCATATTCTGAGTAGAATCAAATAAATGAATACTTAGATGGTATTTTCGATCTATTTCTAATCTAAGTATTCGGCGGATCATCACCACCCAAAAAACAACGATTTATCCCAAAATCGGCGCGTGGACTCGCGTGGCCTTGTGGATTCAAGGTGCAACCGCTCTCGTGGATTCGGAGCGAGGTACGTTCGTGGATTCGAAGCGTGCTACTGGGTGAAGACCGTGGATTCGGTCGGACGTCGTGGACTCGACGTTGGACGCCGTGGATTCGGCGTTGGACGCACATCGTGGATTCGAGAAGCGTCGTGGAGCGAGCGGAGAAGATCAACTAGGAGCGTATGGAAAAGGTTGAGTCGTCTGTGAGTACGGTATATCACCTTGTACGTGTTTAATTCTAGTGGATTTCACCGTGTTATCGGTCCCGTGGTTTTTTACTCCGGTTTGGAGTTTTCCACGTAAAAATCTCTGCGTGTTATTTATTTTTCCGCATTGGGTTTTTATATCGCAAATATTTTTGAGTGTTTATGGTTTACACCTATTCACCCCCCTCTAGGTGTTTTTTCCCCTATTTAGATCCTATTATTCATATAACCCAACAAGTGGTATCAGAGCGGGAATAGGGTTGTAAACAATGGTTGAAGGTGGAAACATCAACAGACCCCCGTTCTTCGATGGAACAAATTATGCGTACTGGAAAGTACGGATGAAAGCCTTTTTAATTTCCATCGACGAACGGGTGTGGCAATCAATTGAATTAGGATGGTCTAATCCAACTGAATTTATTGGTGATGTTCGCACCATCAAACCTAGGTCGAAATGGACCAAGGAAGAGATTGATATATCTTCTTACAATGGCAAGGTAATAAATGCTTTATTTAATGCCTTATCACAAACAGAGTTCTCTCGCGTCTCGGCATGTGAGACTGCGAAAGAAATCTGCGATGTTCTTCAAGTTACGCATGAGGGAACTAACCTTGTGAAGATTCAGAAACTGCAAATGCTTACGAGCAAGTTTGACTCTATTTTCATGGCAGAAAATGAATCGTTCACTGACTATTACACACGATTGCAAGACATCGTAAACTCATGTGCTAACTTGGGAGAGAAGATTCCAGAATATAAAATTGTAAGAAAGATCTTAAGAACTCTTCCTGAAAGATTTCGTTCCAAGGTTACAGCCATTGAAACTATTAAACACCCGGACGAAATCCATGTAGAAGTATTAGTTGGTTCTTTACAAACTTATGAAATGACATTTCCTACTAACTATTCTTCGGGAAAGGCATCCTCTTCTAAATCTTCAGGTTATGCTTTGAAAACAACAAAAGAAGAAGACGCGGATTCATCCTCCTCAGGCGATGACGAGAATTTATCTATGGAGGACTTTGAGAAGCCGCTCGCTCTCTTGACAAGGAAGTTTCGCCGAAATTTTCGAAGGGGTAATTCAAGCAAAACTCCATCCTTCGGAAAGTGGAAGAAAGGCAAGGGTTCTTCAAGTTACAAGTCAAGAAAGCAAGAAGGCTTTTCTAAGGATAAGAAAAACACAGAAGGACAAGTCCAATGCTTCAAGTGCCGAGGGTACGGCCATATCTCAACGGAATGTCCAACTAAGAATCCGTCTAAGAAGAAGGCGATGCAAGCCGTCACTTGGGATGACACCTCATCGTCAAATGAGTCATCGTCAAGTGATGAAGAAGACAACGCAACTGCGTTCCACACGTCCACATCTTCACCCTTCATGTGCTTAATGGCAAGTACATCCGACTCATTGTCCAACTCCACTGTTGAAAAGAATGCAACGGACAATGAATCGGATGATTCGGAAGGTGAAGATTTTGCTCTAGCCTACCATAGACTTTTGAGGGATTCAAAGAAACTGGCTAAGCAAAACAAGGGGTTGAGAGGGAGATTGCAGGATCTCGAAGAAGAAGTTAAAAGGGTAACTTCTCTCTTGACCGATCTTGAAGTGGAAAGGGATAATCTGATAAAAGCAAATGCTTCACTTCAAGAGTCCAATGAGCAACTCGAGAAGAATTATGTAGATATGGTGAACAAAGCGAATTACTTCTTGAAGCTCAACGGCGAGGCTCGACAGGAAAAATTGGAAATGACAGAGACCATTCTCCAACTCAAGGATGACTTACAGCGATTTTCATCATGAAGGAGTAAGTTGGATAAGCTTCTTGGTCTTGGTCAATCAAACAAGTTCGGCCTCGGATACAATCGAACTAAAGACGATTTTAGTTCGGTTGGGACAGTTTTCGTGCCTCAGTCGGTATCTCCTCCTCCGACACCGGAATTCACGACAAGCAACGACAACAAGCCAACTTCACCCTCCTCGGGATCGTCAAGCACTAAGGTATGTTTTCGTTGTAATTTTGCAGGGCATATAAGGAGAAATTGCAAGATGGGAGCAAAAGGGTCTACCCAAACACTTCTTGCAACGACTACCAAAAGGGTGATTCCTCGGAAATCGAATGCAAATTCTTTGAAGGAAAAGAGCCTCGGTAGTTCATCAAACAAGACGACGACGTCAAGGAAAAGCGATGGATCAAACAATACGCTTTCACCAAAGGTATCAACCTCACAATCACTTCCGACGTACACCAAAACTCGAAAGGTTTGGGTACGCAAAGGTGAATTCTTCTCTCATCCTTGAACCACGTCGGTACCAAACGGCCCTTGGAATTATTGCATATGGATCTTATGGGGCCAACACGTCAACCATCCCTGGGAGGTAAATGGTATATTTTCTTATTGGTTGATGATTTCTCTCGGTATTCATGGGTAGCATTTTTAAAAGAGAAAGCCGATACTTTTGATTCTTTTCACGAGATTTGCCTTCGTATTATGATTGAAAAGAATGAAAAGATCATTCGTGTTAGAAGTGATAGAGGTGGAGAATTCATAAATTCTAAATTCATCGATTTTTGCACTTCCAACGGCATTAAGCATGAATTCTCCGCACCCTATACACCTCAACAGAATGGTGTTGTCGAGCGCAAAAACAGGGTTGTTCAAGAGATGGCACGTGTTATGCTTCATAGCCGGAATTTACCGCTACATTTTTGGGCTGAAGCTGTGAACACTGCAATCTATGTTATTAATCGAGTTTATTTGCGCCCGGGAACGTTAAATACACCATATGAACTATGGTGTTGTAGAAAACCCAACATCAAATATTTTCGTATCTTCGGGAGTCGTTGTTACATTTTACGTGACCGCGAAAATCTTGGAAAGTTTGACTCTCGAAGTGACGAAGGGATTTTCTTGGGGTATTCTACGAATAGTAGAGCATATCGGGTATTTAACTTGGAATCTAAGACGATCGTAGAATCTATAAATGTTAAAGTAGATGAAGCTTTCCACTTTGCATCTGATAAATCTACCCCTGATATCTCTCTTGATGATGATACTCCTGTATGTGCATCTTCTCATGATAATATTTCCAATATTAATGATGCATCTAATGGTTCTTCAAGTTTATCTGATGTGCAGGAATCATCTCATGTACCTCCGAGTACTCCATTACAACAAACGTTACGCATCTCCAAGGATCATCCTGAATCAAACATCATTGGAGACCCACAAGAAGGAGTCAAAACTCGGAGACAGTTGGTTTGTGGATTCGCCTGTTACGTTTCCATGATCGAACCAAAGAACATCGATGAAGCTCTTCAGGATGACTACTGGATTGAAGCAATGCAGGAAGAGCTCCATCAGTTTGAACGCAACAAAGTCTGGGAATTAACGACGCCTCCGAAGCAACACAATGTGATTGGTACTAAATGGATTTTCAAAAACAAGAAAAATGAGGATGGTACCATCATCAGGAACAAAGCACGTTTAGTTGCTCAAGGCTACTCTCAAATGGAAGGTATAGACTTTGATGAAACGTTCGCCCCTGTAGCTAGACTCGAGTCCATTCATATCTTATTCGCTATTGCTTGTCACTTTAATATAAAACTCTTTCAAATGGACGTTAAGAGCGCGTTTTTAAATGGGTTTTTAAATGAGGAAGTTTATGTGGCTCAACCGAAAGGTTTTGTGGACTGTAAACTACCTAACCATGTTTTTCGTTTGAAAAAGGCTCTTTACGGTTTATAACAAGCACCGCGAGCATGGTACGAAAGGTTGACAAAGCACCTTTTGGAGAAGGGCTATACTCGAGGGGGAGCAGATCGGACTCTCTTTGTGAAGCATTATCAAAATAACTTCATTGTTGCACAAATCTATGTCGATGACATTGTGTTTGGAGCAACAAAGGATAATGATGCTTCTAAATTCACAGAAACCATGGAAAGCGAATTTGAGTTGTCTATGATGGGCGAACTGACATACTTTCTTGGATTGCAAGTGAAACAAAATAGTGAAGGCATCCATCTGTGTCAATCCAAGTACGCAAAGGAGTTGGTAAAGAAATTCGGATTAGAAGATTCTAAAGATTTTCCTACTCCTATGGGAACTAGCAATAAGGGATTAGGAAGTGAATCTCTTAGTGATAATGTAGACGAGAAACTCTATCGCAGCATGATTGGAAGTCTACTTTACCTCACAGCTAGTCGCCCGGATATATCCTTTAGTGTTGGGATTTGCGCGAGATATCAATCAGCACCAAAGGAGGTTCACCTGAAAGCGGTGAAACGGATCATCCGGTACGTCAAAGGAACTGTAAACTTCGGAATTTGGTATCCTATGGGAACAAGTCTACATATTATTGGATACTCAGATGCCGATTGGGCAGGATCTGTGGATAATCGGAAAAGTACCAGTGGTGCATGTTTTATCTTGGCCATTGTCTTGTTGCATGGCATAGTAAAAAGCAAAACTGCATTGCACTCTCGACTGCCGAAGCGGAATACATCTCAGCGGGTAGTTGTTCAACTCAACTTATTTGGATGAAAAGCGTGTTGAGCGACTTCCGGATTTCAGCAACTTCGGTAACTATTTTATGTGACAACACAAGTGCTATAAACATTTCAAAAAAACCCTGTGTTGCACTCTAGAACAAAACACATTGAACTTAGATATCATTTTCTTAGAGAGCTAGTTGAATCAAATATTCTTCAAATTTCCTACATTTCAACTGAAGATCAATTAGCTGACATTTTAACAAAACCTTTGGATCAAAAACGTTTTATTCATTTGCGTAAAGCAATTGGAATGCTTTCCTTGAAATAAACCCTTTTTGAAACTCTTGTTTAGGTTAGGTTTTGTTTTTGTGTTTTTGTTCATTAGCTATGCTTAGACATAGAATATTAATTGAGCATTAGTTTTATCGACTTTGACTGCATCCTTTTATATATTTAGAAATCTATTATGCTTTAGATATCATAATATTTCATTTGATGCAATGATCATTTATGTCAATTAACTCATCTTTGTTTTGATCAAAGTCAATTTCTCTCTCGATGATCTCTGGTATAGTTTTTATCTTATTTGACTGTTTAGTCGAGTATGAAATCGAGATCAATATTTGGCTGAATACTTTATATCTTAAATAATTGATAGCCAATTGAGGGGGAGTCAAAGAAAAGTATTATGCTCAAAAGATGTGGAAAGAGTTACATCCCAATGAGGAGTGTGAAAACTACCACCACATGGAGGAAAGAGCTACCACCTCGGTCGTCCGAGTACTGTGTGCAGCTACCACATGTATACCAAGCAAGGTTTTTTAAGTTTGATTAATTAAAATGCATGTTGAAATACTTGACTCTGTCAAAATTTTAAGGTTGGTATAAGGTGGGATTTTTAATGAAAGATGCTCAAAGAGCCACTCTCTTCAATAAATTGACTAGATATATTATCTAATTTATCGGGGATGTTAGACATCTATTGATCTTTGTATTTCATTTTCTTTACCGAATTGATGATTTGATAAAGGCATTACTCATAAGATCAAGTTAGATGTAATTGAAGTTGTTAAACTTTAAGGGATTTAATTTTTATAAATTTTCGTTTCATTTGTTGGATGTTATTGATAGATTTGGTATAATCTATTTCTTGTTGTATGAAACGATGATTTTCGTTTAAAGTTGATACACAAAAGTGTTTACAATTTTTTTCTGGTTTTTCTAGAATTTCTCTGAAATTTTCTAAAGAAAAAGTTGGAGCCGATCCGGATTGGACCTGCCGATACGGATCCCGAACGCAGATATTCTTCTGCGGGCAGCCGATCCGGATTGGACCTGCCGATCCGGATCCCGAACGTAGTTTTTCACTGCGGGTAGCCGATCCGGATCGTAATCACGAACTGATCCGGATCGCGGCTAGGGTTTTATATAGAACAAAAGGGTTTTGATTTCTTTTACTCCAATCTTTGTTCCAAAGTTTCCAGAGCTTCTCTCTCTAGATTTCATCCATCTTGGAAGCTTTCAAACTCAAGTTCTTCAATTCCAAGTAAGTTTTATTGATCAAAATCTCGGTTTTTCACAGTTTTTCTTAATCCTCCTCAAAACGTGATGAATTTCTTGTATCAATTTCATTTGTGGATGGTTTTTGATCAAATTTCTTTTGAAATAAGAACTCTGGGTAGATTAGTTTTGATTATATGCTAGGTATTCTCAAGATAAACGGATTTTTGGTATTCGATTTCAAAATTTCGATGTTAGGGCATATAATGGGAATTTTCCAAAATCATGAAATTGATCTATTTTTAAAATTCTATTTGCAAAACTAATTTGATTCCTAGTCTCTCTACACGATAATGATTGTTTGGGTACAATTTTTCTAATTTTGAAAATTAACAATTTTTTTCGTGTTCTTGAGGTGTTGCCTC
>CM055070.1:10481216-10511765 GCA_029204045.2 Tillandsia leiboldiana | reverse complement strand
GGATTAAAGAAACTGGCTAAGCAAAACAAGGGGTTGAGAGGGAGATTGCAGGATCTCGAAGAAGAAGTTAAAAGGGTAACTTCTCTCTTGACCGATCTTGAAGTGGAAAGGGATAATCTGATAAAAGCAAATGCTTCACTTCAAGAGTCCAATGAGCAACTCGAGAAGAATTATGTAGATATGGTGAACAAGCGAATTACTTCTTGAAGCTCAACGGCGAGGCTCGACAGGAAAAATTGGAAATGACAGAGACCATTCTCCAACTCAAGGATGACTTACAGCGATTTTCATCATGAAGGAGTAAGTTGGCTAAGCTTCTTGGTCTTGGTCAATCAAACAAGTTCGGCCTCGGATACAATCGAACTAAAGACGATTTTAGTTCGGTTGGGACAGTTTTCGTGCCTCAGTCGGTATCTTCCTCCTCCGACACCGGAATTCACGACAAGCAACGACAACAAGCCAACTTCACCCTCCTCGGGATCGTCAAGCACTAAGGTATGTTTTCGTTGTAATTTTGCAGGGCATATAAGGAGAAATTGCAAGATGGGAGCAAAAGGGTCTACCCAAACACTTCTTGCAACGACTACCAAAAGGGTGATTCCTCGGAAATCGAATGCAAATTCTTTGAAGGAAAAGAGCCTCGGTAGTTCATCAAACAAGACGACGACGTCAAGGAAAAGCGATGGATCAAACAATACGCTTTCACCAAAGGTATCAACCTCACAATCACTTCCGACGTACACCAAAACTCGAAAGGTTTGGGTACGCAAAGGTGAATTCTTCTCTCATCCTTGAACCACGTCGGTACCAAACGGCCCTTGGAATTATTGCATATGGATCTTATGGGGCCAACACGTCAACCATCCCTGGGAGGTAAATGGTATATTTTCTTATTGGTTGATGATTTCTCTCGGTATTCATGGGTAGCATTTTTAAAAGAGAAAGCCGATACTTTTGATTCTTTTCACGAGATTTGCCTTCGTATTATGATTGAAAAGAATGAAAAGATCATTCGTGTTAGAAGTGATAGAGGTGGAGAATTCATAAATTCTAAATTCATCGATTTTTGCACTTCCAACGGCATTAAGCATGAATTCTCCGCACCCTATACACCTCAACAGAATGGTGTTGTCGAGCGCAAAAACAGGGTTGTTCAAGAGATGGCACGTGTTATGCTTCATAGCCGGAATTTACCGCTACATTTTTGGGCTGAAGCTGTGAACACTGCAATCTATGTTATTAATCGAGTTTATTTGCGCCCGGGAACGTTAAATACACCATATGAACTATGGTGTTGTAGAAAACCCAACATCAAATATTTTCGTATCTTCGGGAGTCGTTGTTACATTTTACGTGACCGCGAAAATCTTGGAAAGTTTGACTCTCGAAGTGACGAAGGGATTTTCTTGGGGTATTCTACGAATAGTAGAGCATATCGGGTATTTAACTTGGAATCTAAGACGATCGTAGAATCTATAAATGTTAAAGTAGATGAAGCTTTCCACTTTGCATCTGATAAATCTACCCCTGATATCTCTCTTGATGATGATACTCCTGTATGTGCATCTTCTCATGATAATATTTCCAATATTAATGATGCATCTAATGGTTTCTTCAAGTTTATCTGATGTGCAGGAATCATCTCATGTACCTCCGAGTACTCCATTACAACAAACGTTACGCATCTCCAAGGATCATCCTGAATCAAACATCATTGGAGACCCACAAGAAGGAGTCAAAACTCGGAGACAGTTGGTTTGTGGATTCGCCTGTTACGTTTCCATGATCGAACCAAAGAACATCGATGAAGCTCTTCAGGATGACTACTGGATTGAAGCAATGCAGGAAGAGCTCCATCAGTTTGAACGCAACAAAGTCTGGGAATTAACGACGCCTCCGAAGCAACACAATGTGATTGGTACTAAATGGATTTTCAAAAACAAGAAAAATGAGGATGGTACCATCATCAGGAACAAAGCACGTTTAGTTGCTCAAGGCTACTCTCAAATGGAAGGTATAGACTTTGATGAAACGTTCGCCCCTGTAGCTAGACTCGAGTCCATTCATATCTTATTCGCTATTGCTTGTCACTTTAATATAAAACTCTTTCAAATGGACGTTAAGAGCGCGTTTTTAAATGGGTTTTTAAATGAGGAAGTTTATGTGGCTCAACCGAAAGGTTTTGTGGACTGTAAACTACCTAACCATGTTTTTCGTTTGAAAAAGGCTCTTTACGGTTTATAACAAGCACCGCGAGCATGGTACGAAAGGTTGACAAAGCACCTTTTGGAGAAGGGCTATACTCGAGGGGGAGCAGATCGGACTCTCTTTGTGAAGCATTATCAAAATAACTTCATTGTTGCACAAATCTATGTCGATGACATTGTGTTTGGAGCAACAAAGGATAATGATGCTTCTAAATTCACAGAAACCATGGAAAGCGAATTTGAGTTGTCTATGATGGGCGAACTGACATACTTTCTTGGATTGCAAGTGAAACAAAATAGTGAAGGCATCCATCTGTGTCAATCCAAGTACGCAAAGGAGTTGGTAAAGAAATTCGGATTAGAAGATTCTAAAGATTTTCCTACTCCTATGGGAACTAGCAATAAGGGATTAGGAAGTGAATCTCTTAGTGATAATGTAGACGAGAAACTCTATCGCAGCATGATTGGAAGTCTACTTTACCTCACAGCTAGTCGCCCGGATATATCCTTTAGTGTTGGGATTTGCGCGAGATATCAATCAGCACCAAAGGAGGTTCACCTGAAAGCGGTGAAACGGATCATCCGGTACGTCAAAGGAACTGTAAACTTCGGAATTTGGTATCCTATGGGAACAAGTCTACATATTATTGGATACTCAGATGCCGATTGGGCAGGATCTGTGGATAATCGGAAAAGTACCAGTGGTGCATGTTTTTATCTTGGCCATTGTCTTGTTGCATGGCATAGTAAAAAGCAAAACTGCATTGCACTCTCGACTGCCGAAGCGGAATACATCTCAGCGGGTAGTTGTTCAACTCAACTTATTTGGATGAAAAGCGTGTTGAGCGACTTCCGGATTTCAGCAACTTCGGTAACTATTTTATGTGACAACACAAGTGCTATAAACATTTCAAAAAACCCTGTGTTGCACTCTAGAACAAAACACATTGAACTTAGATATCATTTTCTTAGAGAGCTAGTTGAATCAAATATTCTTCAAATTTCCTACATTTCAACTGAAGATCAATTAGCTGACATTTTAACAAAACCTTTGGATCAAAAACGTTTTATTCATTTGCGTAAAGCAATTGGAATGCTTTCCTTGAAATAAACCCTTTTTGAAACTCTTGTTTAGGTTAGGTTTTGTTTTTGTGTTTTTGTTCATTAGCTATGCTTAGACATAGAATATTAATTGAGCATTAGTTTTATCGACTTTGACTGCATCCTTTTATATATTTAGAAATCTATTATGCTTTAGATATCATAATATTTCATTTGATGCAATGATCATTTATGTCAATTAACTCATCTTTGTTTTGATCAAAGTCAATTTCTCTCTCGATGATCTCTGGTATAGTTTTTATCTTATTTGACTGTTTAGTCGAGTATGAAATCGAGATCAATATTTGGCTGAATACTTTATATCTTAAATAATTGATAGCCAATTGAGGGGGAGTCAAAGAAAAGTATTATGCTCAAAAGATGTGGAAAGAGTTACATCCCAATGAGGAGTGTGAAAACTACCACCACATGGAGGAAAGAGCTACCACCTCGGTCGTCCGAGTACTGTGTGCAGCTACCACATGTATACCAAGCAAGGTTTTTTAAGTTTGATTAATTAAAATGCATGTTGAAATACTTGACTCTGTCAAAATTTTAAGGTTGGTATAAGGTGGGATTTTTAATGAAAGATGCTCAAAGAGCCACTCTCTTCAATAAATTGACTAGATATATTATCTAATTTATCGGGGATGTTAGACATCTATTGATCTTTGTATTTCATTTTCTTTACCGAATTGATGATTTGATAAAGGCATTACTCATAAGATCAAGTTAGATGTAATTGAAGTTGTTAAACTTTAAGGGATTTAATTTTTATAAATTTTCGTTTCATTTGTTGGATGTTATTGATAGATTTGGTATAATCTATTTCTTGTTGTATGAAACGATGATTTTCGTTTAAAGTTGATACACAAAAGTGTTTACAATTTTTTTCTGGTTTTTCTAGAATTTCTCTGAAATTTTCTAAAGAAAAAGTTGGAGCCGATCCGGATTGGACCTGCCGATACGGATCCCGAACGCAGATATTCTTCTGCGGGCAGCCGATCCGGATTGGACCTGCCGATCCGGATCCCGAACGTAGTTTTTCACTGCGGGTAGCCGATCCGGATCGTAATCACGAACTGATCCGGATCGCGGCTAGGGTTTTATATAGAACAAAAGGGTTTTGATTTCTTTTACTCCAATCTTTTGTTCCAAAGTTTCCAGAGCTTCTCTCTCTAGATTTCATCCATCTTGGAAGCTTTCAAACTCAAGTTCTTCAATTCCAAGTAAGTTTTATTGATCAAAATCTCGGTTTTTCACAGTTTTTCTTAATCCTCCTCAAAACGTGATGAATTTCTTGTATCAATTTCATTTGTGGATGGTTTTTGATCAAATTTCTTTTGAAATAAGAACTCTGGGTAGATTAGTTTTGATTATATGCTAGGTATTCTCAAGATAAACGGATTTTTGGTATTCGATTTCAAAAATTTCGATTTTAGGGCATATAATGGGAATTTTCCAAAATCATGAAATTGATCTATTTTTAAAATTCTATTTGCAAAACTAATTTGATTCCTAGTCTCTCTACACGATAATGATTGTTTGGGTACAATTTTTCTAATTTTTGAAAATTAACAATTTTTTTCGTGTTCTTGAGGTGTTGCTCACAGGATTTCTTTTCACAAGAAACCAATAGCAATGGTGATCACGTGGATCATTCTCCTTCTGGCTGCTATGGTACATACGAGAGACACTGTCAAGCCCAAGAGGGCTGAAAAGGATGAAGTCAGTTGGGATGAGTTGTCAGATGATGAAACACATCCTGGAAAATCGCCACAGAAAACCTCTGTTGCATCGAAAGGGAAAGCCCGTGCAGAGACATCAAAGGAAAAGGCTCCGCCCACTGCTACGGAAAAAGGAAAAGCACCAATGACCTCTTCATCCATATTCTTAAAAAGAAAAAGACTCGCTCGACGACCTGGACGAGCTCGAGGTATTGAAATAAATGAACCATGTCAAGAGAATCCAAAGAATATCTCTCAAATTGACACTAAATCTGAAGACGAAGAAGATTGGGACACATTTTTTGATGAAGTACAACAAGGTATTGATGAAGAAAATAAGGTTTACCTGAAGAACAAGAAGCTACTAAAGTCTTCCTCAATACTTAAGCAGCAAGCAAGGAAAAAGAATGTGCCAAGCAATGAACCTCTTGACAATTCACATTCTTTGCCAAGAAGATCTCCTCGGAATGAAGGACAGACTGCTCCGTCAATCGTAACACAACGCTCTTCAACTTCCAGAAGAATTGACCAAAAGGGAAACCTGGAGTCTTCCATCAAACAAGAACGAGATAAAATGACTCTAGAACTCAGAAAGATGTCCAAGGACATACATCAGATGAAACAAGAGTGTTCTACGATTTCGGAAATGCTTAAAGGAATTTTGAAAAAGCTGGGCTGCACGAGCTCTGAAGACTCTGCCTCAGATGATTGACTTGTGCTGTTTTTCTAATAATTCTCTTGTGCAGGAACTTCATTTTTTTTTAACCTTTTTTTGTGCAGGTTTTTAAGTTTTAGTTTTAAGTTTTTGTTCTCAAACTTCTGGTACTTGAACTGTTAACTATTCTCTCCATTTTGGTAATTTTTTGGCTAACTTCTGTGACAAAAAGGGGGAGAGAGAAGTATAAACAATGGTTACTGAGAAAACTTGAAACTATAGAGGTAAGTAAAAACTTGAAACTATAGAGGTAAGTATAACCTTAACTTGAAAGGTAAGTAGAACTCCAACTTTCGGTTTTCATTTGTGTTTGAGTGCATGCCTCGACTAAATATTCGACTAACTATTTGGGCATGTAATATAACTAACAAGTTGATGTTCACTAACATGACATTTGGTTTTTGATTGCATAGAAGATATGTTGGTGTTTTAACTATGATCAGTTTACATATCTGAATGTATAAATGTCATGGTAAGTATAAATGAGTATAAACTTCATCTCTGTATGTGGTTTTTGAATGATATAAAATTCTTGAGGTATCTAACGATTTCTTTTGTCAAGAATGATTTCTTTTGCAGAGAGTGCAGATGTCTAAGTCTAGAGTCTGTTTTAGGAGTTTAACTCATGTATTTTATTTTGGATCTCCATTGTAAATTTTTGTTGTATGGTGATAGCAACAAAAATATCTTTTTGAATTTTCTTGAGTGGATCTATGTTTTGTCACGAAACCGCCAAAGGGGGAGATTGTTACGGAATTTGAGTTGGCGTATTTCGTGAATTCGATTAAGTCTTGAAGATTGAAGGTAAAGGAAGTTGGATTATATAACTCAATCTCAAGAAAGAAGAATTCAAAAGGATCAGGTATGTTTAACTTAATATCTTTGGTGATCCGAATACTTCTTATAGCGTAGAAACACTTGGATGGATTTGTTATTGCATAAATATCAAAAACTGGACATGGGACATGTTCAGGATCCGGATCAGACTGTTCAATCCGGATCCCGAAGGTGGTTCGTTCATACACCAGTTCAATCCGGATCGTAGCTTCCCTTGATCCGGATCCCGAACACTGAGTTTACCATTTTATTTGAACGATCCGGATCAGGCTTCGCAATCCGGATCCCGAACGTTGATGTTTGGTGAACTGTATGAACGATCCGGATCAAGCACTTCGATCCGGATCCCGAACCTTCGCTTTTCTGGAAACTGCTTTTCTCGCTACTGCAATCCGGATCGCCGATCTCCGATCCGGATCGTCGTCATGTAAAAACTCCAGAAAAGGTTAGTTTTTGATCCTTATCTTCTTCCAAGGGTTTCTAACCTATAAATAGACCCTATGATTCTTTTTCTAGGGTTAATCCAAATAGCCGTCATAATAATATATAATCTTATATACGGCCTAAGATCCACATATAGAGAAGAAAGGAAATACTAGATTAAATCCTATGTTTCTTCATCTATATTGATTGATTTGATTCTAGGTTTTTATACTCATATTCTGAGTAGAATCAAATCAATGAATACTTAGATGGTATTTCCGATCTATTTCTAATCTAAGTATTCGGCGGATCATCACCACCCAAAAAACAACGATTTACCCCAAAATCGGCGCGTGGACTCGCATGGCCTTGTGGATTCAAGGTGCAACCACTCTCGTGGATTCGGAGCGAGGTACGTTCGTGGATTCGAAGCGTGCTACTGGGTGAAGACCGTGGATTCGGTCGGACGTCGTGGACTCGACGTTGGACGCCGTGGATTCGGCGTTGGACGCACATCGTGGATTCGAGAAGCGTCGTGGAGCGAGCGGAGAAGATCAACTAGGAGCGTATGGAAAAGGTTGAGTCGTCTGTGAGTACGGTATATCACCTTGTACGTGTTTAATTCTAGTGGATTTCACTGTGTTATCGGTCCCGTGGTTTTTTACTCCGGTTTGGAGTTTTCCACATAAAAATCTCTGCGTGTTATTTATTTTTCCGCATTGGGTTTTTATATCGCAAAGATTTTTGAGTGTTTATGGTTTACACCTATTCACCCCCCTCTAGGTGTTTTTTCCCCTATTTAGATCCTATTATTCATATAACCCAACACGGATTGAGGCGTGCGAGTACTCGTTTCGCATCTACGCATCGCAAGGAACGTCATCGTAATTTTTTTGGAATTTTTTGAGGCTTTCCCGAAGGTAAAAATCCCACCTTTTCTGGGCGAAGTGCTACAGTTTTTGTGCTTGTGGAGTTTCGCGCTCACCGCGTTGCGTATTTTGTAACTTGGCCTACATGACTCGGTTTGGGACGTGCAAGTATTCGTTTCGATTGGCTCGACGCGATGATCGCAGCGGTATTTTTTTCGGAATTTTTGGAGTCCATCCTACAGGTTGAAAACCGAGCTTCTTCTGGACTGGTTTTGTGGAAAGCATATAAGTTTTGAATTGTAGTTTTAATTGGGCACTGTTATGGACACTTTTACAGTTATCGTGGCGGGCGACTTTCTTCTTGGGCGAGAGTGCATTCTGGACTTGGATTTAGCGTTCGAGGTGGGTGTTGTTGTGAACCTCTTATTCTTGACTACCCACTAGGCATATTGGAGTAATTCCTATCTTAATGTGTTGATTGTACCCCTTTTGGATAAATATTGCATGCTTGTATGAGATTAAGGATATTATGTTAGTACTTGCCTTCGTGTAGGTTTGGTTATTAGAAGTGGTAATATCATGCTAAAGGAAAGCCAATTAGTACCTTGTAAGTATTATGCATGTGGTATCTGTGGGTTATGGATTATATGGATCTGAATAGGGGAAAAACCACCTAGAGGGGGGGTGAATAGGTGTAAACAATAAACACACCAAATCGTTGCGTAAAAATAACCCAATGCGGAAAATAAATAAAGTACGCAAGATTTACGTGAAAAACTCCGTCACAGGAGTAAAAAACCACGGGACCGATAACACGGCAGAATCTACTAGAATTAAAACACGTATAAGGTGATTTACCGTAAACCTACGACTCAACCTTTTCCATACACTCCTAATTGATCTTCTCCGCTCGCTCCACAACGCGCCTCGAATCCACGATTTGCGTCCAACTTCGAATCCACGAAGTCCAACGTCGAGTCCACGACGTCCAACCGTATCCACGGTCTTCACCAATGCGGCACGCCTCGATCACACGAACGCGCCTCGCTCCGAATCCACGAGAGCGATCACACCTTGAATCCACAAGGCCACGCGAATCCTCGCGCCGATACTAGATAGATCGTTGTTTTATTTGGTGATGATTCTCCGAATACTTAGATCATAGATAGATAAGGAAATACCATTTAAGTATTCTTCAATTTGATTCTACGAAAAATAGGTGTTTTAAAACCTAGAATCAAACCGATCAATATAGATGAAGAAACATACGTTTAAACGTGATTTCCTTTCTTCTCTATATTTGTGGATTTTTCTAATTTTCGGTCGTACCCTAAAAGATGAAAATTAGGGTTTATTTATAGGTTAGAAACCTTTGGAATAGGATAAGAATCAAAAACTTTCCATAACAGAATTTTTCTCGCTCGGCGGTCTGGACTGGATTTGGCTTGATCCGGACTGACGTCATTTTTCAGAGAATTTCCTGAAAAGTCATGTTCGGGGTCCGGACTGAAAGATGAACGGTCCGGACTGTTCATGTGATTTTTGCAGAATCAATGTTCGGGGTCCAGACTGAAACAAGAGAGATCCGGACTGAAATTCCGCATGAACTAAACTATGTTCGGGGTCCGGACTGGAATGCCCTGATCCGGATCCTGAACATATTACATGTCCAGTTTTTTATTTTTATGCAATTAAAAATTCATCCAAGTGTTTATACACTATAAGAAAGTATTCGGATCACCAAAATTATTTAGTTAAACATATCTGACCCTTTTGAATTCTTTCTTCTTGAGATTGATGCATGTGATCCATAATTCTTCAACTTCAATCTTCAAGATTTAACCACTTCACGAAATACGCCAAAATAAAATCCTTAACAATCTCCCCCTTTGGCGGTTTCGTGAGAAAACAAAAATCCACTTTAAAATTCTAAAAGATATTTTTTTTGTTATCTCCATACAACAAAAATTTACATGTATGATCAAAAGAAAAAATGAATACAAGAGATAAACTCCTAAAACACACTCTAAACTTAGACGTTTGTACTCTCTGCAAAAGAAATAATTCTTCACAAAAGAAATCGTTAGATACCTCAAGAATTTAAACATCAAAAATCAAACAGAGAGATAGAGTTTATACTCATCATGACATTTACAAGATCAGATATGTATTAGAATAAGCAATCAGAGATAGACATATCTTCTAAGCATTAAATTTCAAATGTCATAAGTATGTTAGTCATCAACCAACTTGTTAGTAATATTACATGCCCAAATAGTTAGTCGAATAGTTAGTCGGGACATGCATTAAAAGTACACAAAGTATTCATACTTACATTTACTTCATCGTGTCATACTTACCTTCGAAGTTTACATCCATATATTCAGTTTCAATGTTTCTCTCTATCTATGTCTCTCTCTCTCCCCCTTTTTGTCACAAAAATTAGCCAAAAATAAAATAAGAAGGAAAGAAGAAGGTAAAGTTTGTAAAGTTTGTCAGTGTCAGCAAAGCAAAAATAAAAACCTACAAAAGAAAAGTTAGAAACAGTCAATTCTCAGATTCTGAGTCTTCTGAGCTACTACAACCCATCTTCGTAAAAATCTTTTTCATCAACTTTTTGATTGAGGTGTATTTTTTTGTCAAAGTGACTTGAGCTGCAGTTATTAGTTCTAGCTCCTGAGAGATACGCTTCTGCTCTTTTGTGATTCGCTCCTGTTCAGAAGATAGTCGTTGTTGTTCTTTACAAATGGAAGTCATAGATGCTTCATCATCTGATGTAGGTACTTGCTTTGTAGATGTTGCTGCTGCTGCTACTGTTGCTTGTGCTACTTGTGCAGTTTGCGCTGAAGTAGAGGCCGAAGGTTTCTTGCTACGTGGAGGAGTCGGGGTGTCATCAGGCTGTCTTGGCAAAGACTTCACAACTGTCGAATCGTTAATCGTTCCCAAACTGTGTTGATAACTTGAAGAGCGAGTATCAACCTTGAATTTTCTGAAAATTCTCATGATGATTAATGGGAACGAAAGTCTTTCCGTTTGATGAGGATGTTCAACATACCGTGTCATCCTATTCCAAATGATGTATGGAATATTAATGTTCAAACCCACTGCCTTCGATGAATGTCCCAAAAGATATAAGAAAAGCATGCGATCCCATCGCAGGACTTTCGTCTGCATATTCGGGAGAATATTGTAGCATACAATGAAATTGAGAAACCTATACTCTTGTCGAAGCTCCTTTGAGTATATAGAGTTTCCAGTTAACTGTGTATCCGGCATGCATATTCCGTTAACAACTGTTCGCCATGACGAATTTGTCAAACTTTTTCCTTTCAAGAAATGAGTCCCCGTCATGCTGGATTTCATCCCTAATACTTCTCCGATCAGTCGAGGAGTTATCTTGAGTTTTGTTCCTCGGACCGTAGTATAAAACTCCATTGGTCCGTCTTCAATCTCTTGAAGCTGCTGCGCATTGGTGTAAAAAGTCCGCACAAAATGCAAACAATATCCAAACGACTCAGGAAATTTGCAAACTTCACTACAAGAAAATAGATCTTTTGTGGCCAATATTTTGTGGCGAATTAATGAACTCTACTATATTAACCTTTTTTGTGGCTATTTTCAACGTTTCCTCACTATTAATCTTAACTCAAATTTTCATATACATACCGTAGGAATTTAGTAATGAGCGCCGCTAATTCGATGCAGTATTTGCGGTCATCACTAGATTTTGGCCACAATAATAGTAAGAAATAATTGTGACAAATATTATCGCCACATATTTACTTTTCAATTCACCATTTGTCACTATCGATAACGTTGGGCCACTAAAATAATAATAATTAACTGCGGCGAATTTGTATGGCCACACATTTATTAAGATTTTCGTGGCTATTTTCAACTTGTCTTCACTATTAATCTTAATCAGAATTTTCGTATACCTACGGTAGGGGTGTTTTAATGATCGTCACTAATTCGATGCAGTATTTGCGGCCATCACTAGATTTTGGCCACAATAATAGTAAGAAATAATTGTGACAAATATTATCGCCACATATTTACTTTTCAATTCACCATTTGTCACCATCGATAACGTTGGGCCACTAAAATAATAATAATTAACTGTGGCAAATTTGTATGGCCACACATTTATTAAGATTTTCGTGGCTATTTTCAACTTGTCTTCACTATTAATCTTAATCAGAATTTTCGTATACCTACGGTAGCGGTGTTTTAATGATCGTCACTAAATCGATGCAGTATTTGCGGCCATTACTAGATTTTGGCCACAATAATAGTAAGAAATAATTGTGACAAATATTATCGCCACATATTTACTTTTCAATTCACTATTTGTCACCATCGATAACGTTGGGCCACTAAAATAATCATAATTAACTGTGGCGAATTTGTATCGCCACATATTTATTAAGATTTTCGTGGCTATTTTCAACTTGTCTTCACTAGTAATCTTAATCAGAATTTTCGTATACCTACGGTAGGGGTGTTTTAATGATCGTCACTAATTCGATGCACTATTTGCGGCCAACAATAAATTTTGGCCACAATAACAATAAGTAATTATTGTGGCAAATTTTGTTGCCACACATTTATCTATTCAATTCACTATTGGTAACCGTCGATAAAATTTGGCCACCTAATGTAAGACTCGTGAAATTTAAATGCAAAAGAAACCTAAGTGTTTGTGTACCGGTGTGCAAATTGCAGTTTTCGGGACACGGTCCCCCGACTTACAGATCCGAGTCTGATCTCGATAATCTGAAATCACTAGTGCGACCGTCTCGTCGAATTGATAAAAAATGGTGTAAACCAATTTTCAATCTGACGGTCGAATTGTCTCAAAATCAGCGAAGAGTGAAGTGGGGCCCACAACTTAAGTTGTGAATAGTAACTGTAATAGTCAGGTTTTTCTATTTTTAAATAAATAGAAAGAAAAGTGAAATTCAGTCTTGGTTCGGGTTTAAAAAGTCTAAAATGACCTGACTGGTGAAACGCCGGTGTGCAACTTGCACAATTTACGAAGCAAAAAGGTTATTTTTCAATCCGGACATGATCTTGAAAATCCGAGATCACCGTTGCGATCGTCTCGTCGAACTGAGCGAGATTCATATCCAGCAAATTTCGATCTGACGGTCGGATCTTCCAGAAATCAGCGAAGAAGCGGGCGAATATCGCGACCAATGTACCAGTGGCCCTGTGCACAGTACTTTAAGTGAGTTACTGTAGATGAACAGTAACCCCTAAACTCGAGACTCCCTCGGTTGCAACGTTGGCCAATTCGCTGTTCGGACTCCGAACATAGCGATCCTGTAGTACTCTAGAAATTCAAATTGAATTTGAAGAATTCAAATGTCAATATGATTGAGAAATTGCAAAGGTAAACCTATGTGATTGTATACCGGGGTGCAAATTGCACAGTTTTCGGAGCACTTTGTCTACCTTTCAGATCCGAGTCTGATCTCGAAAATCTGAAATCGCCAGTGCGACCGTCTCGTCGAATCGATTAAAAATGATATAAACTGATTTTCGATCCGACGGTCGGATTGTTCAGAAATCAGTGTAGAAGTTTGTGGGGCCCACGACTTAAGTCGTGAATAGTAACCTCCTGTTTTAATTCCCTGCCGGGTGAACGTTGACCGAGTCACCGTCTGGAGTCCGAATATGACGGTCCAGGTAGTCGATTTTAACCGCTTCATCATTCTAAGCACAGTGGCGCTGACGAAATTTGCATTTGACGAGCCTAAAGCCTCGTAAAGCATGCCAAACTGTATAATTTACAGTATAAGATGGATTTTAAAAATTATGGAACTAAATTTTAGCGAACCAAAATTGCTACCTGATAGGTTTCGTCGAGCCGGACGTCGTGGTAGTGTCCGTTTTTCAGTTTGACAATCCGGTTGTCTCGAAAAGCGTGAAATACGAGAAAAATCATAGTATTTTGCTAAAAGTTCTTATATTTTATGTATCAAATGGCGAGATAATTCTTAGAGAGGGTGTTCTATGCATGATTTTACTACAGTGAAGGACCCAACTCTAACTAATGCTAGATGAGCGGTTGATTAGCATTTTGTTACAATTTTACCCTAAATCTATACGCGAGGAACCCTAACCGAACCCTAGCCGTTTTTTCTGTGGAAACCGCAGCCCCCACGACCCCCTCTCCTCCTCCTTTGTGACTCCCGAACTGCACGCCGCCGGCCGCCACGTCGCCTTGCCGAAAAAAGCAAGAAATCATCATTGCTTTCGAGTGGAGTTGGGAAGGTATCATCTAAGGGCTTGAGATCTCTCCAAAGCTGCACTGAGATCATCTCTGGCATCTAGAGAGTCTGATCCAAGAACTACAATGCCCAGAACCGCCGCGCGCCACCGGGCCACCATCTTCTTCTTCCTCGGGTCCGACGAGGTGAGCCCCTCTTCTTGGTGGGTTTTCTTGCAACCTGGACCCTAGCAGTAGTTTTTTGACACCAAGAGGATAATCCAGGTCAAGTCCCGAGGTCTGTGGACCTCCGGTTGTCGACGGGATGAAGAAGGGCCGTCGGAACCCTAGTTCTCGGCCGGAATTGCGCGCGATGCCTCCGGAGCTCCGGCGTTGGAAAAAACTTGACCAGAAGTTCCTGTTGGTCCCCAGGTAGACCTCCAAGAAGTTTGGGAGGTTTTGGTGCATTGTGGAGTGCGGGGGAGCAAACCCTAGAACTCGGGTTCTTTGGGTGGATCGAGCAATGCCACCCGCCGTCGCCGTTGCTTCCTCCGGCGCCGGCCAACCTTGTTACGGATTTTGAGTTGGCGTAGTTTCGTGAAAGTTTCAAGTCTTGAAGATTGAAGGTGAAGAAAGTTGGATCATTTAACTCAATCTCAAGAAAGAAGAATTCAAAAGGATCAGGTATGTTTAACTAAATATTTTTGGTGATCCGAATACTTCTTGTAGTGTAGAAACACTTGGAAGAATTTTTCATTGCATAAAAATCAAAAACTGGACATAGGACATGTTCAGGATCCGGATCAGATTGTTCAATCCGGATCCCGAAGGTGGTTCGTTCATACACCAGTTAAATCCGGATCGTAGCTTCTCTTGATCCGGATCCCGAACATTGGGTTTACCATTTTTCTTGAACGATCCGGATCAGGCTTCGCAATCCGGATCCCGAACGTTGATGTTTGGTGAACTGTATGAACGATCCGGATCAAGCACTTCGATCCGGATCCCGAACCTTCATTTTTCTGGAATTGCCTGACTCGTTACGACGATCCGGATCTCAGCTAATCCGATCCGGATCGCCGTCCGTAAAATTTCCAGAAATGGTAGGTTTTTGATTCTTATCTCCTTCCTAGGGTTTCTAACCTATAAATAGACCCTATGACTCTTTTTCTAGGGTTAATCCAAATAACGATATAGAGCCGTCATATTCTTATATCATCTTATACGGCCCTAGATCCACATATAGAGAAGAAAGGAAATCATTAGAGAATACTCTATGTTTCTTCATCTATATTGATTAGTTTGATTCTAGGTTTTCATACTCACATCCTGAGTTGAATCAAACTAATGAATACTTAGATGGTATTTCCGATCTATCTTTGATCTAAGTATTCGGCGGATCATCACCACCCTAAAAAACAACGATTTCCCCAAAATCGGCGCGTGGATTCGCGTGTCCTTGTGGATTCAAGGTTCAACCGCTCTCGTGGATTCGGAGCGAGGCACGTTCGTGGATTCGAAGGGTGCTATTGGGTGAAGACCGTGGATTCGGTCGAACGTCGTGGATTCGACGTTGGACGCCGTGGATTCGGCGTTGGGCGCAGATCGTGGATTCGAGAAGCGTCGTGGAGCGAGCGGAGAAGATCCTCTAGGAGCGTATGGAAAAGGTTGAGTCGTAAGTGTGTACGGTAAATCACCTTGTACGTGTTTAATTCTAGTGGATTTCTGCCGTGTTATCGGTCCCGTGGTTTTTTACTCCGGTTTGGAGTTTTTCCACGTAAAAATCTTGCGTAGTATTTTTATTTCCGCATTGGGTTTTTATCGCAACGATTTTTGAGTGTTTATACGTTTACACCTATTCACCCCCCTCTAGGTATTTTTTCCCTATTTAGATCTATATTTCACATAACCCAACAAGTGGTATCAGAGCGGGAATAGGGTTGTAAACAATGGTTGAAGGTGGAAACATCAATCGACCCCCTTTCTTTGATGGAACAAATTATGCGTACTGGAAAGTACGGATGAAAGCCTTTTTAATTTCCATCGACGAAAGGGTGTGGCAATCAATTGAATTAGGATGGTCTAATCAAACTGAAATTATCTCTGATGTTCACACCTTAAAACCTAGGTCGAAATGGACCAAGGAAGAGTTAGATTCTTCTTCTTACAATGGCAAGGGAATTAATGCTATTTTTAATGCCTTATCTCAAACTGAATTCTCTCGCGTCTCGGCATGTGAGACTGCGAAAGAAATCTGGGATGTTCTTCAGGTTACACATGAGGGAACTAACCTCGTGAAGATTCAGAAACTGCAAATGCTTACGAGCAAGTTTGACTCTATCTTAATGGCAGAAAATGAATCTTTCACGGACTACTATACACGATTGCAAGACATCGTAAACTCATGTGCTAATCTGGGAGAGAAGATTCCAGAATTTAAGGTTGTAAGAAAGATCTTAAGAACTCTTCCTGAACGATTTCGCCCAAAGGTTACAGCCATTGAAACTATCAAACACCCGGACGAAATTCGTGTAGAAAAATAAGTTGGTGCATTACAAACTTATGAAATGACATTTACTACTAACAATTCTTCTGGAAAAGCATCCTCTTCTAAGTCTTCAGGTTATGCGTTGAAAACAACTAAGGAAGAAGACGCAGATACATCCTCCTCAGACGATGACGAGAACCTTTCTATGGAGGAATTTGAGAAGCAACTCACTCTCTTGACAAGGAAGTTTCGCCGCAACTTCCGAAGGGGTAATTCAAGTAAATCTCCATCCTTCGGAAAGTCGAACAAAGGCAAGGGTACCTCAAGTTACAAGTCAAGAAAGCAAGAGAACTTCTCAAAGGATAAGAAAAGTTCAGAGGGACAACTACAATTGTGACACCCCCGGATTTTGGATTAGTCCTCTATATAAATGATATAATAGGACTAAATCTCTAACCCGGCTATAGCATTTTGGATGGTAGCAAGATCCAAGAGGAATATGAGAGTTAAGCGTGCTAGAGCTAGAGTAGTTCTAGGATGGGTGACCCCCTGGGAAGTGGGGCGTCACAGTTGGTATCAGAGACATTCACCAGCCGGAAATGTGAGATGAGTCTCGGCTGAGCCAGGGTTATATAGCGGGTAGAGCGAGGCTCCCCGGCTAATGACCGTTGTGGGTGGAGTGCAGCTCCCCACAAGGTCGACTAAGGCTAGCGAGACGAGTCTCACATCGCCTGGTGCTTGTGAGTGTGCTTGAGCCTGACGTGGACGTCAGGGCTTAAAGGGGGGAAGAATGTGACACCCCCGGATTTTGGATTAGTCCTCTATATAAATGATATAATAGGACTAAATCTCTAACCCGGTTATAGCATTTTGGATGGTAGCAAGATCCAAGAGGAACATGAGAGTTAAGCGTGCTAGAGCTAGAGTAGTTCTAGGATGGGTGACCCCCTGGGAAGTGGGCATCACAACAATGCTTCAAATGTCGAGGCTACGGCCACATTGCAACGGAGTGTCCCAACAAGTATCCGGCAAAGAAGAAGGCGATGCAAGTCGTCACTTGGGATGACAACTCAACGTCAAATGAGTCGTCTTCAGGTGATGAGGAAAAGAGCTCCACGGCATTCCACGCGTCCACATCTTCACCCTTCATGTGCTTTATGGCAAGTACGTCCGAGTCATTGTCCAACTCCACTGTTGAAAAGATTGCAACGGACAACGAATCGGATAATTCGGAAGGTGAAGATTTTGTTTTAGCCTACCACAGACTTTTGAGGGATTCAAAGAAAGTGGCTAAGCAAAACAAGAGTTTGAGAAGGAGATTGCATGATCTCGAAGAAGAAGCAAAAAGAGCAACTTCTCTCTCAAACGCTCTTGAAGTGGAAAGGGAAAATCTGATAAAAGTAAATGTTTTCCTTCAAGAGTCCAATGAGCTTTTTGAGAAGGAACATACAAAACTGGTGGATAAAGCGGATCACTTCTCAAAGCTCTACAACGAGGCTCGACAGAATAACCTGGAAATGACAAAGACCATTTTCCAACTCAAGGATGACTTGCAGCGATTCTCTTCAGGAAGGAGTAAGTTGGATAGGCTTCTTGGTCTTGGTCAAACAAATCGGTTCGGCCTTGGGTACACTCAAACTGGAAACAGTCCAAGTTCGAGTGGGACAGTTTTTGTGCCTCAGTCGGTATCTCCTCCTCCGACACCGGAATTCAAGACAAACAACGACAACAAACCTACTTCATCCTCTTTGGGATCGTCAAGATCTAAGGTATGTTTTCGTTGTGGTGTTTCAGGGCACATAAGAAGATATTGCAAGACGCGAGTCAAACGCTCACCTCAAGCACCTCTTGCAATGACTACCACAAAGGTGATTCCTCGGAAATCAATTGCAAATCAATTGAAGGAAAAGAACCTTGGTAGTTTACCGCGCAAGACGACATCATCAAGGAGCGGCAATCGATCTGACAAGACGCCTTCACCTAAGAAAATAACCTCACGACCATTACCGACGTACTCCAAAAGGGTTTGGATGCGCAAAGGTGAAATTTACCCTTGTCTTGTTACCAATGTTTCCTTGCATGCATATGATAGTTCGTCTTGGTATCTGGATAGCGGTTGTTCCCGTCACATGACCGGTGACAAAAATAGTTTTCAAAATCTTGAGAAAATCTCCGGAGGACTCGTTGTTTTCGGAGACGGTCGATCTTCCAAAATTGTTGGAAAAGGAACTGTAGCTATTCCAGATGGCCCGGTTCTAAATAATGTGTTATTTGTTGATGGTCTTAAGACTAACCTCATAAGCATAAGTCAACTTTGTGACAATGGTTTTTCAGTTAACTTTTCATCTGTCGAATGTGTTGTAACTGATAAGGACCATGTATTCTTTTTAAAAGGGGTTAGATCTGAAAACAATTGTTATGTTGTTCCTAATAAACTTCTGAAAATTGTAACTTAGCCACTTTGAATAATGAAACTCTTTGGCATGAAAGGCTAGGTCACTTAAATTTTAAGGAACTTACTAGAATTTCAAACAAGGACGTGGTCAAGGGGGTTCCAAAACTTTTATTTAAACAAAACGTTGTGTGTGGTGGTTGCCAAAGGGAAAACAGTCTAGGACTGCACACAAGAACTTGAACCACGTTGGTACAAAACGGCCTTTGGAACTTTGCACATGGATTTAATGGGGCCGACCCGTCAACCATCTTTGGGAGGTAAATGGTATATTTTCTTATTGGTTGATGATTTCTCTAGATTTTCTTGGGTAGCATTTTTAAAAGAGAAAGCTGATACGTTTGATTCTTTTCATGAGATTTGCCATCGTATTATGATTGAAAAGAATGAAAAGATCATTCGTGTTAGGAGTGATAGAGGTGGAGAATTCATAAATTCCAAATTTATTGATTTTTGCACTTCCAACGGCATAAAACATGAATTCTCAGCACCCTATACACCTCAGCAGAATGGTGTTGTTGAGCGCAAAAACAGGGTTGTTCAAGAGATGGCGCGTGTGATGCTTCATAGCCGGAGTTTACCGCTACATTTTTGGGCTGAAGCTGTGAACACCGCTGTCTATGTCATTAATCGAGTGTATTTGCGCCCAGGAATTTTAAATACACCATATGAGCTGTGGTTTAGTAGAAAACCGGATATCAAATACTTTCGTATCTTCGGGAGTCGATGTTACATTTTACGTGACCGTGAAAATCTTGGAAAGTTTGACTCTTCGGGAGTCGAAGCTGTGAACACCGCGTCGCAGATGACTCGCTGTCGGCAACTCCAAAAATTCCAAAACTTCCTAGAGAGATGGAGGACAGAGAGAGGAAGAAGTCTTCATAAGGCCACACCCTCAGATTCTCTCTCTAAAACTCGGAAAAAGAACAGAAAGGGAGGAAAGTGGAGCTGTATTTATAGGCCCAGAAAACAATGCCAAAATTCCCACTGTGTCCCAAGAATCGGGCGCCCGGAAATATTGGGCTGCTACAGTGCGGCCCAATTCGCGATCACTGTGCGCGCCCGGAAGAGCCCGGGCGCGACACGTGTCCGCCAAACAGCGGACAGCGGCTCCCGCCAATCGGGCGCCGCCACGTGTCCCAGCCGCCCACGTGTTCCACGTGCCTCGAGCACGTGGGCGGCGTGCACTCGCCAATAGGGACACGCCACGTGTCACCGCGCGGTTCACGTGGTCCGCGCCCCCGGTCTACGCGCCGGGTCTTCCGGAAAGTGTCGGCCAACCAGAAGCCGCCACGTGTCCCAGACAAGCCGCCCTCCTTGACGCCGCCCGACCAATGAGGAGCTGCCACGTGGCAACCTCAACCTTCCGTGCACCCGGTGCACGCCTATTCTGTGGACCGCCCGCCTGCGCGCCTGCCCGCGCCCGCCCGCGCCTGCCCGCGCTGCCCGCGGCCCTGCTCCGCCGCTGCGCCGCTGTGCTCCGCCGTGCGCCGCCGCTCGCCGCCTGCCGCCGGTCGCCGGAACAGTATTTTCCGGCGGCCGGAGTTACTGTTCCGGTGAACAGTGTTTTTGGCGCCGAAAATTAAGTGAATACACCATTTTGATCGTTTTCGCGCGCTGAGTCCAAATCCGCTGTCCGATTTTCCAAATTCTCATCCTAAATTTTACCGAAAGCCCTCGGAAAGGCCCACTTGATCCGATTTTTGCGCTGGGTCCATTTTAAAAATCCAATTTCGATTCTACAAGCTCCATAACACTGTGTGAGCTTCCTATAGTCACTGATAAAGCCGCAAAAGCTTCTACAAAAGTCCGGGTCATCACATCCTCCCCCACTAAAAAGAGTTTCGTCCTCGAAACAAAACTAAACAGCATCCCATAGTCTGATGCCTCACATAAGTAGGGGTAGGTGTCCGTCATCTCCGACTCCAGCCCCCAAAGCTGTCTGCAAGCTCCTTCAAAAACGTGAAGCAAACCTCTAGCTCGAGCCGCCATATCTCTTCTAGCATCCCTGGTACACGCACACCTCTGGTACACGAACACATCCTGGTCACTATCCTCGCGGCACAATCGATCATCGTGAAGTACCGAGCCCTGCCCATCCATCCCGAGCATCCTATTCATGTCCGCAGCCATCTGGTCTGCTGGTAAAATCTAGGACTCAATCTACACCGGGTAGGACCAATGACATTCCTCCATGTGCAAAATATGATCGGGAATCTGACCCTCCCGTGCACGTGGTAACCATCCTACCCCTTGTTACGGAATTTGAGTTGGCGTAGTTTCGTGAAAGTTTCAAGTCCTGAAGATTGAAGGTGAAGAAAGTTGGAATCATTTAACTCAATCTCAAGAAAGAAGAATTCAAAAGGATCAGGTATGTTTAACTAAAGAATTTGTGTGATCCGAATACTTCTTGTAGTGTAGAACACTTGGAAGAATCTTTCATTGCATAAAAATCAAAAACTGGACTTGGGACATGTTCAGGATCCGGATCAGGCTGTTCGATCCGGATCCCGAAGGTGGTTCGTTCATACATCGTCGCAATCCGGATCGTAGTCTCTTGATCCGGATCCCGAACGTTGAGTTTACCATCTACCTTGAACGATCCGGATCTTGCTTCGCAATCCGGATCCCGAACGTTGATGTTTGGTGAACTGTATGAACGATCCGGATCGTAGTCACATGATCCGGATCCCGAACCTTCGTTTTTCTGGAATTGGCTGTTTCGTTATGACGATCCGGATCTCAGTTATCACGATCCGGATCGCCGTCCGTAAAATTCCAGAAATGGCAGGTTTTTGATTCTTATCTCCTTCCTAGGGTTTCTAACCTATAAATAGACCCTATGTCTTTCTTTCTAGGGTCAATCCACATAGCCGTCATTTTCATATATCATCTTATACGGCTATAGATCCACATATAGAGAAGAAAGGAAATCATTAGAGAATACTCTATGTTTCTTCATCTATATTGATTAGTTTGATTCTAGGTTTTCATACTCACATCTTGAGTTGAATCAAACTAATGAATACTTAGATGGTATTTCCGATCTATCTTTGATCTAAGTATTCGGCGGATCATCACCACCCAAAAAACAACGATTACCCCAAAATCGGCGCGTGGATTCGCGTGTCCTTGTGGATTCAAGGTTCATTCGCTCTCGTGGATTCGGAGCGAGGCACGTTCGTGGATTCGAAGGGTGCTATTGGGTGAAGACCGTGGATTCGGTCGGACGTCGTGGATTCGACGTTGGACGCCGTGGATTCGGCGTTGGGCGCAGATCGTGGATTCGAGAAGCGTCTGGAGCGAGCGGAGAAGATCCTCTAGGAGCGTATGGAAAAGGTTGAGTCGTAAGTGTGTACGGTAAATCACCTTGTACGTGTTTTAATTCTAGTGGATTTCTGCCGTGTTATCGGTCCCGTGGTTTTTTACTCCGGTGATGGAGTTTTCCACGTAAAAATCTTGCGAGTTATTTTCATTTCCGCATTGGGTTTTTTATCGCAACGATTTTTGAGTGTTTATACGTTTACACCTATTCACCCCCCTCTAGGTGTTTCTTCCCCTATTTAGATCCGTATTATATACGACCCAACAAGTGGTATCAGAGCGGGAATAGGGTTGTGAACAATGGTTGAAGGTGGAAACATCAATCGACCCCCTTTCTTTGATGGAACAAATTATGCGTACTGGAAAGTACGGATGAAAGCCTTTTTATCTTCCATCGACGAAAGGGTGTGGCATTCAATTGAATCAGGATGGACTAATCCAACTGAACTTATCTCTGATGTTCACACCTTAAAACCTAGGTCGAAATGGACCAAGGAAGAGTTTGAGTTATCTTCTTACAATGGCAAGGGAATTAATGCTATTTTTAATGCCTTATCTCAAACTGAATTCTCTCGCGTCTCGGCATGTGAGACTGCGAAAGAAATCTGGGATGTTCTCCAGGTTACACATGAGGGAACTAACCTCGTGAAGATTCAGAAACTGCAGATGCTTACGAGCAAGTTTGACTCTATTTTGATGGCAGAAAATGAATCTTTCACGGACTACTATACACGATTGCAAGACATCGTAAACTCATGTGCTAATCTGGGAGAGAAGATTCCAGAATTTAAGATTGTAAGAAAAATCTTAAGAACTCTTCCTGAACGATTTCGCCCAAAGGTTACTGCCATTGAAACTATTAAACACCCGGACGAAATACGTGTAGAAGAATTAGTTGGTTCATTACAAACTTATGAAATGACTTTTAATACTAACAATTCTTCTGGAAAAGCATCCACTTCTAAGTCTTCAGGTTATGCGTTGAAAACAACTAAGGAAGAAGACGCGGATACATCCTCCTCGGACGATGACGAGAACCTTTCTATGGAGGAATTTGAGAAGCAGCTCGCTCTCTTGACAAGGAATTTTCGCCGCAACTTTCGAAGGGGTAATTCAAGCAAATCTCCATCCTTCAGAAAGTGGAACAAAGGCAAGGGTACTCCAAGTCACAAGTCAAGAAAGCAGGAGAACTTCTCAAAGGATAAGAAAAGTTCAGAAGGACAACTGCAATGCTTCAAATGTCGAGGCTACGGCCACATTGCAACGGAGTGTCCTAACAAGTATCCGGCAAAGAAGAAGGCGATGCAAGTCGTCACTTGGGATGACAACTCAACGTCAAATGAGTCGTCTTCAAGTGATGAAGAAAAGAGCTCCACGGCATTCCACGCGTCCACATCTTCACCATTCATGTGCTTTATGGCAAGTACGTCTGAATCATTGTCCAACTCCACTGTTGAAAAGAATGCAATGGACAATGAATCGGATGATTCGGAAGGTGAAGATTTTGCTCTAGCCTACCACAGACTTTTGAGGGACTCAAAGAAAGTGGCTAAGCAAAACAAGAGTTTGAGAGGGAGATTGCATGATCTCGAAGAAGAAGCAAAAAGAGCGACTTCTCTCTCAAACGCTCTTGAAGTGGAAAGGGAAAACCTGATAAAAGAAAATGCTTCCCTTCAAGAGTCCAATGAGCAACTTGAAAAGGAACATACAAATCTGGTGGATAACGCGAATCACTTTTCAAAGCTCTACAACGAGGCTCGACAGGATAACCTGGAAATGACAAAGACCATTTTCCAACTCAAGAATGACTTACAGCGATTCTCTTCAGGAAGGAGTAAGTTGGATAGACTTCTTGGTCTTGGTCAATCAAATAGGTTCGGCCTCGGATACACTCAAACTGGAAACAGTCCAAGTTCGAGTGAGACAGTTTTTGTGCCTCAGTCGGTATCTCCTCCTCCGACACCGGAATTCAAGACAAACAACGACAACAAACCTACTTCATCCTCTTTGGGATCGTCAAGATCTAAGGTATGTTTTCGTTGTGGTGTTTCAGGGCACATAAGAAGATATTGCAAGACGGGAGTCGAACGCTCATCTCAAGCACCTCTTGCATCAACTACCAAAAAGGCTCCTTTCCGGAAATCAAAGCAAAACTTTTCAAATGAAAAGAGACTTGGTAGTTCACCGCGCAAGACGACTTCATCAAGGAGCAACAATCGTTTTAACAAGACGCTTTCACCTAGGCACAAAACTTCACGACCATTACAGACGCATTCCAAAAAGGTTTGGGTGCGCAAAGGTGAAATTTTCCCTTGTCTTGTTTCCAATATTTCCTTGCATGCATATGATAGCTCGTCTTGGTATCTGGATAGCGGGTGTTCCCGTCACATGACCGGTGACAAAAATAGTTTTCAAAATCTTGAGAAAATCTCCGGAGGACACGTTGTTTTCGGAGACGGTCGATCTTCCAAAATTGTTGGAAAAGGGACGGTAGCTATTCCAGATGGCCCGATTTTGAAAAACGTCTTATTTGTTGATGGCCTTAAGACTAACCTCATAAGCATAAGTCAACTTTGCGACAATGGTTTTTCAGTTAACTTTTCATCGGTTGAATGCGTTGTAACTGATAAGGACCATGCTTTCTTTCTAAAAGGGGTTAGATCTGAAAACAATTGTTATGTTGTTCCTAATAAATTTTCTGAAAATTGTAACTTAGCCGCTTTGAATAATGAAACTCTTTGGCATGAAAGGCTAGGTCACTTAAATTTTAAGGAACTTACTAGAATTTCAAACAAGGACGTGGTCAAGGGGATTCCAAAGCTTTTATTTAAACAAAACGTTGTGTGTGGTGGTTGCCAAAAGGGAAAACAGTCTAGGACTGCACACAAGAACTTGAACCACGTTGGTACAAAACGGCCCTTGGAACTTTTGCACATGGACTTAATGGGGCCGACCCGTCAACCATCTTTGGGAGGTAAATGGTACATCTTTTTATTGGTTGATGATTTCTCTCGGTTTTCTTGGGTAGCATTTTTGAGAGAGAAAGCTGATACGTTTGACTCTTTTCATGAGATTTGCCATCGTATTATGATTGAAAAGAATGAAAAGATCATTCGTGTTAGAAGTGATAGGGGTGGAGAATTCATAAATTCAAAATTCATTGACTTTTGTACTTCAAATGGCATTAAACATGAATTCTCGGCACCCTATACACCTCAGCAGAATGGTGTTGTTGAGCGCAAAAACAGGGTTGTTCAAGAGATGGCGCGTGTGATGCTTCATAGCCGGAAATTACCGCTACATTTTTGGGCTGAAGCTGTGAACACCGCTGTCTATGTCATTAACAGAGTGTATTTGCGCCCAGGAACCTTGAATACACCATATGAGCTGTGGTTTAGTAGAAAACCGGATATCAAGTACTTTCGTATCTTCGGGAGTCGATGTTACATCTTACGTGACCGTGAAAATCTTGGAAAGTTCGACTCTCGAAGTGATGAAGGGATCTTTTTGGGTTATTCTACGAATAGCAGAGCATATCGAGTATTTAACATTGAATCTAAGACGATCGTAGAATCTATAAATGTTAAAGTAGATGAAGCTTCTCATTTTGAATCTGAAAAATCTACCCTCGATATCTCTCTAGATGATGATTCTCCTGCTAGTGCATCTTCTCATAATAATACTTCCAATATTAATGATGCATCTAATGGTTCTTCTAGTTTATCTGATGTGCAGGAATCATCTCGTGTACCTCCGAGTACTCCGTTTCAACAAACGCTACGAATCTCCAAGGATCATCCGGAATCGAACATCATTGGAGATCCACAAGAAGGAGTTAGAACTCGAAGGCAGTTGGTTTGCGGATTTGCTTGCTACGTATCTTTAATCGAACCAAAGACAATAGATGAAGCTCTTCAGGATGACTACTGGATTAAAGCAATGCAGGAAGAGCTCCATCAATTTGAGCGAAACAAAGTCTGGGAATTAACGAAGCCTCCAAAGCAACATAATGTGATAGGTACCAAATGGATCTTCAAGAACAAGAAAGATGAAGATGGTACTATCATCAGGAACAAGGCACGACTAGTTGCTCAAGGCTACTCTCAAGTAGAAGGTATAGACTTTGACGAAACTTTCGCCCCTGTAGCTAGACTCGAGTCCATTCGTATATTGTTTGCTATTGCTTGTCATTTTAAAATCAAATTATTTCAAATGGACGTCAAGAGCGCATTTCTAAATGGGTTTTTAAATGAGGAAGTTTATGTAGCTCAACCGAAAGGTTTTGTAGATCATAAACAACCTAACCATGTTTTTCGTTTGAAAAAGGCTCTTTACGGTCTGAAACAAGCACCGCGAGCATGGTACGAAAGGTTAACAAAGCACCTTTTGGAGAAGGGCTATACTCGAGGGGGAGCTGACAGGACTCTCTTTGTGAAGCATTATCAAAATAATTTCATTGTAGCACAAATCTATGTCGATGACATTGTATTTGGTGCAACAAAAGATAATGATGCTTCTAAATTCGCGGAGACCATGGAAAGCGAATTTGAGATGTCCATGATGGGCGAACTGTCTTATTTTCTTGGATTGCAAATTAAACAAAATGATGAAGGTATTCACTTGAGTCAATCCAAGTATGCACTGGAGTTGGTCAAAAAGTTTGATCTAGAAAATTGTAAAGATTTTCCAACTCCAATGGGAACTAGCCACAAGGGACTTGGAAGTGAATCACATAGTGAGAATGTAGACGAGAAACTGTATAGAAGTATGATTGGAAGTCTACTTTACCTCACGGCTAGTCGCCCGGATATATCCTTTAGTGTTGGGATTTGCGCGAGATATCAATCAGCACCAAAGGAGGTTCACCTGAAAGCGGTGAAACGGATCATCCGGTACATCAAAGGATCAATTAATTTCGGAATTTGGTATCCTATGGGAACAAGTCTGGACATTGTTGGATACTCAGATGCCGATTGGGCAGGATCAGTGGATGATCGGAAAAGCACGAGTGGTGCATGCTTCTATCTTGGCCATTGCCTTGTTGCATGGCACAGTAAAAAGCAGAATTGCATAGCACTCTCGACTGCCGAAGCGGAATACATTTCAGCTGGAAGTTGCTCAACTCAACTCATTTGGATGAAAAGCGTATTGAGTGACTTCCGCATTTCAGCATCTTCGGTAACAATTCTTTGTGACAACACAAGTGCAATTAACATTTCTAAAAACCCTGTGTTGCACTCTAGAACAAAACATATTGAACTTAGATATCATTTTCTTAGAGAGCTAGTTGAATCAAATACTCTTCAACTTTCATATGTTTCAACTGAAGATCAATTAGCTGACTTTTTAACAAAACCTTTGGATCAAAAACGTTTTATTCATTTGCGAAAAGCAATTGGTATGCTTTCTTTGAAATAAACTTCTTTTTGAAACCTTTGCTTAAAATAGGTTTTGTATTTGTTTTGTTCTATTCAATATCTATGTTTATACATAGGATAGTAATTGAGCATAGATCTTAATTGACTTTAATTGCATCTGTTCACACATTTAGAAATTATTATGCTTTTGCCATCATAATATTTCATTGTTGCAATGATCGTTTATGTTAATTAAATCATCTTCTAAAGTGATCAAAGTCAATTTCTCTCTCAATGATCTCTTGGTATAGTCATTATCTTATTTGACTGTTTAGTCGAGTATGAAATCGAGATCAATTTTTGGTTGAATACTTTATATCTTAAATAATTGATAGCCAATTGAGGGGGAGTCAAAGATAATGTAAAATGCTCAAAAGATGTGGAAAGAGTTACATCCCAATGAGGAGTGTGAAAACTACCACCACATGGAGGAAAGAGCTACCACCTCGGTCGTCCGAGTATTGTGTGCAGCTACCACATGTATACCAAGCATGGTTGTTCAAATTTTTGATTAAGTAAAATGCATGTTGAAATACTTGACTCTGTCAAATTTCAAGGTTGGTATAAGGTGGGATTTTAAAGAAAGATGCTCAAAGAGCCACTCTCTTCAACAGATTGTCTAGAAATATTATCTACCATATTTGGGATTTCAAACATCTATTGATCTTTGTATTTCATTTTCTTTACCGAATTGATGATTTGATAAAGGCATTACTCATAAGATCAAGTTAGATGTAATTGAAGGTGTTCAACTTTAAGGGATTTAATTCTTGTAAATTTTCGTTTCATTTTTGGATATTACTGATAGATTTGGCATAATCTAATTCTTGTTGTGTGAAACGATGCTTTTTGTTTAAAGTTGATACACCTTTGTGCTTACAATCTTTTCTGGTTTTTCTTGAATTTCTCTGAAATTTTTCTAAAGAAAAGTTGGGGCCGATCCGGATCGGGCAAGGTGATCCGGATCCCGAACGCAGGTTTTCTCCTGGCGGCTGACGATCCGGATTGGACCTGCCGATCCGATCCCGAACGCAGTTTTTTCACTGCGGGTAGCCGATCCGGATCGCAAGCTCGGAGGATCGGATCGCGGCTAGGTTTTTATAAAGAACAAAAGGGTTTTGATTTCTTTTACTCCAATCTTTTGTTCAAAAGTTTCCAGAGCGCTTCTTCTCTAGATTTCATCCTCCTTACCACTAATAAACACAGATAGTAAAAATTACACAATTACAACAACTTATTACATTTTCCTTGTTCCTCAAATAACTATATGCTGGCTATCGGCTGACCAGGGTCAAGCTCTATGTCGTGGCTCTCACCAACTCGTCCCGACATCTCAACACCCGCTCGACTGAAAAACAGTCCCCGATTGTGAGACACACCGGAGTGTATCCCATGGGCACGACGAGCCGAGGAAATACAATCGTACCATACTGGTATACAATACTAGAGGATAGTAATAGATCATGGGTTAGGGTAAAGCAGATATATAACTGGTGCTGTAAAGGAAACAAACTCATAATCTGGTACAAGCATAGGGGATAATTTAGCAAAATTTAAACCAGGACAAACATGTATCAGGATAATCAACGCATCAAGAGTTAGGACAATCAGCAAGATAACAATGAACTATAATCAAAGGCATCGCATAGAATCATATAAAGGTGTAGATAACTAGAAGCCAGATCAAAGAATCAAGGAATTATGTTAAAGTAACTTACCCACACATGCATCAAATAAGTGAAAACACAAAGACCTCAAGCACAAGGCACCAGATTGGCCCTTCACAAGACCTCAGCGAGCTGCCCAAACTAGCACCACACCTGGTTGACATTCCCAAACTAGGGTCACGGGTTGCCACGGCTAACCACTTTACCGTAAAGAACATCGCTACGGGTCATGACTCCGCTGATGTTCGTGAAGTACAACGGTGGCGCGATCAAATGCAAATGCTCAAGCTCACGGTCCACTGACCGGGTAATCGGCAACAAGCCGGGAAATCCCCACTGGGATGCAAGTACAAAATCAACTGAATCTCACTCATATGCTAGATCAAGGCAAGTCTCCACTAATCATAAGCTCACAGATTAACACAACTCAATCACACAAACCAACCGAATGATACAAACTTAAACACATTTTTTAAGAAACTGTTTTAAAAAGTCCAAACCCCAAAGAGCAGTGCCCTCGTCCTATCAAACAATAACATCTCAGGCGACACTACCGAAGCTATGTGTTTTCCAAACCTCGCACCGCAATTTGCCTTTGTCCTATCAACAAGAAACAGACTCCGGCGACCCTACGAAGCTCGATAAAAACATCCGTTAAACAAATCTATGTGCTCAGCAGTGTATCATTGGATCGACAGGACCACAGGCTTACGCATCATCCATTGAAACTGTTCCAAGGTAAGAATATAAATACCATAGGCACTAAGAATAATCATGTAAGGCAGAATATAACTGATAACAGTCATGGCTCAACATCTCACCCCAATCATACAGACTAACTTCTTATGCAACTAACACATGTTTTTTAAGAGACCTTTGAAAACTATAGTTTTTTTGAGCCCAACCTCCGTAGAGCGTTACCCTCGTCCTATCAAACAAGAACAGACTCAGGCTATCCCTACAAGGCTTGGTAAAAATATTGATTTTTAGAAGATCCTGTATTTAGCAGCATAACAGGCGAACAACAAGGAAGCAGGCTCAACTATCGGAGACCAAACGGGCTGGCAATGTATAGCAATCAATAACCACTGGAAACAACTAATCAGCG
>CM055070.1:10439265-10481116 GCA_029204045.2 Tillandsia leiboldiana | reverse complement strand
AAATCTACTGAACATCTGATATAATAAAAAAATCTCAATACAAAGTCTCTCAGCTACAAAAGTACAAGAAATCCTCACTGATCTCTCAGAATGTCCAGTACAAAAGTGGAGTCATAAAATACCCAAGGTACATCTACCTCTGACTCTCAGTGCTGGTAAGGAACTAAACGGCCACGTCCTCACCTCGATCAGCTGCCTCCGCGCGAACCAAGCCGGAACAGCTACCACAGGAACCTGTCACCGCAGCGGGTGTGAGAACTACTGCAAAGGTAGTTCCCAGTGGGTACCGTCTCAATATCCACGGTATGCCCACTAAGTCTACTGGAGGCACAACAGATAGGTATGCAGATAGATAGATAGATAAAAGCTGAAAGGAACTAGCTATCATGTCTCAATCATCATGCTCAAGAAACTCTACAAATGATGAAGATATGCATACACCCACTACTGCTAACACGCCTCAAGTATCATGCTCAAAGGAAAACTCATCTATGAACAGGCTATGAAAACTCACTCACAAATATCACCCAATCCCAATGACTGTCCCTCTTTGGACCAGTCAATCAAGCCTGCGCTCATCTACTGCCGCGCATCCCGTAGGAACGGACTTACGTAGGCATCCACTGCCGCACATCCCGGAGGAACGGACTTACGTAGGGTGTCCCTCTAGGACCATCTCAGTAATCACATCGCAGCCTCGTCAGGCTCGGTATCATCATCGCACCCGGGCGTAGCTCGAGGGGAGCGACCCCACCGAACTCAAGTATCTCAAGTATCTCATAACTGGCATAAAAAGCCAGGCTCAGCAGGCTATAATCCACGATCAAACAGATCGGATCTCAATGCTCAACTAGCATAACTCAGTCGGAGGAAGACTCCACGACTCGAACAGAAAGCCCAAACACTCTCACAGCTATGTCGGAGAACCCTCAACGACTCAATCTAATAATGCACGCCCCGTGGCTGAGTCGGGAAACCTCCACGACTCGATCTGCCAGAGCCCCCAAAACTCTCAAGGCTAAGTGGGAGAACCATCTCCACCACTAAATCAGAACACGACCCATGATCTAGAGTAACCCAATCAGGGAATACATCCTCAATACCCCGCGAACTCAAGTATCTCAAAACTCTCTCATGACACTAGAAAGTCATCTCATAATGCTCTAAAAATCCACTCGGCCCTCTGGCACGAGAACACATGCATCTGAACCTACTCAACCCCTCGGGAAGATCTCAATATTTTAAAACTCTTTTCAAAACCCAGTTTTCATTAAAACAGGTCCGACGATTTTTAAAACGGTTCAGATGCCAATATAAAGCCAACTAAACATGCAGTCTAGTGTCAAATCACTTCTAGATCATGCTAAAAATATCTGGGGCTTGCAATTGTATTCCTACAATTTTCTAGGCAACTATCAGATTTACCAGCTATGCAAATAATTAAGCTAAACATGATCAACATGCATTCAATAGCTTTAAAGGGCATTCCATACATCTTGAAGAAATTCCAACCCACCTCAAATGCTTTCCGAAGGCCGCGCCGAAATCGGTGAAGAAACGGGCGAAATCTGACGAAAAACTGAACTGCGCCTCTCGCGCGCACGCGCGCCGTTGCGCGTCTCGAAAAAATCCACGAAGCTCCAGTCAACCTCCACAGCACCCAGCTAGGCCACCACAAAAATTTCAGCACAAACCGATCACCAATACACGAATACAAGCATTGCACAGTGCCGCGGATTTGCGCAGTAATCCCAGCCTGTTGCCTCAACCCGAGAGCACAAGAATGGAGCAAGGATGGAAATTAGCTCAAATTACCATTCAATTCCATCAATAAAACCCAAGAGGAGAACAAACAAATCCAAATCCATAATTTCGATGATCAATTTACCTCAATTGTGCTCTCGTGCGCGCACGTTGACCGGGTCAACTCCACCAAGCACGAAGCTCACAGACCTTCTCTTCTCCCTCTACTTCCTCCTCTTCTTTCTCTTCTCTGGCAGCAAGAAAAAGGTGGAGGGGATAAGAAATGATGGGTGGAGAGGGAGCATGTGCCGGGGTATAAAAATCAACGATGGAGTGGTTGGAAAAGAGAAGCCCATACCTCAAGCTACAGTGCACCAAACCGAGCTAACTGGGCACTTTCTGTGCTTGTGTACCGGTACCACCCACTTGGTACCGGTACACGGGCCCTGGTTCCGGAACCAAATGGCTGGTTCCGGAACCAAGCCACCCAAAAGCTCCAGAACTAGCCAGAAAATCTCCGAAATGCCCCGTCAACTCACTTTCTCGCCTCGGGACCTCCGCATCACCCCGAAACCAACCGAACACCTCTGTAAACTCATAATACACATGTCCCAAGGGATCAACTCACATCAAACCCATCCATGAAACCAATGCTCGACCCGCAAGCTCTCAATCCGACGCCAACTCACTTTTCTACAAAAAAGCTTCCGCGTCGCTCCGGGACCACCGAACCATCCTGTAAACGAAATTAGAACCTGCTGAAGGTATTTCCACAATACCAGGCTGCCCCGTGGAGTCGGCACACTGCCCGAAACTCCGGTACTCTACACTCTCCCCTCCTTTTAACGGTTTCGTCCTCGAAACCCAAAAACTCCAAAACTCAGGAGGGTGACTCAAATAAGTGGGGATATGAACTCTCAGCTCATCCTCAGGCTCTCAAGCAGCCTTTGTCTCATCAAGACGGCTCAACTGGACCTTTGCCAAAGGTAAGATCCGGTTGCGCAATTCTCTCGTCTCTCGAGCAAGAATTCGCACCGGTCACTCCTGATAGCCCAAGTCCTCGTCTGACTCCAAAGAAACGAAGTCCAAATCATGCAAGGAATCCAAATCCACACTTCCCTCAGAACGGATACACCAACGTCCTCGTGGGTACTTGCCAATTCATGGCGGTAGCGCAAATCGGTGAGCAACTGATCCAATGCGCTCTAACTCCTCGAATATGCCAACAATTCGCTGACTCAACTTCCCGCGAAAACTCAAATCTACACATTTCTGCGGATAGTGATTCTTAGAAGTCACCAAAACTCCCTGCTTCCAATTGGCATAACTTTTCCGTTGCTCCTTAGCAACCACAATGCTGAGAGCTTCACAAAAGCATTCTTACATCCATCTACAGGGTAAGAAGTCCAACATCGGGAACAACACTCAGCCCCTAACTCTCAAAATCAGCTCTCGGATCTCGGAATCCACGGGCACACAGATGCGGTCCTTGTACTTCAGTACTCCCGCTGCATTCACTGAGAAGTTCCCTCTCAATCCTGTCCAACGGAGTGGGCTACGAGTCCAAAACACAAGTTTTGTCACATTCTCAGGGAACACCTCCTTAATCTCAATTACTCTTTCAGCGGCATCTGCTGAGTAACCATCATACACCAAAACTGCACCGCTCGCCTATTCAAGGCAGCTGCGACCACATTGGCTTGGTCGGGATGTTACTGTAAGCTCAAACATACATCCCTAATAACTCTATCCACCGGCATTGCCTCAAATCAAATTCTTTCTGAGTAACCCAGTACCTCAGGTTCTAGGATCGATAGATATCTCAAATTTCTCTCTATCTCAAGCAACTATTCACAATAATGCTAATACCATCCACAGCTTGAACTCCTCAAAGTTAAGCTGGCACTGTTTAATCCACAACTCTGGACCTCTGTCACTATCGTGGGTCTAAGCCGAACCCAAACGGCAACACCCTTCGTCGGGTCCACTGTCACCCTTGCAGCTGAAAACACCTGGCCTAACCACAGAACCTTTCAAAGTCAAGCACAACTCTCTCAACTTGGCAACCAACAACTTTTCTCTCCCCGAAGTTGCAGCAATATCCTCAAGTGCTCCTCGTGCTCTATGTCACCTCGGAAATAAATCCCAAGTATATAACTAACCAACCACTGGCACGGCAACTCACTGTAGAGCTCAAACTCACACTGGTTCTACAGCCCGGTCCAAGTACCGCCGGAACACACAAGTCCTCAAATCCAAAAGGCCGCAGGGCCTTAGTCAATCCGCTTGACCTCACTGTAAGCTCAAAATGTCTCTATCGGGTTCAGACCCTATCTGGCACAGCCCTCAGCTGTAGGGTTCCACAAAGCCTTCTATGTCCCGCAAGGCATCAACCCAACACGATCCAAATCTAACTGTGCTCGAATCGTCACAGCACTCTCACCGTTGTGCACTCACAACGCGGCATCACTGCCGTATACCACGGCATGGCATCACCACCGTGTATCAACGGCGTGGCATCACCACCGTGTATCAACGGCGTGGCATCACCACCGTGTATCAACGGCGTGGCATCACCACGTGCATCAACGGTGTGGTAACACATCCAAAATATCAATCTCTCGGATCCTCACTGTCGTATCCCCACGACGTGGTACTGGGTCACACAGACCCCTCGATCCCTCGGCTCTCGCAACTGCGCTAACAGCTCTCTCACTGTCTCACGAGTGATACTCCAAGTGATGATGCTGAAGTCGACGCGGTTTCCAAAACCACGTCGATCACTAACTCGATCTCAGTCTCATTAAACGGCGGCTTCAACATCAGATCAGGTAAACTCCTGTCCGGAATCACACGGCGTTAAAGATATTCCTTTAGTCCCGGTGCCGCCGTAGGCACCTCTTCTACCGTCGCTAGCAAAGCGACACGACCACGACTCAACCTCTGCCGTGCTCTAGCATCCTCTATAACCACACTCCTCCTGGCCAGGTCCACGGAGGGTCATGTCCACTCTCGACAATCCAAGATAGCACAACATTGGGATAACCAATCCCTATCCAACCTTATATCAACATCTCGGAGCTGATGTAGGACTAACAACTCTAGGATCAAATCCAAGGTATTATCTGCACTGGCAGGACTGGCAACACTCATCCATGTGCTATACGTGATCTGGAACCTGATCCTCACGTGCACAAGCAACAGTCCCACCTCCGGCCCACACGCAGCTATCTTTGCTCTAGTAACGCACACACCAGCGGTGTTGGCATCAACATGCTCTAACTCCGATGACCATAAGAAAACCACACCTGGTAAGACGCGCTCCACTATCCTGGCGTCCTCCAACCAACTACACCATTTCATCCACTAGATGCTGGTGGCCATCGCTCAATCTGCCTCGGCATCTCGGCTCAATCAGCCTACCGGTAAGTCGGATGAACCGCTGCATCCTGAAGGGGTAGTGGGGTGCCGTCGCAGGCGGCAAATCCAAGAACACCACTCTGGGACCCTCTGCCTGAAGATGTCCTGACTAAACACATGAAAAACATCGCCCTCATCCTGAAGTCACTCTATAGCGAAGAATGCGGCTCACCACAAAAGACACAATCATACGAATACTGCTGTTGGTGCCTCGACTGTCGAGAACATCCTAGTCTCTGTCTCCTCTGAGACTCATGATCCTGTGACTGGAATCATGGCAACCTCGATCCACTCGACTATCCCAAAATCAGGCGATACTGGACATCTCTCTGGAGCTAGTCCCTCGCTCTCCGTCCCTCTCGGACATGATCACAGACCTCAGTCAATCCATCGGGCATGCACAACCGCTGCATCTGAAGTCGCTCGTCGAGAATATCCAAAATGATAACATCTCGAAGCAGTCCCCTCTCAAACATGATCAATCTCCTGGGCCTCATCCTGGGCGACATGGGGCACTCTGCTCAACAATCATAGAAACTCGCTCCAAATCCTCAACCGCTCTCCTGATGGTCCAACGGGACAGACTCGACGCCACCAACACACGGCGTCCCTATCCAAACGTGCGCAACTAAGGGCACCTGATGCTTCTCCTGGATGAACAAGTCCTCAGCTAACTTTTCCATGGCAGCAATCCAGTTCCCGGCCTCCCAAGGTTCCAACTCCGCCCTGAAATCTGTAGGGGATGGAACTGGCGGATGCACGACTATCAATCAGCAATCTCTCGCTGCTCCCGCACTACTCACAGTGCCAACGGGGCCGAAGTCGACGATGTCGCGGCTGGAGGTACTACGGCGATACCTCAAACGATACTCTCTGCTCAAACATGCGCATCACGCGCTCCGTGTTCTCTTCCTGGCGCCGCGTCGCCTAAACAACTGAGCTACCTGGGCCCGTAACTCGCAGACCTCGCTCTGCTCTGTCCATTCAGCCCCCCGCTGTTCGGGCTCCTCATCCAAGGTCAAACACGCCCTCGCCGCTGCACGGCATCACAGGGCCAACAAGAAGAACAGTCACGGCCAACCAAACCACAAACACTCTCGACCCAATCAAGCGAAAGTCTATAACATGTTAACCGTTCTAAAGTATTATGTTGTCTGCAGCCAACATAATCACTTTAGAGAATAAACATGTAAAATCACTCGCCCCAATCCCTCGGGGGAGGTACAAACTCAATCAGGACTCTCGCTACAATCACGTCTCTCACGACAGTCATCCTACTGTCCAACCAATAGCCTAGGGTCACTAAGTCCTCAACGACCTATATTCCTAGGCTCTGATACCACCCTAATCTGTCACGCCCCGGGGTCGAAACTGCGACCCGGGCTCGCCAACAGATCCGCCATCTGTACGGAAACTGCCGTACAGACGAAGCGTCTACCCTGCAAGTCAGATCTATAGCTATAATGTATCAGAGCTGAAAAAGAACCAGTAGCTACAGAAATCCACTGAACATGATATAATAAAAAAATCTCAATACAAAGTCTCTCAGCTACAAAAGTACAAGAAATCCTCACTGATCTCTCAGAATGTCCAGTACAAAAGTGGAGTCATAAAATACCCAAGGTACATCTACCTCTGACTCTCAGTGCTGGTAAGGAACTAAACGGCCACGTCCTCACCTCGATCAGCTGCCTCCGCGCGAACCAAGCCGGAATAGCTACCACAGGAACCTGTCACCGCAGCGGGTGTGAGAACTACTGCAAAGGTAGTTCCCAGTGGGTACCGTCTCAATATCCACGGTATGCCCACTAAGTCTACTGGAGGCACAACAGATAGGTATGCAGATAGATAGATAGATAAAAGCTGAAAGGAACTAGCTATCATGTCTCAATCATCATGCTCAAGAAACTCTACAAATGATGAAGATATGCATACACCCCTACTGCTAACAGCCTCAAGTATCATGCTCAAAGGAAAACTCATCTATGAACAGGCTATGAAACTCACTCACACATATCACCCAATCCCAATGACTGTCCCTCTTGGACCAGTCAATCAAGCCTGCGCTCATCTACTGCCGCGCATCCCGTAGGAACGGACTTACGTAGGCATCCACTGCCGCACATCCCGGAGGAACGGACTTACGTAGGGTGTCCCTCTAGGACCATCTCAGTAATCACCTCGCAGCCTCGTCAGGCTCGGTATCATCATCGCACCCGGGGCGTAGCTCGAGGGGAGCGACCCCACCGAACTCAAGTATCTCAAGTATCTCATAACTGGCATAAAAAGCCAGGCTCAGCAGGCTATAATCCACGATCAAACAGATCGGATCTCAATGCTCAACTAGCATAACTCAGTCGGAGGAACAAGACTCCACGACTCGACAGAAAACCCAAACAATCTCACAGCTATGTCGTAGAAGAACCCTCAACGACTCAATCTAACTATGCAACGCCCCGTGGCTGACCCCCGTCGGAAACCTCCACGACTCGATCTGCCAGAGCCCCAAAACTCTCAAGGCTAAGTGGGAGAACCATCTCCACCACTAAATCAGAACACGACCCATGATCTAGAGTAACCCAATCAGGGAATACATCCTCAATACCCCGCGAACTCAAGTATCTCAAAACTCTCTCATGACACTAGAAAGTCATCTCATAATGCTCTAAAAATCCACTCGGCCCTCTGGCACGAGAACACATGCATCTGAACCTACTCAACCCCTCGGGAAGATCTCAATATTTTAAAACTCTTTTCAAAACCCAGTTTTCATTAAAACAGGTCCGACGATTTTAAAACGGTTCAGATGCCAATATAAAGCCAACTAAACATGCAGTCTAGTGTCAAATCACTTCTAGATCATGCTAAAAATATGGGGCTTGCAATTGTATTCCTACAATTTTCTAGGCAACTATCAGATTTACCAGCTATGCAAATAATTAAGCTAAACATGATCAACATGCATTCAATAGCTTTAAAGGGCATTCCATACATCTTGAAGAAATTCCAACCCACCTCAAATGCTTTCCGAAGGCCGCGCCGAAATCGGTGAAGAAACGGGCGAAATCTGACGAAAAACTGAACTGCGCCTCTCGCGCGCACGCGCGCCGTTGCGCGTCTCGAAAAAATCCACGAAGCTCCAGTCAACCTCCACAGCACCCAGCTAGGCCACCACAAAAATTTCAGCACAAACCGATCACCCAATACACGAATACAAGCATTGCACAGTGCCGCGGATTTGCGCAGTAATCCCAGCCTGTTGCCTCAACCCGAGAGCACAAGAATGGAGCAAGGATGGAAATTAGCTCAAATTACCATTCAATTCCATCAATAAAACCAAGAGGAGAACAAACAAATCCAAATCCATAATTTCCGATGATCAATTACCTCAATTGTGCTCTCGTGCGCGCACGTTGACCGGGTCAACTCCACCAAGCACGAAGCTCACAGACCTTCTCTTCTCCCTCTACTTCCTCCTCTTCTTTCTTCTCTGGCAGCAAGAAAAAGGTGGAGGGGATAAGAAATGATGGGTGGAGAGGGAGCATGTGCCGGGGTATATAAAAATCAACGATGGAGTGGTTGGAACAGAAGAAGCCCATACCTCAAGCTACAGTGCACCAAACCGAGCTAACTGGGCACTTTCTGTGCTTGTGTACCGGTACCACCCACTTGGTACCGGTACACGGGCCCTGGTTCCGGAACCAAATGGCTGGTTCCGGAACCAAGCCACCCAAAAGCTCCAGAACTAGCCAGAAAATCTCCGAAATGCCCCGTCAACTCACTTTCTCGCCTCGGGACCTCCGCATCACCCCGAAACCAACCGAACACCTCTGTAAACTCATAATACACATGTCCCAAGGGATCAACTCACATCAAACCCATCCATGAAACCAATGCTCGACCCGCAAGCTCTCAATCCGACGCCAACTCACTTTTCTACAAAAAGCTTCCGCGTCGCTCCGGGACCACCCGAACCATCCTGTAAACGAAATTAGAACCTGCTGAAGGTATTTCCACAATACCAGGCTGCCCCGTGGAGTCGGCACACTGCCCGAAACTCCGGTACTCTACACTCAGTTCGCGGAAGCCCCGGTTGGCCGGAAACGGAGATCGCTGGGAAAAAGGCCCGTTAATGGCGGATTTCGGCCGGGCGCAAACGGGACTCTGCGACTTGGACCAGAGCGCTTTGCTTGCTGCTATGGACACTCCCTGCAGTGGTAGCGTGGGTCGGGAGCGAGCAGCGGCGTCGGAAAAAGCTCCTCCGGCGAAGTAGAAAGAAGCCCGGTTCGAGGCTTGGCGGCGCGGCTACGTGCGGCGACCGCGGGTGCCGAGGTGCACAGGGCTCGGATGCGGGACTTCGGAGGAGTCCACAGGTTGAGTCTTGAGCCCACCACAGACCCTTGCTGCTTGGGTTCACTCCAACCCGAGAGGAACCACTCGGGTGGCCTCTCTCTCTCTCTCTCTCTCTCTCTCTCTCTCTCTCTCGGGCTTGGGAGGTGAAAAAAAAGAGATGGTGGTGGTGCGGCTGGGCTGTGGGGGAGATGAAGAGAGGATGAGGAAGCTTCGAGAGGCATTAAAGGAGTCTCACGGGCGGGTGGGCAACGAGGAGCCGCGCGTGGCTCCCTGCATGCGGTTGCATGCATGGATGCATATTTTGCATTAAGCCCCCCCCCCCCCCCCCCCCCCCCCATTATCAGTCCTTTACAAGTTAGTCATTTGTCCAGTGAATGCCTTTTTGCACATAAACCCCTCCTCAATAAATAAATTTGAAAAAAGACCCTCCTTAACTGATTTTTTTGCTTTCGAGGCGTTCCGCTCGTCAGAACGAAAACGGATTGCGCCAGCGCGTCCGGCACGTCGAAACCTTTAAGATGGTGATTTTTATTTTCTGACACGGTGTCCGGATAATTTTTTTTATCTGGTAATTCGTGCAACTTGCACTTAGGCAATTGATCGAGTAGATCAAATAAACTTTTGAACGCAACTCAGGCTATAAATCCCACTTTTATTTATTTATTAAAAATAAAATATCCGGATTACTACATTACTCCACCTTACAAGAAGTTCGTCCCCGCAACTTAATCCAACTTAAACGCAGATTAGTCACTAATAGGTTCAATATAGTGACCACTAGTCACAAGGTTTCAACAACGCCAAGGCTGCTATTTTAGACCCAATCTAATATATCCCATCACAGGCAGAGTATTTCTCAATTCTTTCGTAAGTACGTTGTCGGGCGCCAACGTGCTTACCAAAAGAAATGCGAAATACCATAGATCTGTCTCCAACATCTGGTTGGGGACACAACTTACACCTGAAGGTAAATCACATACCTTCCCATACAGTCTCTATGCCGATAATATAATCTCTACTAAAGGTCACTATACTCCCGAGGTCATGAATGCTAACTCACGAGAAACGGGAACCATACTTCAGTGTTTACTAATTTCAACATGGTGGTCTATCTTTTAGTCTCTGATACCTGTAACCGATCTGAGCCTTTTGGCCCTACTGAAACTTCAAGACCACGGTCAATACCATGACCGCGGCTAATCCTGAAATGTGAACACGCAACACTTCAAAGTTCCCAACTTACTGTACCAAAACCCTGCGCTCTCACGTGACACGAGTCATCCTAGGGTTCGTTCCTAGCCAAACCTAGACATCCTGCATTTCCGATTGCTCTGATACCATCTAATCTGTTCACGCCCCGAGTTTAAAAACCAGCGTCTAAAATTTTTTTTTTTTTTAAATCAGAGTTGCCAAACCAGCCAGGGCGCAACAGACTGCCACATATATAGAAGAGTCCCAATCCCACTGGGGATTGAGCCTTTTCTATATATGCACGGGCTAGCTTGGCAATCAAACAGAGTACTAACTACGTACCACTAATATAACACAGATAGTAAATTACACAATTACAACAACTTATTACATTTTCCTTGTTACATCAAATAACTATATGCTTGGCTATCGGCTGACCAGGGTCAAGCTCTATTTCGTGATCTCACCAACTCGTCCCGACATCTCAACACCCGCTCGACCTGAAAAACAGTCACCCGAGGGTGGAGACACACCGGAGTGTATCCCAGTGGGCACGACGAGCCGAGAAATAGCAGATCGTACTACTGGTATACAATACTAGAGGATAGTAATAGATCATGGGTTAGGGTAAAGCAGATATATAACTGGTGCTGTAAGGACAAAAAACTCATAATCTGGGTACAAGCATAGGAGATAATTTAGCAAAATTTAAACCAGGACAAACATGTGATCAGGATAATCAACGCATCAAGGAGTTAGGACAATCAGCAAGATAACAATGAACTATAATCAAAGGCATCGCATAGAATCATATAAAGGTAGATAACTAGAAGCCAGATCAAAGAATCAAGGAAGTATGTTAAGTAACTTAACCACACATGCATCAAAATAAGTGAAACACAAAGACCCAATCACAAAGCTACCATATTGGCCTTCACAAGACCTCAGGCGAGGCTGCCCAAACTAGCACCAACCTGGTGACATTCCCAAACTAGGGTCACGGGTTGCCACGGCTAACCACTTTACCGGTAAAGAACATCGCTACGGGTCATGACTCCGCTGATGTTCGTGAAGTACAACGGTGCGGGCGATCAAATGCAAATGCTCAAGCTCATGGTCCACTGAGAATAATCATGTAAGGCAGAATAGAACTGATAACAGGCATGGCTCAACATCTCACCCAATCAGACAGACTAACATCTTATGCAACTAAACACATGTTTTTAAGAAGACCTTTGAAAACAATAGGTTTTTTGGATCCCAACCCTCGTAGAGCGGTTACCCTCGTCCTATCAAACAAGAACAGACTCAGGCTACCCCTACAAGGCTTGGTAAAAATATTTATTTTAGAAGATCATGTATTAGCAGCATAACAGGCGAACAACAAGGAAGCAGGCTCAACTATCGGATGACCAAACGGGCATGGCAATATGTAGAGCAATAATATAACCACTGGAAACAACTAATCAGCAGATATGGTAAAGATCACTAAAGAAGATCATAATCAGGCATAAAGCAGATATAACGTAGCAAACAACTGAATCAAAGGAAAGGCAGGCTCAAGCATTAGTAGATCAAATAATAATCAAGCATAGGAGTGCAACTACGAAATGGCCAATCAGTCAAAGCAACTAACAGTAATATATATTGCAACCAAAGGCAGACAGGCTCAAGATAAACTAGGTTACCAAAACAGGAGTCCAACCAATACCGTACACCGAGGGCCCGAACTGATAAAGCCCGGACCGAAGATAACCCACCTGACAGTGCGCAGGAGAACCATTGACTCCAACTGGACGCTCGAAAACTGTGCCATCCTAAATCAAAATGATGATTAGGAAACTACTCAACCACACTAACCCGACTTTACTTTTATACTCTTGTTGTTACCTGATCCTTTTTTTACTTTCTTAGACATCCATGTCTGATGACAACACTTGGACCATTTTAATCTTATATTCCTTTTTTGGTAAAATTACCAAATCGCCCCTCCCGGGGATTCCTTTTGGATTTCCGGGAGATCCAGGCTTTCAAACTTAGCCGCTGGCTCAACCAGATTCTACTGGGACTCAACAGTCGGCTTGGTGGAAACCGCCGTAATTTCTCAAATTACGCGATTGCCACCGGATACCGCTAAATCAACGATTTCGCCGATTTCCGGATCGTTATCCGATTTTCGCTCAACGGGAGCCGTTGGATTCCTAACGAAAAGCTTAGGAATCAATTACATACTGTTCTAAACTGTATGCAGTGCCAAAATTGCATTTAGACCCCTAGGGTTTTTAGAATTCCCATTTTTTTTAGCGTCATTTGAGCGCTGTTTTCGCTCGTTCTTTCAAACCAGAAGTCCGATGACAGCACCGTAAGTTTCAGCGTGTCCGTTATGACATGACGAAGCTCGTGCTCACCATTTGGGAGCAGCACGAGACCCGAGGAAAACTTTGGCCCATAAAATTCTTCTCTAACATAGCCAAATTGCATTTTTGTTTCTTCAAGGCTTCAAACACCAAATCTAACGCGAGCATCGCGTCCAGTGACCCCAAATTAGCCTAGGGCATACTATCGCGGCTTCGCTAACACCACGAAACTTAGTTTTGTTCCAATATTACTTAAAAAGGTTGATTTCTCTACATCTTTTAATCCGATCGTCAAACAGACGAACTTTGTATATGAAAGTGACTCTGGACAGTGCCAGGATACCAATGCTCACCTTACTTTTAGTCCAAAAGCGATGGATCAACCAGATCCATGATCCTTGCTCTCTAACAGTTTGACAAAGCCCCACAACACATCCACTCAGATCCCATTTGATGTGAAGTGAGCACGGAGCTCAGGGGATGATTCTGGATAACTTTCATATTGTGCTCAAACCCTAAATCCCACTAAAATGTCATTGGGGCATTTTATCGAACAAGTGGTATGCATAATTTAAAACCAACTAACCTAGCTTTTATCCGAATTATTCTCAGCAAAGAGAAGATCCCAGGCCTTATAAAATGGAAGGGAAGCTAGCCTACAGAGTTTAGGGTTTACCTGAGGGGTTGGCCGGCAACCGGAGGCGACGGCGGCCGGAGGTGATGAAGCTCGGGTAGCTTCAATGGTGCACTCTACAAGGATGGCCCAACTTTCCTTTCGAAGGCAACTTGACCTAACCAGCACGATAGGAAGCTTGCTTAGAACATGTAGGGCCCACCTGGGTGGCTTGCCGGCGGCGGGACACGCCGGCGACGCGTGGTGGTGGAGCTCGGGCCCGGTTGCAAAGTGGTGCAACTACACCAATTTTATTTCCCACGTTAAAATGTGCATGGAAGTCGCTGGGGAGCTACTTCGTGGCCCAAAGGACTCACCTGGGTCGGTTGCCCAGTTCGCGGAAGCCCCGGTTGGCCGGAAACGGAGATCGCCGGAAAAAGGCCCGTTAATGGCGGATTTCGGCCGGGCGCAAACGGGACTCTGCGACTTGGACCAGAGCGCTTTGCTCGCTGCTATGGACCTCCCTGCAGTGGTAGCGTGGGTCGGGAGCGAGCAGCGGCGTCGAAAAAAGCTCCTCCGGCGAAGTAGAAAGAAGCCCGGTTCGAGGCTTGGCGGCGCGGCTACGTGCGGCTACCGCGGGTGCCGAGGTGCACAGGGCTCGGATGCGGGACTTCGGAGGAGTCCACAGGTTGAGTCTTGAGCCCACCACAGAACCTTGCTGCTTGGGTTCACTCCAACCCGAGAGGAAACCACTCGGGTGGCCCTCTCTCTCTCTCTCTCTCTCTCGGTTGCTTGGGAGGTGAAAAAAAAGAGATGGTGGTGGTGCGGCTGGGCTGTGGGGGAGATGAAGAGAGGGATGAGGAAGCTTCGAGAGGCATTAAAGGAGTCTCACGGGCGGGTGGGGCAACGAGGAGCCGCGCGTGGCTCCCTGCATGCGGTTGCATGCATGGATGCATATTTTGCATTAAGCACCCCCCCCCCCCCCCCCCATTATCAGTCCTTTACAAGTTAGTCATTTGTCCAGTGAATGCCTTTTTGCACATAAACCCCTCCTCAATAAATAAATTTGAAAAAAGACCCTCCGTAACTGATATTTTTCGCTTTAGGAGGCGTTCCGCTCGTCAGAACGAAAAATGGATTGCGCCAGCGCGTCCGGCACGTCGAAACCTTTAAGATGGTGATTTTTATTTTCTGACACGGTGTCCGGATAATTTTTTTATCTCATAATTCGTGCAACTTGCACTTAGGCAATTGATCGAGTAGATCAAATTCAATATAGTGACCACTAGTCACAAGGTTTCAACAACGCCAAGGCTGCTGTTTTAGACCCAATCTAATATATCCCATCACAGGGCAGAGTATTTCTCAATTCTTTCGTAAGTACGTTGTCGGCCGCCAACGTGCTTACCAAAAGAAATGCAAAATACCATAGATCTGTCTCCAACATCTAGTTGGGGACACAACTTACACCTGAAGGTAAATCACATACCTTCCCATACAGTCTCTATGCCGATAATATAATCTCTACTAAAGGTCACTATACTCCCGAGGTCATGAATGCTAACTCACGAGAAACGGGAACCATACTTCAGTGTTTACTAATTTCAACATGGTGGTCTATCTTTTAGTCTCTGATACCTGTAACCGATCTGAGCCTTTTGGCCCTACTGAAACTTCAAGCCCACGGTCAATACCATGACCGCGGCTAATCCTGAAATGTGAACACGCAACACTTCAAAGTTCCCAACTTACTGTACCAAAACCCCTGCGCTCTCACGTGACACGAGTCATCCTAGGGTTCGTTCCTAGCCAAACCTAGACATCTGCATTTCCTATTGCTCTGATACCATCTAATCTGTCACGCCCCGAGTTTAAAAACCAGCGTCTAAAAATTTTTTTTTTTTTTTAAATCAGAGTTGCAAACCAGCCAGGGCGCAACAGACCGCCACATATATAGAAGAGTCCCAATCCCACTGGGGATTGAGCCTTTTCTATATATGCACGGCTAGCTTGGCAATCAAACAGAGTACTAACTACGTACCACTAATATAACACAGATAGTAAATTACACAATTACAACAACTTATTAGATTTTCCTTGTTACATCAAATAACTATATGCTTGGCTATCGGCTGACCAGGGTCAAGCTCTATTTCGTGATCTCACCAACTCGTCCCGACATCTCAACACCCGCTCGACCTGAAAAACAGTCACCCGAGGGTGTGAGACACACCGGAGTGTATCCCAGTGGGCACGACGAGCCGAGAAATTGCAGATCGTACCTACTGGTATACAATACTAGAGGATAGTAATAGATCATGGGTTAGGGTAAAGCAGATATATAACTGGTGCTGTAAAGGAAGCAAAACTCATAATCTGGGTACAAGCATAGGAGATAATTTTAGCAAAATTTAAACCAGGACAAACATGTATCAGGATAATCAACGCATCAAGGAGTTAGGACAATCAGCAAGATAACAATGAACTATAATCAAAGGCATCGCATAGAATCATATAAAGGTAGATAACTAGAAGCCAGATCAAAGAATCAAGGAAGTATGTTAAAGTAACTTAACCACACATGCATCAAATAAGTGAAAACACAAAGACCCAATCACAAGCTACCATATTGGCCTTCACAAGACCTCAGGCGAGGCTGCCCAAACTAGCACCAACCTGGTTGACATTCCCCAATCTAGGGTCACGGGTTGCCACGGCTAACCACTTTACCGGTAAAGAACATCGCTACGGGTCATGACTCCGCTGATGTTCGTGAAGTACAACGGTGCGGGCGATCAAATGCAAATGCTCAAGCTCACGGTACACTGACCGGGTAATCGGCAACAAGCCGGGAAATCCCCACTGGGATGCAAGTACAAAATCAACTGAATCTCAACTCATATGCAAGATCAAGGCAAGTCTCAACTAATCATAAGCTCACAGATAAACTCAACTCAATCACACAAACCAACCGAATGATACAAAACTTAAACACATATTTTTAAGAAAACTGTTTTAAAAAGTCCAAACCCCGAAGAGCATTGCCCTCGTCCTATCAAACAAGAACAGACTCAGGCGACACTACGAAGCTTGGGTTTCCAAACCTCGCAGAGCAATTGCCTTTGTCCTATCAAACAAGAACAGACTCCGGCGACCCTACGAAGCTCGGTAAAAACATCAGTTAAACAAATCTATGTGCTCAGCAGTGTATCATTTGATCGACAGGACAAACAGGCTTACTCATCAACCATGGAAATGTTCTAAGGTAAGATATAAATACCAGAGGCACTAAGAATAATCATGTAAGGCAGAATAGAACTGATAACAGGCATGGCTCAACATCTCACCCAATCAGACAGACTAACCCCTTATGCAACTAAACACATGTTTTTAAGAAGACCTTTGAAAACAATAGGTTTTTGGGTCCCAACCCTCATAGAGCGTTACCCTCGTCCTATCAAACAAGAACAGACTCAGGCTACCCTACAAGGCTTGGTAAAAATATTTATTTTAGAAGATCATGTATTTAGCAGCATAACAGGCGAACAACAAGGAAGCAGGCTCAACTATCGGATGACCAAACAGGCATGGCAATATGTAGAGCAATAATATAACCACTGGAAACAACTAATCAGCAGATATGGTAAAGATCACTAAAGAAGATCATAATCAGGCATAAAGCAGATATAACGTAGCAAACAACTGAATCAAAGGAAAGGCAGGCTCAAGCATTAGTAGATCAATATAATAATCAAGCATAGGAGTGCAACTACGAAATGGCCAATCAGTCAAAGCAACTAACAGTAATATATATTGCAACCAAAGGCAGACAGGCTCAAGATAAACTAGGTTACCAAAAACAGGAGTCCAACCAATACCGTACACCGAGGGCCGAACTGATAAAGCCCGGACCGAAGATAACCCACCTGACAGTGCGCAGGCGAACCCTTGACTCCAACTGGACGCTCGAAAACTGTGCCATCCTAAATCAAAATGATGATTAGGAAACTACTCAACCACACTAACCCGACTTTACTTTTATACTCTTGTTGTTAACCTGATCCTTTTTTACTTTCTTAGACATCCATGTCTGATGACAACACTTGGACCATTTTAATCTTATATTCCCTTTTTGGTAAAATTACCAAATCGCCCCTCCCGGGGATTCCTTTTGGATTTCCGGGAGATCCAGGCTTTCAAACTTAGCCGCTGGCTCAACCAGATTCTACTGGGACTCAACAGTCGGCTTGGTGAAACCGCCGTAATTTCTCAAATTACGCGATTGCCACCCGGATACCGCTAAATCGACGATTTCGCCGATTTCCGGATCGTTATCCGATTTCCGCTCAACGGGAGCCGTTGGATTCCTAACGAAAAGCTTAGGAATCAATTACATACTGTTCTAAACTGTATGCAGTGCCAAAATTGCATTTAGACACCTAGGGTTTTTAGAATTCCCATTTTTTTCGCGTCATTTCAGCGCTGTTTTCGCTCGTTCTTTCAAACCAGAAGTCCGATGACAGCGCCGTAAGTTTCAGCGTGTCCGTTATGACATGACGAAGCTCGTGCTCACCATTTGGGAGTAGCATGAGACCCGAGGAAAACTTTGGCCCATAAAATTCTTCTCTAACATAGCCAAATTGCATTTTTGTTTCTTCGAGGCTTCAAACTCCAAATCTAACACGAGCATCGCGTCCAGTGACCCCAAATTAGCCTAGGGCATACTATCGCGGCTTCGCTAACACCCCGAAACTTAGTTTTGTTCCAATATTACTTAAAAAGGTTGATTTTTCTACATCTTTTAATCCGATCGTCAAACAGACGAACTTTGTATATGAAAGTGACTCTGGACAGTGCCAGGATACCAATGCTCACCTTACTTTTAGTCCAAAAGCGATGGATCAACCAGATCCATGATCCTTGCTCTCTAACAGTTTGACAGAGCCCCACAACACATCCACTCAGATCCCATTTGATCTGAAGTGAGCACGGAGCTCAGGGGATGATTCTGGATAACTTTCATATTGTGCTCAAACCCTAAATCCCACTAAAATCTCATTGGGGCATTTTATCGAACAAGTGGTATGCATAATTTAAAACCAACTAACCTAGCTTTTATCCGAATTATTCTCAGCAAAGAGAAGATCCCAGGCCTTATAAAATGGAAGGGAAGCTAGCCTACGGAGTTTAGGGTTTACCTGTGGGGTTGGCCGGCAACCGGAGGCGACGGCGGCCGGAGGTGATGAAGCTCGGGTAGCTTCAATGGTGCACTCTACAAGGATGGCCCAACTTTCCTTTCGAAGGCAACTTGACCTAACCAGCACGATAGGAAGCTTGCTTAGAACATGTAGGGCCCACCTGGGTGGCTTGCCGGCGGCAGGACACGCCGGCGACGCGTGGTGGTGGAGCTCGGGCCCGGTTGCAAAGTGGTGCAACTACACCAATTTTATTTCCCACGTTAAAATGTGCATGCAAGTCGCTGGGGAGCTACTTCGTGATGCAAACGACTCACCTGGGTCGGTTTCCCAGTTCGCGGAAGCCCCGGTTGGCCGGAAACGGAGATCGCCGGAAAAAGGCCCGTTAATGGCGGATTTCGGCCGGGCGCAAACGGGACTCTGCGACTTGGACCAGAGCGCTTTGCTCGCTGCTATGGACCTCCCTGCAGTGGTAGCGTGGGTCGGGAGCGAGCAGCGGCGTCGAAAAAAGCTCCTCCGGCGAAGTAGAAAGAAGCCCGGTTCGAGGCTTGGCGGCGCGGCTACGTGCGGCGACCGCGGGTGCCGAGGTGCACAGGGCTCGGATGCGGGACTTCGGAGGAGTCCACAGGTTGAGTCTTGAGCCCACCATAGACCCTTGCTGCTTGGGTTCACTCCAACCCTTGAGGAAACCACTCGGGTGGCCCTCTCTCTCTCTCTCTCTCTCTCTCTCTCTCTCTCTCTCGGTTGCTTGGGAGGTGAAAAAAAAGAGATGGTGGTGGTGCGGCTGGGCTGTGGGGGAGATGAAGAGAGGGATGAGGAAGCTTCGAGAGGCATTAAAGGAGTCTCACGGGCGGGTGGGGCAACGAGGAGCCGCGCGTGGCTCCCTGCATGCGGTTGCATGCATGGATGCATATTTTGCATTAAGCCCCCCCCCCCCCCATTATCAGTCCTTTACAAGTTAGTCATTTGTCCAGTGAATGCCTTTTTGCACATAAACCCCTCCTCAATAAATAAATTTGAAAAAAGACCCTCCTTAACTGATATTTTTCGCTTTTCGAGGCGTTCCGCTCGTCAGAACGAAAAACGGATTGCGCCAGCGCGTCCGGCACGTCGAAACCTTTAAGATGGTGATTTTTATTTTCTGACACGGTGTCCGAATAATTTTTTTATCTCGTAATTCGTGCAACTTGCACTTAGGCAATTGATCGAGTAGATCAAATTAAACTTTTTGAACGCAACTCAGGCTAAAAATCCCACTTTTATTTTATTTATTAAAAATAAAATATCCGGATTACTACAGTAGCCGCCCAAATAAGACTCGCGAAAATACTTTCGAAAACTTTAGTTTATGGATAAAAGTATTACTCTCTATCAATGTATTCAATGTGACTGTGTGGTTAAAGAATGATGTTGTGAATGCGACGTCGTGCATATGCAGAGGAGACTATCCGTTTACAGAGTGAATTTGCATATGTGGGGGGTCTGACACGCACCGGTAGGCGAGGTCGTTTTCAAAATAAAAAAAAAAAAAGTATATGCTTTTCCGCTTATTCCTAAACCTCCGGGACGTGACACCACTGCTGACCACTTTACCGGTAAAGTACACCGCTGCGGGTAGCAATTCCGCTAGTGTACGTGAAAGAACACCTGGCTCTGTGGAGATCATAATGCTAATGCTCAAGCTCACGGTCCACAGACCGGGTAATCGGCAACAAGCCGGAAATCCCAACAGGGATGCAATGGCATAAAGCCAACTATATCTCAATCATATGCAGAATATAATCAACAACTACTATGACATGGATCAGGATATACTGCTAATCAATAAGGTGTGCAAACTAGCTAATGACCAAGCAAGGAGGGCAAATGTCCAGGAATAAAATCATAACATCTAGAAACAGGCTAAGGAATCAATCATGCAGGCATAACATAAAATGATAACTAATAATGATCTATAACTCAGGCATATAAAGCAATATGAAGCTGATCAATAAAAAGGCAGGCTCAAAAAGGAAATCTAGGCTATCACAAGAACAGGGGTCCGACCAATTACGATACCCCAGAGGGCCGAAATGATAAAGCCCGGACCGAAGATAAACCCACCTGTCTGCAGGCGATCTGACAACTCCAACGGAATGCTCGAAGGCTAGAGCCAAACCGTGCCAACCTGAATCAAAGATGTTGATCAGGGAACAACTCACACAAACCCAAACCTCAGACTCTCTAATCCCACAAAACTTAAACCTAGACCTTTTCCAGATTACGCAAGTCGCCGGGAAAACCGCCGTTCGGCCTACTTTGACCCTAACAGCGCTTACAGATTCCCGAATTCAGCGAAACTTGACGTGCAGCCTCGGAATACTAAAACATTAATGTTTGACAAACAACACTTTGCTAGACTCAACCTTTTAATCAAATGTTGGTATAATTACCAAAATGCCCCTCCCGAAAATTCCATTTGAATTTTCGGGAGACACGGGCTTTGACCCTTTGCCGCTGGGTCAACCAGATTCTACTGGGACTCAACAGACAGCTAGGCGGAACTGCCGTAATTGCCCGAATTGCGCGATTGCCACCGGTGCGCCGTTAAACCGACGATTTTGCCGATTTACGGACCGATAACCAATTTCCGCTCAACGAGAGCCAACGGATCACTTGCAAAAAGCTTAGAGATAATATACACACTACCTGAGACAGCACGTGAGGCTACAATTGCATTTTGACCCCTAGGGTTTCTGAAAAATGTACTTTTATAGCAATTTGAGAGCCGTTTTTGCTCGTTCTCTTTATTGGGACATCATTTTTACGAACCGTCACCACCAGTAGGTGACCCTCGACTCGCTGAACACCGTGCTCACCATTTGGCAGCAGCACGGATCCCGAGAAAAACTTCGGGCCGTGACTTACTATACTAACATAGGCTTTAATGCATTTTTAACTCCTCGACTCGACCAAAGCAAAAACTATGGTGAGCATCGCGTTCAGTGACCTCAAATTAGTCTACGGCTCACTGTCGCGAAGTTGCATAATGTCCAGATCAGCCCCGAGTCCAAACCAACCTACATAAGGCTCAAACTTGCCCAATCTTCAAAACTGCTTGTGCCAACACCAAACTAACTTGAGCATCTTGCTCAGGACATCCCAGAGGCTCAAAGGCTTGCTATTGTGCAACCCCAGAAGCTGCTGGATCCATAGATCCAAGTCTCAAGCTCTCCAATGGACAAGAATGCTCCACACAAAATCCACTCAGCCCAAAATCGGATCTGAAGTGAGCATAAAGCTCAGGGGATGGTGTGGAGTAATCTGGTAACTTGCCGGATGCTTAATATTTGCCAGAATCAAATTCGAGTTCTTTGCGGCATTAACACAAACACTTTGTGGGCACCAAGCTTAATCACACTAGCAACCTTAACCCAAGCAGACACTTGTCCAATCTCATATCTGGGAGGTTCTTACTTGGATGGAAAGGTTCTACGAGGCAGCAGGAACATTTCCATCAAGTTTGGATCACCTTGCACCCACGGTTGGCCGAGAAACATAAAGAAGAAAATGAGGAAGATTAAGCTCGGGCACCCAACAATGGTGATTTTCCATTACTGGGCTCTGAGCCTCCCTCACCAGCACCACTAGGTGCATCTCATCCCCACAAACTTACCTGAACCGGTGCCCGGCAACAGGACACGACGGCGGCGGCGGTGGTGCAAGCTCGGCCCGAGCTTCCACCATTAATGGTGAAACTCCATCTGAGCTGCATGGGCTCCATGCAAAAGCATGGATGGGTTCATCTTGATCCCAAGAAGCTTCTCGGCAAGTGGCCGGCGGTGGGGAGCAACGCCGGCGCCGGAGCAAAGTGCTCGGCCGAAGCTTCAAAACCCAAAAAATTAAGGTTTTGATCTGCAACTCACAAGGCCAACCAAACTCCACCAAATTTGGTGGAGATGATCCTCTAGTCCTACAGTTTTCACCCATGATTTTAGTTTTTCGTTTGGACGAGCGGTTGTGACGCAAGGCTGAGGCGGAGCAAAGCTAGGTTTCCGGCGAGAATCTTCTCGCGTCGGCAACCGGGGCCATCCCAAGAGTTGGGACTTGACAGGGAGCATATCATGACTCTACAGAGTCGACTTCCAAGGGTCTCGGGTGCTAAAACCCAGAGCAAAGGAGGAAACCTACCTTGCCGGAGTAGGAGAAGAAAGGTAGAAGCCGGTTCCTCTCCACTGCGGCGCGCAGCCACCAAACTCTCTCGAGCTCACTCCCAGGAAGCAGGAAAACTCCTCATCAAAGTCAGGGACTAACTTGGAGATCCTTTGGTGCACTCCTTCTCTTCCTCACCCGAGCTCGGCCAAGCTTGATGGGGTGTGCCTCCTCAGCGTCCCAGGGCAAATGGGGAGGAGCGTTTTGCTTTGCTGCATTACACTCCAGAGTTTAAGAGCCCCTCGGATGCCTGTAACCCCCCCCGCCCCCCACGAGTAGCCCAAGAGACTATTTCAAAAATATCTAAAATCACAACAAAATGCCCTTTGGTCCCTACACAACAAACCCTAAGCCCTTAGGTCCCTACTGTAGGTTCAAAATGCTGTAAGGACCTTCACCAATAAGCCCCAAATAATTTGGTCCATAAAATATTTAAGTTTTTGCAAAAATATATAGTTTTTCGACGCTTTTCACGCATTTCGAGATGAACGGGTCATCGAAATGAAAAACGGACTTCGCCACGACGTCCGGCTCGTCGAGACCTTTCAAGTAGCGTATTTACTTTCTTGATTCGGTGCTCATATAAACTCTCGGCCCATAAAATACAGTGCATTCCACAGTTTGGCACGCATTCCGATGCACCAGGGTCGCCAAATGCGAATTCCGTTAGTGCCATTGCGCTCAGAATGTTGATATTAGCTAGAATTGACTACTCATACTGCTATGTTCAAGTTTAAGATAGTGAATCGGTTGACGACCGATCGAGAGGGGACCGAATCCAAAGGTTACTATTCACAACTTAAGTTGTGGGCCCCGCAACTTCTTCACTGTTTTGCAGAAGATCCGACCGTCGGATCGAAAACATGTGAATATCAATCTTTCTTGTTTCGACGAGATGGTCGCACTAGTGATCTCAGATTTTCGAGATCAGACCCCGATCAAAAGTCGATATTTTGGGGCCACTTTACACTACTAATATTCTATTTTCTTTCCAAAATTAAATAATTTAGAAAATAATTTAAGCCTAATATTAAGTTTTGAAATTCACGATTATTACAACCACCTCCAGAGGAATATGTGCATATTAACACAGATCGGATGAAGGCATTTGAGAACCGAGAGTGCATTTGAGAACGACACGTCAATATCGCAGCTCTTCGAGATCGATCTGCAGCTTTCGGAAATCTGATTGATCAAGCCAATTTATCTCAAGTTTACCACCTTCCAGAATCTTCTGGATATTGTCTGCATTTGGTACGAACATTTTACACTTGTGCGCAACAGCTTCAAGAGAATGAAGGTGGACCTATGAAGTTTGACACTTCGGTCCGGAACAAGAAACTTGTCATTACTCCTCAATTGATTGGAGAGGTGTTAGGCATGTCTTCAAGTATGGTCGGGACCAACTATTTGAAGAGTTGTCCTATGACCAGTTTAGATTGGCGACGAGTTGTGGATGGCATCTGTATGCCGGAAACTCGATCAGTAGGGAACTCGGTATTATCAAAAGAGCTTCGTTCAGAATACCGATTCCTCAATTTCATCGTTTGCTACAACATTTTACCAAATATGCAAACGAAAGTGTTGCGATGGGATAGGATGTTATTTTTATATCTTCTAGGACATCCAACAGCTGCTCGGGCTTAAAAAGGGATCACGTGGGTAATTGCAGGACCCGTCGAGTGTTTAGAAGTAGTTTCGCGCGAAACGGAGATCAAAATTGGACTCAGTGCGAAGTTTGGATAAAAGATCACCTTTCCGGATGCCTTCGGAAAAATTGAGGTTTGGAATTTGGCAAAACAGACATCGGATTTGGATTCAGCGCGCGAAAACGTTGAAAATGGACTATTTACTTGTATTTTTCGGAGCCCGGATGACGTGCACGGTTTTCGAGGCTTTTGGTACTGTTCCGGCAGCCGGCGGGCAGCGGCGGAGCACGGCGGGCAGCGGCGGGCAGCGACGGGCAGCGGCGGCGCGGGCAGGCGCGCGGTGCACGGGTGCGCCTTGCCACGTGGCATCTCCTCACTGGTTCACTACGGACATGTGGCGGGCTTGTAGTGGCCGGTGCAGTGGACCGGGACCACGGAGCAGGCTGGACTGCCTCGGGGCGCGTGCCTGGCAGGGTGCGCAGGTGGCGCTGGCAGCGCGCACATGCGCGCGCCAGGCGCGCGTTGACCGTTGCTTGCCACGTGTCGGCACCACAGCGGGCCACGTGTCGTTCGGTGGGTGGTCAGTGTTGCTGTCGCCTGTTTTGGCGGTGACGTGGCGGAACCGGATTAATCCGGGCGCTCCGCGAGGCAGCAGACCGCGTTACTGTAGGCGCCCAAAAAATTTCGAGCGCCCAGAACTTGGGACTTATCCGTCATTTCGTGATTTGTTTCTGGAGCCTATTTAAATGACCTGAGCCGCCTTCTTCTTCCGTTTTCCCGCATTTTCGAGCCTCCCCTCCCCACGACGCCTTCAGGAAAGTTGATCCCCGTGCTATGTTGCATCCACCTGAGGATTTCTGGGATTTTACATGGCACGCTTCTCGAGGTTTCCATTTTCTTTGGCGCATCGCGATGTTCCTTCGTCGGTGTTTCCTTCCGTCGCGTTTCGGTGGGCGAGCTCCCCCGGCCTACCCCGACCACCTTTTTAGGCGATTCTTGCACCGTTGGAACTGCGACAGACAGGGCTTCGATCTTGGTATTTCCAGTTTCCCCTTGTTTCATGCTTTTCGAGGTGTTTTTCCGAGTTTACTGTGACACTGTTTCTGTGGTAGAGACTTAGAAAGCGGCACGGTCCTTCGGCGATATCTCCGCACTCGGACATCGAATCGAGATGTGCCTATACACTTTTTGCATCTACGCGTCATAAGGATTATTATCGTATTTTTTGGGGATTTTTCAGAGACTTGCCTGAAGGTATATTCTTCCCCCTTTACTGTGCAGAGTATTACAGTTGTGTATGTTGTGATGTTTTGTGCACCCTGTGTTGTGGAATTTGTAACTCGGCCTGCGGGGCTCGGAATTGGACGTGCAGGTACTCGTTTCGAAGGGCTCAACGCGACGATCGCGACAGTATTTTTGTTGGATTTTTCAGAGTCCGTTCTGTAGGTAAAAATTGCACATCTTCGGGACTGTTTTCAGTTGATGGTGTATACTTGGATATTTGGGAACAAAGTGTAACTTTGGACCTTATTGTTGTACCCAGGGGTGTTTGCGAGTGTTTTCGGACCCGTTGGAGTTGAGGATTATTAGAGATAATGGTTTTCGGGTATTTTTCTGCTGTTGGACTTTGGACAGTTTAGCACCTTCAGGTAGGTGGCCTCATCTTCAAGACCTTTGGACTGTTCAGTAATTCTATTGATGTAGGATCATGCATAGTAGTTCTATGTAGCATGCTAGGATGTGAGAGTTGATACTCCTAGTGTTATTTGTTTAACATGTGATATTTGCTTCCTACCATCTGTTAAATTATTGTTATCTTGGAACTTGACCTAGCACCCCCGTCATATGTTGCATGTGTAACCAGACCAGTAGAAAACCCTCACTTGGGCTAGGGTTATTTATGTTTAGACATCCACACGTTCTACTTATTCATGGACATAGTGTTATCCTCGCCCGGGTAGTGGGCCGAGTGGTCAGTTTTCCTTTTCGTGTGGGATGCATGTTGCACTCGTGCTTGGGAGCAGAGTGGAGTCTGGTAGTTGTAGTTGGTCGTTTATCTGTGACGGGAGCCATTTGGGTAAACGGTGGTCCCGGGAGGTTTTGTTCCTGTTTGTTTTGTCGCCACTGCGTTAGTGGCAGTAGTGTACCAGTGTTAGCAGGACCTAGAACCCAGAACCTTTTTGGCATACACATAATTTTAGTCTACCAATGTTTTCTTCCTAGCATCGAAGGGTCGTTGGAGTCTGTTCTTGTTTGATTGGACAAAGGCATCAGCCCTTCGGGCTTTGGGTATAAATGCTTGTTTTCTAACTGTTTTTCCTAAAAGAACTAAAAATCATTAAAAATGGGTTTCTCCTCAAATCAAGATAGTTTTTCAAAAAGGGAACTACTTTTAGTCCTCACTCTGCGTGGGTTGAGTGAAAATGGTTTTCAGTAACAAATGTCACCTTTTTCCTGTAAACTTTCCCACTCGAGAGGATTCGAGTGGTCTGGGTTCTAGGGGCCGTTCCTTTGTCGGGACGAAAGCCACGGGGGACGAGCATGGAACCTATTCTTGTTGATAGGGTCGTAGGTGTTTGTAATGACACGACTTTTTCGGTAATTTTTACCCTCCTATTAATAAAGTGTTTCTTTTAGTGAATTTGAATTACCGAGTTTTTGTGAGTCGGTCGAGTTGTGGCACGGGTATTTTTCTGTAAAAGGGCTCGAAAAAATGATGACCGACGGTGCAATCGGATCTGAAATCCGACGTAGGGATCTCCCGGAACAGAGTTTTTAGAGTTTTGATGACTTAACGTGCATCGGAATCCGTGTAAAATATCCTGCACGCTTTACGAGGAAATGCAAGTTTATCCCGTGGGATTAATTAATTAAAGAATTAATTATCCGGTGAAGATATTAAAAGGTGGGATTTAATTGTACGTACGAAAAGGAAAAATCTCACTTTTCGCAAAAAAGAGAAACCCTAGCCGGAGAGAACGAGGGAGAAAAGAAAAGAAAAAGGCGGAACCCTAACCAGAGGAGGGAAAAAGAAAGAAAGAGGAAGAAGACGGAGGAATCCGATCACCCCGAACCACGTACCGGAATTAGGAGTGCGATCGGTCGACTCCCCCGTCGGAACTTTCGGTAAGTAGATTTCGTTTTGTGGTATTTTTTGGGGGATTTTCGTATCTTTTTGTTGTCGTCATCGCCGTCTCCGTCTCCGACGTCACCGCCGGCCCCGCCGCCGCCGCCGCGCGATCTAGGGCACGGCGCGGGCGGACGGAAGACGCGCGGCGCCGCTAGGACACCACGCGGGCGGGCGGAAGGCGCGCGGCGCCGCTAGGGCACCGCGCGGGCGGATGCCGGGCGGGCGCCGCCCGCAGGCACGCACCGCGCGGCCTCGTGTCGCGCGGGGCGCCCGCGGACGGGCGGGCGCCTGCGGACGGGCGGGCGCCGCCCACTGGCGCACACCGCGCGGCCTCGCGCCGCGCTGGGCACCCCCAGCCGGGCGGGCGCCGCCCGCGGGCACGCACCGCGCGGCGTTGCGCCTCACGGGGCACCGCGCGGGCGCCGCCCGTGGGCATACACACACCGCGCGGCCTTGTGCCGCGCGGGGCACCCGCGTGCCGATGGGCGTCGCGCGAGCGCCGCCACAGACGCATGCCGCGCGGTTTCGTGCCGCGTGGGACATCCGCGAGTGGCGGTATCCGCGCGGGCAAACCCCGCGGGCGACGACTTCCGCATGGGAGGGCGCGCGGGGAGCCGTCAAGTGATGTAAGAGCGCCGTTTTTGGGTTTTGCGTCGCGGGGTTAGTTTTGGATTTCCTTTTTCGCGGTGTAAGTGCGTGTTATTAATTATCGTTTTTGGGGACTTCTTTATGTCCAAGTGCGCACCGGGAGTGTATTAAAGGTCCAAGTGCTCCGATCTTTCCGCAACCAGGTGGGTACCCCTTTGCAATAAGTGCAATATGTCATCGTAAAAAGTATGTTAATCTGTTTAATAAAGTAGATGAGGTGTTTCAGTTGAATTAACCTTTCGCATGAATATGTGCCGTTCCTTCTGTTATTAACTGTGGCGACCAAGTGTCGCGGTGATTGTTACACGCCGTTTTCGGCTATCATGTTCTTGGATGCTTACACGTACACAGGCGGATTGGCCTCCGCATGGGTGTACTGTTCCGGAGAAATGGTCTGAATGACCCGTGTACCCCACAAAAGTGAAAGTGCCGGGTGGGGACCTCTTCACGACAGCTAAAAGTGCCGCACTAGCGCCGTGAAGGGGTTAAAGGCATCACGTAAGTAAAGTAATTGTTCACGAGGGGAGATCGTCGACTCCCCTGTTACGGAATTTGAGTTGGCGTAGTTTCGTGAAAGTCTCAAGTCTTGAAGATTGAAGGTGAAGAAAGTTGGATCATTTAACTCAATCTCAAGAAAGAAGAATTCAAAAGGATCAGGTATGTTTAACTAAAGAATTTGTGTGATCCGAATACTTCTTGTAGTGTAGAAACACTTGGAAGAATCTTTCATTGCATAAAAATCAAAAAACTGGACTTGGGACATGTTCAGGATCCGGATCAGGTTGTTCGATCCGGATCCCGAAGGTGGTTCGTTCATACATCGTCGCAATCCGGATCGTAGTCTCTTGATCCGGATCCCGAACGTTGAGTTTACCATCTACCTTGAACGATCCGGATCTTGCTTCGCAATCCGGATCCCGAACGTTGATGTTTGGTGAACTGTATGAACGATCCGGATCGTAGTCACATGATCCGGATCCCGAACCTTCGTTTTTCTGGAATTGGCTGTTTCGTTATGACGATCCGGATCCTAGTTATCACGATCCGGATCGCCGTCCGTAAAAATCCAGAAATGGCAGTTTTTTGATTCTTATCTCCTTCCTAGGGTTTCTAACCTATAAATAGACCCTATGTCTTTCTTTCTAGGGAATCCACATAGTCGTCATTTTCATGTATCATCATATACGGCTATAGATCCACATATAGAGAAGAAAGGAAATCATTAGAGAATACTCTATGTTTCTTCATCTATATTGATTAGTTTGATTCTAGGTTTTCATACTCACATCTTGAGTTGAATCAAACTAATGAATACTTAGATGGTATTTCCGATCTATCTTTGATCTAAGTATTCGGCGGATCATCACCACCCAAAAAACAACGATTTACCCCAAAAATCGGCGCGTGGATTCGCGTGTCCTTGTGGATTCAAGGTTCAATCGCTCTCGTGGATTCGGAGCGAGGCACGTTCGTGGATTCGAACGGTGCTATTGGGTGAAGACCGTGGATTCGGTCGGACGTCGTGGATTCGACGTTGGACGCCGTGGATTCGGCGTTGGGCGCAGATCGTGGATTCGAGAAGCGTCGGAGCGAGCGGAGAAGATCCTCTAAGAGCGTATGGAAAAGGTTGAGTCGTAAGTGTGTACGGTAAATCACCTTGTACGTGTTTCAATTCTAGTGGATTTCTGCCGTGTTATCGGTCCCGTGGTTTTTTACTCCGGTGATGGAGTTTTCCACGTAAAAATCTTGCGTGTTATTTTATTTTCCGCATTGGGTTTTATCGCAACGATTTTTGGAGTGTTTATACGTTTACACCTATTCACCCCCCTCTAGGTGTTTCTTCCCCTATTTAGATCCGTATTATATACGACCCAACATGTGGTATCAGAGCGGGAATAGGGTTGTGAACAATGGTTGAAGGTGGAAACATCAATCGACCCCCTTTCTTTGATGGAACAAATTATGCGTACTGGAAAGTACGGATGAAAGCCTTTTTATCTTCCATCGACGAAAGGGTGTGGCATTCAATTGAATCAGGATGGACTAATCCAACTGAACTTATCTCTGATGTTCACACCTTAAAACCTAGGTCGAAATGGACCAAGGAAGAGTTTGAGTTATCCTCTTACAATGGCAAGGGAATTAATGCTATTTTTAATGCCTTATCTCAAACTGAATTCTCTCGCGTCTCGGCATGTGAGACTGCGAAAGAAATCTGGGATGTTCTCCAGGTTACACATGAGGGAACTAACCTCGTGAAGATTCAGAAACTGCAGATGCTTACGAGCAAGTTTGACTCTATTTTGATGGCAGAAACTGAATCTTTCACGGACTACTATACACGATTGCAAGACATCGTAAACTCATGTGCTAATCTGGGAGAGAAGATTCCAGAATTTAAGATTGTAAGAAAAATCTTAAGAACTCTTCCTGAACGATTTCGCCCAAATGTTACTGCCATTGAAACTATTAAACACCCGGACGAAATGCGTGTAGAAGAATTAGTTGGTTCATTACAAACTTATGAAATGACTTTTAATACTAACAATTCTTCTGGAAAAGCATCCACTTCTAAGTCTTCAGGTTATGCGTTGAAAACAACTAAGGAAGAAGACGCGGATACATCCTCCTCGGACGATGACGAGAACCTTTCTATGGAGGAATTTGAGAAGCAGCTCGCTCTCTTGACAAGGAATTTTCGCCGCAACTTTCGAAGGGGTAATTCAAGCAAATCTCCATCCTTCGGAAAGTGGAACAAAGGCAAGGGTACTCCAAGTTACAAGTCAAGAAAGCAGGAGAACTTCTCAAAGGATAAGAAAAGTTCAGAAGGACAACTGCAATGCTTCAAATGTCGAGGCTACGGCCACATTGCAACGGAGTGTCCTAACAAGTATCCGGCAAAGAAGAAGGCGATGCAAGTCGTCACTTGGGATGACAACTCAACGTCAAATGAGTCGTCTTCAAGTGATGAAGAAAAGAGCTCCACCGCATTCCACGCGTCCGTATCTTCACCCTTCATGTGCTTTATGGCAAGTACGTCTGAATCATTGTCCAACTCCATTGTTGAAAAGAATGCAATGGACAATGAATCGGATGATTCGGAAGGTGAAGAGTTTGCTCTAGCCTATCACAGATCTTTACAGGATTTAAAGAAACCGGCTAAGCAAAACAAGGGGTTGAGAGGGAGATTGCAGGATCTCGAAGAAGAAGTAAAAAGGGTAACTTCTCTCTTGACCGATCTTGAAGTGGAAAGGGATAGTTTGATAAAAGCAAATGTTTCGCTTCAAGAGTCCAATGAGCAGCTCAAGAAGAACTATATAGATATGGTGAACAAAGCAAACTACTTCTTGAAGCTCTATGGCGAGGGCCGACAGGAAAGACGGGAAATGACAGAGACCATTCTCCAACTCAAAGATGACTTACAGCAATTCTCTTTAGGAAGGAGTAAGTTGGATAAACTCCTTGGTCTTGGTCAAACAAATCGGTTCGGCTCGGGTACACTCAAACTGGAAACAGTCCAAGTTCGAGTGGGACAGTCTTTGTGCCTCAGTCGGTATCTCCTCCTCCGACATCGGAATTCAAGACAAACAACGACAACAAACCTACCTCATCCTCTTCGGAATCGTCAAGCTCAAAGGTATGTTTTCGTTGTAATTTTGCAGGGCACATCGAAAGAAATTGCGAGATTGGAGCTCAAAGAACAAATCAACCACATCTTGCAATTGCTACCAATAAGCTCACTTCCCGGAATTCAAGGAAGGATTTTTCAAAAGGAAAGAACATTGGTAGCACCTCAAACAAGACGATGACAAAAGAAAAAGATCAATCATACAAGACGTCGTCTTCAAGGAGAATCTCTCAACCTTTACCGACATACTCCAAAACTCAAAAGGTTTGGGTATGCAAAGGTGAAACCCCTCCTTGTCCTTAATCGTTCTACGATTAAATCTTGTATAGTTTGTGTAGACTATTTTCTTTTCTTCCTTTTCTTTTGGCCAACTCGTCAACCATCCTTGCAAGGTAAATTGTATATTTTTTTTTTTTTCTTATTGGTTGATGATTTCTCTCGGTTTTCATGGGTAGCATTTTTGAGAGAGAAAGCTGATACGTTTGACTCTTTTCATGAGATTTGCCATCGTATTATGATTGAAAAGAATGAAAAGATCATTCGTGTTAGAAGTGATAGGGGTGGAGAATTCATAAATTCAAAATTCATTGACTTTTGTACTTCAAATGGCATTAAACATGAATTCTCGGCACCCTATACACCTCAGCAGAATGGTGTTGTTGAGCGCAAAAACAGGGTTGTTCAAGAGATGGCGCGTGTGATGCTTCATAGCCGGAAATTACCGCTACATTTTTGGGCTGAAGCTGTGAACACCGCTGTCTATGTCATTAACAGAGTGTATTTGCGCCCAGGAACCTTGAATACACCATATGAGCTGTGGTTTAGTAGAAAACCGGATATCAAGTACTTTCGTATCTTCGGGAGTCGATGTTACATCTTACGTGACCGTGAAAATCTTGGAAAGTTCGACTCTCGAAGTGATGAAGGGATCTTTTTGGGTTATTCTACGAATAGCAGAGCATATCGAGTATTTAACATTGAATCTAAGACGATCGTAGAATCTATAAATGTTAAAGTAGATGAAGCTTCTCATTTTGAATCTGAAAAATCTACCCTCGATATCTCTCTAGATGATGATTCTCCTGCTAGTGCATCTTCTCATAATAATACTTCCAATATTAATGATGCATCTAATGGTTCTTCTAGTTTTATCTGATGTGCAGGAATCATCTCGTGTACCTCCGAGTACTCCGTTTCAACAAACACTACGAATCTCCAAGGATCATCCGGAATCGAACATCATTGGAGATCCACAAGAAGGAGTTAGAACTCGAAGGCAGTTGGTTTGCGGACTTGCTTGCTACGTATCTTTAATCGAACCAAAGACAATAGATGAAGCTCTTCAGGATGACTACTGGATTAAAGCAATGCAGGAAGAGCTCCATCAATTTGAGCGAAACAAAGTCTGGGAATTAACGAAGCCTCCAAAGCAACATAATGTGATAGGTACCAAATGGATCTTCAAGAACAAGAAAGATGAAGATGGTACTATCATCAGGAACAAGGCACGACTAGTTGCTCAAGGCTACTCTCAAGTAGAAGGTATAGACTTTGACGAAACTTTCGCCCCTGTAGCTAGACTCGAGTCCATTCGTATATTGTTTGCTATTGCTTGTCATTTTAAAATCAAATTATTTCAAATGGACGTCAAGAGCGCATTTCTAAATGGGTTTTTAAATGAGGAAGTTTATGTAGCTCAACCGAAAGGTTTTGTAGATCATAAACAACCTAACCATGTTTTTCGTTTGAAAAAGGCTCTTTACGGTCTGAAACAAGCACCGCGAGCATGGTACGAAAGGTTAACAAAGCACCTTTTGGAGAAGGGCTATACTCGAGGGGGAGCTGACAGGACTCTCTTTGTGAAGCATTATCAAAATAATTTCATTGTAGCACAAATCTATGTCGATGACATTGTATTTGGTGCAACAAAAGATAATGATGCTTCTAAATTCGCGGAGACCATGGAAAGCGAATTTGAGATGTCCATGATGGGCGAACTGTCTTATTTCTTGGATTGCAAATTAAACAAAATGATGAAGGTATTCACTTGAGTCAATCCAAGTATACACTGGAGTTGGTCAAAAAGTTTGATCTAGAAAATTGTAAAGATTTTCCAACTCCAATGGGAACTAGCCACAAGGGACTTGGAAGTGAATCACATAGTGAGAATGTAGACGAGAAACTGTATAGAAGTATGATTGGAAGTCTACTTTACCTCACGGCTAGTCGCCCGGATATATCCTTTAGTGTTGGGATTTGCGCGAGATATCAATCAGCACCAAAGGAGGTTCACCTGAAAGCGGTGAAACGGATCATCCGGTACATCAAAGGATCAATTAATTTCGGAATTTGGTATCCTATGGGAACAAGTCTGGACATTGTTGGATACTCAGATGCCGATTGGGCAGGATCAGTGGATGATCGGAAAAGCACGAGTGGTGCATGCGTCTATCTTGGCCATTGCCTTGTTGCATGGCACAGTAAAAAGCAGAATTGCATAGCACTCTCGACTGCCGAAGCGGAATACATTTCAGCTGGAAGTTGCTCAACTCAACTCATTTGGATGAAAAGCGTATTGAGTGACTTCCGCATTTCAGCATCTTCGGTAACAATTCTTTGTGACAACACAAGTGCAATTATCATTTCTAAAAACCCTGTGTTGCACTCTAGAACAAAACATATTGAACTTAGATATCATTTTCTTAGAGAGCTAGTTGAATCAAATACTCTTCAACTTTCATATGTTCAACTGAAGATCAATTAGCTGACTTTTTAACAAAACCTTTGGATCAAAAACGTTTTATTCACTTGCGAAAAGCAATTGGTATGCTTTCTTTGAAATAATCTTCTTTTTGAAATCTTTGCTTAGGATAGGTTTTGTATTTGTTTTTGTTTTGTTCATTATCTATGTTTATACATAGGATATTAATTGAGCATAGATCTTAATTGACTTTAATTGCATCTGTTCACACATTTAGAAATTTATTATGCTTTTGCCATCATAATATTTCATTGTTGCAATGATCGTTTATGTTAATTAAATCATCTTCTAAAGTGATCAAAGTCAATTTCTCTCTCTCTATGATCTCTTGGTATAGTCATTATCTTATTTGACTGTTTAGTCGAGTATGAAATCGAGATCAATTTTTGGTTGAATACTTTATATCTTAAATAATTGATAGCCAATTGAGGGGGAGTCAAAGATAATGTAAAATGCTCAAAAGATGTGGAAAGAGTTATATCCCAATGAGGAGTGTGAAAACTACCACCACATGGAGGAAAGAGCTACCACCTCGGTCGTCCGAGTATTGTGTGCAGCTACTACATGTATACCAAGCATGGTTGTTCAAATTTTTGATTAAGTAAAATGCATATTGAAATACTTGACTCTGTCAAATTTCAAGGTTGGTATAAGGTGGGATTTTAAAGAAAGATGCTCAAAGAGCCACTCTCTTCAACAGATTGTCTAGAAATATTATCTACTATATTTGGGATTTCAAACATCTATTGATCTTTGTATTTCATTTTCTTTACCGAATTGATTATTTGATAAAGGCATTACTCATAAGATCAAGTTAGATGTGATTGAAAGTGTTCAACTTTAAGGGATTTAATTCTTGTAAATTTTCGTTTCATTTTTGGATATTACTGATAGATTTAGCATAATCTAATTCTTGTTGTGTGAAACGATGCTTTTTGTTTAAAGTTGATACACCTTTGTGCTACAATCTTTTTCTGGTTTTTCTTGAATTTCTCTGAAATGTTTCTAAAGAAAAAGTTGGGGCCGATCCGGATCGGGCAAGGTGATCCGGATCCCGAACGCAGGTTTTCTCCTGCGGGCTGACGATCCGGATTGGACCTGCCGATCCGGATCCCGAACGCAGTTTTTCTTTACTGCGGGTAGCCGATCCGGATCGCAAGCTCGGGAGGATCCGGATCGCGGCTAGGTTTTATAAGGAACAAAAGGGTTTTGATTTCTTTTACTCCAATCTTTTGTTCAAAAGTTTCCAGAAGCGCTTCTCTCTAGATTTCATCCTCCTTGGAAGCTTTCAAACTCAAGTTCTTCAATTCCAAGTAAGTTTTATTGATCAAATCTCGGTTTTTCATCGTTTTTCTCTTTTCCTCCTCAAACGCACGAATTTCTTGGATCAACTTTGTTTGTGGATGGTTTTTGATCAAATTTCTTTTGAAATAAGAACTCTGGGTTGTTTAGTTTTGATTATATGCTAGGTTTTCTCCTGATTAACGGATTTTTAGGCTTCGATTTCTAAAATTTCGGTTTTAGGGCATATAATAAGGATTTTCGAAATTCATGCAATTGATCTATTTTAGAAGTCCTTTTGCAAAACTAACTTGATTCTTAGTCTCTCTACTTGATAATGATTCTTTGGATACAATTTTTTCAATTTTTGAAAAACTAAGAATTTTTGTGTTCTTGAGTTGGTTTTTCACAGGACTTCAATCTTCTTAAGGCACTTTGGATCAATGGAATTCTCATGGATCATTCTTTTGTTGGTCACAATAGTGCCACTCGGGCCACAAACAAATTAAGAGAGCTAAGAAAACACAACAAAACGGTGAATTTGTCGAGGTCAGTGATACAGAGGTGGATTGTCACGAGATAGATGGGACTGCATTGACAGATGATTGATGAATCATTGCCTGAACAACAAGGCGTCCGATGCTCGAAAGGAAAGCACCCATGGACAAAGAAAAGCCGCCTATGACTAAACCAACCATCTCTGTGAAAAGGGAAACGAGTAACTAGACGTTTGGACTACGACGAGACGCTGATTTTAACACAACCGATAGTTCCTGACTCCCCGCCTCGCGTGGAAGGAGTGTTCGTCAGCATGGATCGCGTTCGAGCGTTTGAACGTCGTGAATGCATCGGTGAACGTCATGTCAACATTGAAGCTCTCCGAAATCACTCACCTGAGTTTGGAACCTGATTGAGCAAGCTAATCTCATCCAAGTCTGCCGATTCCCCGAACTACTTGGGTATGTTTGTATCGTGTAAGAACTTTTTACACGAATGCAAGACATCTTCGAGAAGATGAAAATGGATCAATGCATTTCTATACAAATATCCAAGGGATGAAACTTAAAATCACTCCGCAGCTAATTGGCGAAGTCCTTGGAATGGAATCTAACACATCGGGACTCAACTTTTTGAAAGGAAGAAGTTTGACGAATGCCTTGTGGCGAACAGTGATAGATAAAATTTGTTTGGAAGGAACGAATTCAGCTAATGTAAAAGTGTAAAATCCAAACATCTTCGACTGGAGTACCGATTTCTAAATTTCATCACGTGTTTACAACATTCTACCTACATGCAGACTAAGGTCGTGAGATGGGAGAGACTGCTGTTCCTATATCTCTTAGGTCATCCCTCGAGGCTGTAGGATTGAACATGAATATCCCCTACATTTTGGAATAGAATGTCAAGATATATTGACATCCTCATCCTTCTGAGCGACTTCCGTTTCCGTTAATCATCATGAGGATTTTACAAAAGTTTTGACATTGATATAAGCTCGACATCTTATCAACACTGTTGGGGGATGATAGATGAGTCAACGATTGTGAAGTCACTTCAAAAATTACCATGTTACTCCGACACATTCCACGGAAAGAAACCTTGTGTCGGCACCCGCCTCACCGTCTCAACAAGCATCAAACAAAGCGAATGTCTGAAGAACTAACATACACGGCATCCCAAATTACATTGACCAAAAGTAATTCATGAGGAAATTGATCAAGACATGTTCACTAAGATGATATGTGCGTCTGAGGACTCGACTCTGATGACTAATTTGTGCTTTAACATTTTGTTGCTGATTGTGCAGGATTTTTATCTTTTTAGACGTTAGTTTCAGCTTTTAGGACTTATTTTTTAGTTCTAGTTCTTATTTTTCGGAACATTTTTTGAAATCTTTAATAACTCTCCTTAAATTTTTGGTTTTTGGCTAATTTTGTGACAAAAAGGGGAGAGAGTTTATAGAGAACTTTAACAATGATTTGAACAGATGATGAGACTTTTGAACAATGATGAGGATGCATGAACACAGAAGGGAACTTGACCATGATTGTTGAAATCTAGGATGAAGTTTTGTATACATCAAGGTAGTATGATCTCAACTTCAACTTTGGTTTTTATCTTGTGTTGTATGCATGTCTCGACTAACTATTTGCTAACTATTTGGGCATGTAATATAACTAACAAGTTGATGTCACTAACAAGTTGTGACACTTGGTTTTTGATTGCATAGAAGATATGTTGGTTCTTAACTCTGATCAATTACATATCTATATATATATAGTTTGTCACAAACATGTTCATGACATTTGGTTTTTACGTGCAAAGAAGATATGTTGGTGTTTTTTAATATGATCAGTTTACATATCTGAATATAAATGTCATGGTAAGTATAAATGAGTTTAAACTTCATCTTGTTGTGGTTTTTGAATGATACAAAATTCTTGAGGTATCTAACGATTCTCTTTTGTCAAGAATGATTTCTTTTTGCAGAGAGTACAGATGTCTAAGTCTAGAGTCTGTTTTAGGAGTTTAACTCATGTATTGTATTTTGGATCTCCATTGTAAATTTTTGTTGTATGGTGATAGCAACAAAAATATCTTTTTGAATTTTCTTTAGTGGATCTATGTTTTTGTCACGAAACCGCCAAAGGGGGAGATTGTTACGGAATTTGAGTTGGCCGTAGTTTCGGTGAAAGTTTCAAGTCCTGAAGATTGAAGGTGAAGAAAGTTGGATCATTTAACTCAATCTCAAGAAAGAAGAATTCAAAAAGGATCAGGTATGTTAACTAAAGATTTGTGTGATCCGAATAACTTCGTGTAGTGTAGAAACACTTGGAAGAATCTTTCATTGCATAAAAATCAACAAACTGGACTTGGGACATGTTCAGGATCCGGATCAGGTGTTCGATCCGGATCCCGAAGGTGGTTCGTTCGATACATCGTCGCAATCCGGATCGTAGTCTCTTGATCCGGATCCCGAACGTTGAGTTTACCACTCTACCTTGAACGATCCGGATCTGCTTCGCAATCCGGATCCCGAACGTGATGTTTGGTGAACTGTATGAACGATCCGGATACGTAGTCCATGATCCGGATCCCGAACCTTCGTTTTTTCTGGAATTGGCTGATTCGTTATGACGATCCGGATCCTAGTTATCACGATCCGGATCGCCGTCCGGTAAAATCCAGAATATGGCAGGTTGTTTTTGATTCTTATCTCCTCCTAGGCGTTTCTAACCTATAAATAGACCCTATGTCTTTCTTTCTAGGGCAATCCACATAGCCGTCATTTTCATGTATCATCATATACGGCTATAGATCCACATATAGAGAAGAAGGAAATCATTAGAGAATACTCTATGTTTTCTTCATCTATATTGATTAGTTTTGATTCTAGGTTTTCATACTCACATCTTGAGTTGAATCAAACTAATGAATACTTAGATGGTATTTCCGATCTATCTTTGATCTAAGTATTCGGCGGATCATCACCACCCAAAAACAACGATTACCCCAAAATCGGCGCGTGGATTCGCGTGTCCTTGTGGATTCAAGGTTCAATCGCTCTCGTGGATTCGGAGCGAGGCACGTTCGTGGATTCGAAGCGGTGCTATTGGGTGAAGACCGTGATTCGGTCGACGTCGTGGATTCGACGTTGGGACCCGTGATTTCGGCGTTGGGCGCAGATCGTGGATTCGAGAAGCGTCGGAGCGAGCGGAGAAGATCCTCTAGGAGCGTATGGAAAAGGTTGAGTCGTAAGTGGTGTACGGTAAATCACCTTGTACGGTTATCAATTCTAGTGGATTTTCTGCCGTGTTATCGGTCCTGGTTTTTACTCCTGTGATGGAGTTTTCCACTAAAAATCTGCGTGTTATTTTATTTTCCGCTTGGGTTTTATCGCACGATTTTTGGAGTGTGTTATACGTTTACACTATTCACCCCCCTCTAGGTGTTTCTTCCCCTATTTAGATCCGTATTATATACGACCCAACATCCCCACGGTACCCATGGGAGAAATCAAGTAATGTGGACTCAGAGGAGGAAAAAGCGAATGTTCCGGTGTATTTTCGGTGAGTTCATTCTTATTTGTTTAAACATCTACTTATTTGGTCACTGACTTTACCCACTCCGTGACAGGCCGTCTAGTGTAACCGGAGGGTGGTGGGCAGCGTCTAGAGGACTATAGCCGTATGAGGCTTTACTACAGCACTCCTTGTTTGGTTATCTCATTTCTCTTTCTGGTTTAACTGTTAGTTTAATTTGCTTAATTGTGGATCATAATGGATGTTGGTTATTTAATTAGTTGGCACGTGATTTAACAGACTGTTTAGTCTTATGCGGCCTGTTTTAACATTAAACAAAGGTTTCGCAAACGCTTTCCCAAACAAGTGTCGTGTGGGCACCAATCTTGAAACCTCTGGATTTATCCTTTCAAAAACATGTTGCCCGCATTTTTTTGAATGCGTAGACGTTTGGAAAAATGGTGTCGTTGGAACCCGTTTGTCAAACCTGTAGTTATCTCTTGATGTGATTGAATGGAATTACTCTTCTTTACTATGTTCACATTGACTGTGTGGTTAAGAGACGTTGTTGTTGTTGTTTGTTGTTTGTTGTTGAATGTGACGCCGTCATATACAAAGAAGACTCTGTCCGTTTGAAGAGTGAATTTGTATATGTGGCGGTTCTGACACCACGGTGGGCGAGGTCGTTATTCATAAAGAATTAAAAAAAAATATATACGCTTTTCCGCTTATCTTAGACCTCCGGGGCGTCACAGATTAAGGGATCCGAGAGAACAACTTTACCACAGTGCTGATGCCCCAAGCAATTGAACATAGAAACCAAGATGTAGGTGCAAGTAATCGTGAGTGTACGAGGAAAAAGATTTAATTAGGTGCGTCCGTAGGTCCCGTTTAGGCCAGTAACCTTGGGGTAATGCGGTTTCTTGTATATAGCGAATAATGGCCCGACTGGGTTATCAACGGAGAACGCAGGGGCAGAAGTACGGTGCCACCGGCGGGAGTATCGCTTCTCCGACAACAATTCGAGAGAGGCCGGCAGTTAGCAACCTGTATGGACAGGTGCATCACGTTAACACAACTCTCACTACCCAGTGGAGGTCGCCCAGGCTCCTCTGCCCGGACACCCACACTAGTGACGTGACCGCCGGTGGCGTACGGCGAGGCTATGTTCGTCCTCCTCCAACCCCAGTAACCGGGGTCACGACTCGTCGAGTTCAGCAACGACGCCTTCAATAGCACCAACACTAGTAACTTCTGGACTTATGCCGGGGGCCACGTTGGAGACCCCTTGAGAGAGAACGTGGCGACAACACTACTCCCAGAGTGTCCCGCCGTCCCCCTGCGGGGGCATCCCCTATCAAGCAAACCGAGCGGGACAGGTAGAGCGAACTTGACGGATTTCAAGAGGTACGAGCCCAACCCCCGTGTTTTGGGAGAGACGACCGACCCGTGGGTCATGGAAAATGTATAACAGACCCATGGAAAAGCTTTTGAAGATTTGCTAATGGAGGCGCAGGAGCGGGTCCCTTTGGCAGTCCCCTTTCTTGAGGGTACGTCCGCATTGGGGCAGACGTTGTGCTCGGAGCCCCTCGAGATGGCACCGTCTCCATCTTGGTCCTCGTTCCGAGAAAAACTATTTGGGGCATATTTTCTCCCGATAGCATCAAAC
>CM055070.1:10401460-10439165 GCA_029204045.2 Tillandsia leiboldiana | reverse complement strand
TCCGGATCCCGAACGTTGAGTTTAACCATCTACCTTGAACGATCCGGATCTTGCTTCGCAATCCGGATCCCGAACGTTGATGTTTGGTGAACTGTATGAACGATCCGGATCGTAGTCACATGATCCGGATCCCGAACCTTCGTTTTTTCTGGAATTGGCTGTTTCGTTATGACGATCCGGATCCTAGTTATCACGATCCGGATCGCCGTCCGTAAAAATCCAGAAATGGCAGTTTTTGATTCTTATCTCCTTCCTAGGGTTTCTAACCTATAAATAGACCCTATGACTTTCTTTCTAGGGAATCCACATAGCCGTCATTTTCATATATCATCTTATACGGCTATAGATCCACATATAGAGAAGAAAGGAAATCATTAGAGAATACTCTATGTTTCTTCATCTATATTGATTAGTTTGATTCTAGGTTTTCATACTCACATCTTGAGTTGAATCAAACTAATGAATACTTAGATGGTATTTCCGATCTATCTTTGATCTAAGTATTCGGCGGATCATCACCACCCAAAAACACGATTTACCCCAAAATCGGCGCGTGGATTCGCGTGTCCTTGTGGATTCAAGGTTCAATCGCTCTCGTGGATTCGGAGCGAGGCACGTTCGTGGATTCGAACGGTGCTATTGGGTGAAGACCGTGGATTCGGTCGGACGTCGTGGATTCGACGTTGGACGCCGTGGATTCGGCGTTGGGCGCAGATCGTGGATTCGAGAAGCGTCGGAGCGAGCGGAGAAGATCCTCTAAGAGCGTATGGAAAAGGTTGAGTCGTAAGTGTGTACGGTAAATCACCTTGTACGTGTTTTCAATTCTAGTGGATTTCTGCCGTGTTATCGGTCCCGTTGGTTTTTTACTCCGGTGATGGAGTTTTCCACGTAAAAATCTTGCGTGTTATTTTATTTCCGCATTGGGTTTTATCGCAACGATTTTTGGAGTGTTTATACGTTTACACCTATTCACCCCCCTCTAGGTGTTTCTTCCCCTATTTAGATCCGTATTATATACGACCCAACATGTGGTATCAGAGCGGGAATAGGGTGTGAACAATGGTTGAAGGTGGAAACATCAATCGACCCCCTTTCTTTGATGGAACAAATTATGCGTACTGGAAAGTACGGATGAAAGCCTTTTTATCTTCCATCGACGAAAGGGTGTGGCATTCAATTGAATCAGGATGGACTAATCCAACTGAACTTATCTCTGATGTTCACACCTTAAAACCTAGGTCGAAATGGACCAAGGAAGAGTTTGAGTTATCCTCTTACAATGGCAAGGGAATTAATGCTATTTTTAATGCCTTATCTCAAACTGAATTCTCTCGCGTCTCGGCATGTGAGACTGCGAAAGAAATCTGGGATGTTCTCCAGGTTACACATGAGGGAACTAACCTCGTGAAGATTCAGAAACTGCAGATGCTTACGAGCAAGTTTGACTCTATTTTGATGGCAGAAACTGAATCTTTCACGGACCTACTATACACGATTGCAAGACATCGTAAACTCATGTGCTAATCTGGGAGAGAAGATTCCAGAATTTAAGATTGTAAGAAAAATCTAAGAACTCTTCCTGAACGATTTCGCCCAAATGTTACTGCCATTGAAACTATTAAACACCCGGACGAAATGCGTGTAGAAGAATTAGTTGGTTCATTACAAACTTATGAAATGACTTTTATACTAACAATTCTTCTGGAAAAGCATCCACTTCTAAGTCTTCAGGTTATGCGTGAAAACAACTAAGGAAGAAGACGCGGATACATCCTCCTCGGACGATGACGAGAACCTTTCTATGGAGGAATTTGAGAAGCAGCTCGCTCTCTTGACAAGGAATTTTCGCCGCAACTTTCGAAGGGGTAATTCAAGCAAATCTCCATCCTTCGGAAAGTGGAACAAGGCAAGGGTACTCCAAGTTACAAGTCAAGAAAAGCAGGAGAACTTCTCAAAGGATAAGAAAAGTTCAGAAGGACAACTGCAATGCTTCAAATGTCGAGGCTACGGCCACATTGCAACGGAGTGTCCTAACAAGTATCCGGCAAAGAAGAAGGCGATGCAAGTCGTCACTTGGGATGACAACTCAACGTCAAATGAGTCGTCTTCAAGTGATGAAGAAAAGAGCTCCACCGCATTCCACGCGTCCGTATCTTCACCCTTCATGTGCTTTATGGCAAGTACGTCTGAATCATTGTCCAACTCCATTGTTGAAAAGAATGCAATGGACAATGAATCGGATGATTCGGAAGGTGAAGAGTTTGCTCTAGCCTATCACAGATCTTTACAGGATTTAAAGAAACCGGCTAAGCAAAACAAGGGGTTGAGAGGGAGATTGCAGGATCTCGAAGAAGAAGTAAAAAGGGTAACTTCTCTCTTGACCGATCTTGAAGTGGAAAGGGATAGTTTGATAAAAGCAAATGTTTCGCTTCAAGAGTCCAATGAGCAGCTCAAGAAGAACTATATAGATATGGTGAACAAAGCAAACTACTTCTTGAAGCTCTATGGCGAGGGCCGACAGGAAAGACGGGAAATGACAGAGACCATTCTCCAACTCAAAGATGACTTACAGCAATTCTCTTTAGGAAGGAGTAAGTTGGATAAACTCCTTGGTCTTGGTCAAACAAATCGGTTCGGCTCGGGTACACTCAAACTGGAAACAGTCCAAGTTCGAGTGGGACAGTCTTTGTGCCTCAGTCGGTATCTCCTCCTCCGACATCGGAATTCAAGACAAACAACGACAACAAACCTACCTCATCCTCTTCGGAATCGTCAAGCTCAAAGGTATGTTTTCGTTGTAATTTTGCAGGGCACATCGAAAGAAATTGCGAGATTGGAGCTCAAAGAACAAATCAACCACATCTTGCAATTGCTACCAATAAGCTCACTTCCCGGAATTCAAGGAAGGATTTTTCAAAAGGAAAGAACATTGGTAGCACCTCAAACAAGACGATGACAAAAGAAAAAGATCAATCATACAAGACGTCGTCTTCAAGGAGAATCTCTCAACCTTTACCGACATACTCCAAAACTCAAAAGGTTTGGGTATGCAAAGGTGAAACCCCTCCTTGTCCTTAATCGTTCTACGATTAAATCTTGTATAGTTTGTGTAGACTATTTTCTTTTCTTCCTTTTCTTTTGGCCAACTCGTCAACCATCCTTGCAAGGTAAATTGTATATTTTTTTTTTTTTCTTATTGGTTGATGATTTCTCTCGGTTTTCATGGGTAGCATTTTTGAGAGAGAAAGCTGATACGTTTGACTCTTTTCATGAGATTTGCCATCGTATTATGATTGAAAAGAATGAAAAGATCATTCGTGTTAGAAGTGATAGGGGTGGAGAATTCATAAATTCAAAATTCATTGACTTTTGTACTTCAAATGGCATTAAACATGAATTCTCGGCACCCTATACACCTCAGCAGAATGGTGTTGTTGAGCGCAAAAACAGGGTTGTTCAAGAGATGGCGCGTGTGATGCTTCATAGCCGGAAATTACCGCTACATTTTTGGGCTGAAGCTGTGAACACCGCTGTCTATGTCATTAACAGAGTGTATTTGCGCCCAGGAACCTTGAATACACCATATGAGCTGTGGTTTAGTAGAAAACCGGATATCAAGTACTTTCGTATCTTCGGGAGTCGATGTTACATCTTACGTGACCGTGAAAATCTTGGAAAGTTCGACTCTCGAAGTGATGAAGGGATCTTTTTGGGTTATTCTACGAATAGCAGAGCATATCGAGTATTTAACATTGAATCTAAGACGATCGTAGAATCTATAAATGTTAAAGTAGATGAAGCTTCTCATTTTGAATCTGAAAAATCTACCCTCGATATCTCTCTAGATGATGATTCTCCTGCTAGTGCATCTTCTCATAATAATACTTCCAATATTAATGATGCATCTAATGGTTCTTCTAGTTTATCTGATGTGCAGGAATCATCTCGTGTACCTCCGAGTACTCCGTTTCAACAAACACTACGAATCTCCAAGGATCATCCGGAATCGAACATCATTGGAGATCCACAAGAAGGAGTTAGAACTCGAAGGCAGTTGGTTTGCGGACTTGCTTGCTACGTATCTTTAATCGAACCAAAGACAATAGATGAAGCTCTTCAGGATGACTACTGGATTAAAGCAATGCAGGAAGAGCTCCATCAATTTGAGCGAAACAAAGTCTGGGAATTAACGAAGCCTCCAAAGCAACATAATGTGATAGGTACCAAATGGATCTTCAAGAACAAGAAAGATGAAGATGGTACTATCATCAGGAACAAGGCACGACTAGTTGCTCAAGGCTACTCTCAAGTAGAAGGTATAGACTTTGACGAAACTTTCGCCCCTGTAGCTAGACTCGAGTCCATTCGTATATTGTTTGCTATTGCTTGTCATTTAAAATCAAATTATTTCAAATGGACGTCAAGAGCGCATTTCTAAATGGGTTTTTAAATGAGGAAGTTTATGTAGCTCAACCGAAAGGTTTTGTAGATCATAAACAACCTAACCATGTTTTTCGTTTGAAAAAGGCTCTTTACGGTCTGAAACAAGCACCGCGAGCATGGTACGAAAGGTTAACAAAGCACCTTTTGGAGAAGGGCTATACTCGAGGGGGAGCTGACAGGACTCTCTTTGTGAAGCATTATCAAAATAATTTCATTGTAGCACAAATCTATGTCGATGACATTGTATTTGGTGCAACAAAAGATAATGATGCTTCTAAATTCGCGGAGACCATGGAAAGCGAATTTGAGATGTCCATGATGGGCGAACTGTCTTATTTTCTTGGATTGCAAATTAAACAAAATGATGAAGGTATTCACTTGAGTCAATCCAAGTATACACTGGAGTTGGTCAAAAAGTTTGATCTAGAAAATTGTAAAGATTTTCCAACTCCAATGGGAACTAGCCACAAGGGACTTGGAAGTGAATCACATAGTGAGAATGTAGACGAGAAACTGTATAGAAGTATGATTGGAAGTCTACTTTACCTCACGGCTAGTCGCCCGGATATATCCTTTAGTGTTGGGATTTGCGCGAGATATCAATCAGCACCAAAGGAGGTTCACCTGAAAGCGGTGAAACGGATCATCCGGTACATCAAAGGATCAATTAATTTCGGAATTTGGTATCCTATGGGAACAAGTCTGGACATTGTTGGATACTCAGATGCCGATTGGGCAGGATCAGTGGATGATCGGAAAAGCACGAGTGGTGCATGCGTCTATCTTGGCCATTGCCTTGTTGCATGGCACAGTAAAAAGCAGAATTGCATAGCACTCTCGACTGCCGAAGCGGAATACATTTCAGCTGGAAGTTGCTCAACTCAACTCATTTGGATGAAAAGCGTATTGAGTGACTTCCGCATTTCAGCATCTTCGGTAACAATTCTTTGTGACAACACAAGTGCAATTATCATTTCTAAAAACCCTGTGTTGCACTCTAGAACAAAACATATTGAACTTAGATATCATTTTCTTAGAGAGCTAGTTGAATCAAATACTCTTCAACTTTCATATGTTTCAACTGAAGATCAATTAGCTGACTTTTTAACAAAACCTTTGGATCAAAAACGTTTTATTCACTTGCGAAAAGCAATTGGTATGCTTTCTTTGAAATAATCTTCTTTTTGAAATCTTTGCTTAGGATAGGTTTTGTATTTGTTTTTGTTTTGTTCATTATCTATGTTTATACATAGGATATTAATTGAGCATAGATCTTAATTGACTTTAATTGCATCTGTTCACACATTTAGAAATTTATTATGCTTTTGCCATCATAATATTTCATTGTTGCAATGATCGTTTATGTTAATTAAATCATCTTCTAAAGTGATCAAAGTCAATTTCTCTCTCTCTATGATCTCTTGGTATAGTCATTATCTTATTTGACTGTTTAGTCGAGTATGAAATCGAGATCAATTTTTGGTTGAATACTTTATATCTTAAATAATTGATAGCCAATTGAGGGGGAGTCAAAGATAATGTAAAATGCTCAAAAGATGTGGAAAGAGTTATATCCCAATGAGGAGTGTGAAAACTACCACCACATGGAGGAAAGAGCTACCACCTCGGTCGTCCGAGTATTGTGTGCAGCTACTACATGTATACCAAGCATGGTTGTTCAAATTTTTGATTAAGTAAAATGCATATTGAAATACTTGACTCTGTCAAATTTCAAGGTTGGTATAAGGTGGGATTTTAAAGAAAGATGCTCAAAGAGCCACTCTCTTCAACAGATTGTCTAGAAATATTATCTACTATATTTGGGATTTCAAACATCTATTGATCTTTGTATTTCATTTTCTTTACCGAATTGATTATTGATAAAGGCATTACTCATAAGATCAAGTTAGATGTGATTGAAAGTGTTCAACTTTAAGGGATTTAATTCTTGTAAATTTTCGTTTCATTTTTGGATATTACTGATAGATTTAGCATAATCTAATTCTTGTTGTGTGAAACGATGCTTTTTGTTTAAAGTTGATACACCTTTGTGCTTACAATCTTTTTCTGGTTTTTCTTGAATTTCTCTGAAATTTTTCTAAAGAAAAAGTTGGGGCCGATCCGGATCGGGCAAGGTGATCCGGATCCCGAACGCAGGTTTTCTCCTGCGGGCTGACGATCCGGATTGGACCTGCCGATCCGGATCCCGAACGCAGTTTTTCTTTTACTGCGGGTAGCCGATCCGGATCGCAAGCTCGGGAGGATCCGGATCGCGGCTAGGTTTTTATAAGGAACAAAAGGGTTTTGATTTCTTTTACTCCAATCTTTTGTTCAAAAGTTTCCAGAGCGCTTCTCTCTAGATTTCATCCTCCTTGGAAGCTTTCAAACTCAAGTTCTTCAATTCCAAGTAAGTTTTATTGATCAAAATCTCGGTTTTTCATCGTTTTTCTCTTTTCCTCCTCAAACGCACGAATTTCTTGGATCAACTTTGTTTGTGGATGGTTTTTGATCAAATTTCTTTTGAAATAAGAACTCTGGGTTGTTTAGTTTTGATTATATGCTAGGTTTTCTCCTGATTAACGGATTTTTAGGCTTCGATTTCTAAAATTTCGGTTTTAGGGCATATAATAAGGATTTTCGAAATTCATGCAATTGATCTATTTTTAGAAGTCCTTTTGCAAAACTAACTTGATTCTTAGTCTCTCTACTTGATAATGATTCTTTGGATACAATTTTTTCAATTTTTGAAAACTAAGAATTTTTGTGTTCTTGAGTTGGTTTTTCACAGGACTTCAATCTTCTTAAGGCATTTGGATCAATGGAATTCTCATGGATCATTCTTTTGTTGGTCACAATAGTGCACACTCGGGCCACAAACAAATTAAAGAGAGCTAAGAAAACACAACAAAAAGGTGAATTTGTCGAGGTCAGTGATACAGAGGTGGATTGTCACGAGATAGATTGGACTGCATTGACAGATGATGATGAATCATTGCCTGAACAAAAGGCGTCCGATGCTTCGAAAGGAAAAGCACCCATGGACAAAGGAAAAGCGCCTATGACTAAACCAACCATCTCTGTGAAAAGGAAACGAGTAACTAGACGTTTTGGACTACGACGAGACGCTGATTTTAACACACCGATAGTTCCTGACTCCCCGCCTCGCGTGGAAGGAGTGTTCGTCAGCATGGATCGCGTTCGAGCGTTTGAACGTCGTGAATGCATCGGTGAACGTCATGTCAACATTGAAGCTCTCCGAAATCACTCACCTGAGTTTGGAACCTTGATTGAGCAAGCTAATCTCATCCAAGTCTGCCGATTCCCCGAACTACTTGGGTATTGTTTGTATCGTGTAAGAACTTTTTACACGAATGCAAGACATCTTCGAGAAGATGAAAATGGATCAATGCATTTCTATACAAATATCCAAGGGATGAAACTTAAAATCACTCCGCAGCTAATTGGCGAAGTCCTTGGAATGGAATCTAACACATCGGGACTCAACTTTTTGAAAGGAAGAAGTTTGACGAATGCCTTGTGGCGAACAGTGATAGATAAAATTTGTTTGGAAGGAACGAATTCAGCTAATGGTAAAAGTGTAAAATCCAAACATCTTCGACTGGAGTACCGATTTCTAAATTTCATCACGTGTTACATCATTCTACCTAACATGCAGACTAAGGTCGTGAGATGGGAAAGACTGCTGTTCCTATATCTCTTAGGTCATCCCTCTGAGGCTGTAGGATTGAACATGAATATCCCCTACATAATTTGGAATAGAATGTCAAGATATATTGTACATCCTCATCCTTCTGAGCGACTTCCGTTTCCGTTAATCATCATGAGGATCTTACAAAAGTTTGACATTGATATAAGCTCGACATCTTATCAACACTGTTGGGGGATGATAGATGAGTCAACGATTGTGAAGTCACTTCACAAATTACCACATGTTACTCCGACACATTCCACTGGAAAGAAACCTTGTGTCGGCACCTCGGCCTCACCGTCTCAACAAGCATCAGAACAAAGGCGAATGTCTGAAGAACTCGAGATCATAACGGCATCCCAAATTACATTGACCAAGAAAGTAAATTCAATGAGGAAATTGATCAAGAACATGTTCACTAAGATGGGATATAGTGCGTCTGAGGACTCAGACTCGGATGACTAATTTGTGCTTTAACAATTTTTGTGCAGATTTGTGCAGGATTTTATCTTTTTAGACTTTAGTTCAGCTTTTAGGACTTATTTTTAGTTCTAGTTCTTATTTTTCGGAACAATTTTTGAAATCTTTAACTCTCCTTAAATTTTTGTGTTTTTGGCTAATTTTGTGACAAAAAGGGGGAGAGAGTTTATAGAGAACTTGAACAATTGATTGTGAAAATCTTGATGATGAAGACTTTGAACAATGATGATGATGTGCATGAACATCAAGGTAAGGGAACTTGAACAATTGATTGTGAAAATCTTGATGATGAAGATTTTGTATACATCAAGGTAAGTATGATCTCAACTTCAACTTTTGGTTTTTATCTTGTGATTTGTTGCATGTCTCGACTAACTATTTGCTAACTATTTGGGCATGTAATATAACTAACAAGTTGATGTTCACTAACAAGTTTGTGACACTTGGTTTTTGATTGCATAGAAGATATGTTGGTTCTTAACTCTGATCAATTACATATCTATATATATATTAGTTTGTCACAAACATGTTCATGACATTTGGTTTTTACGTGCAAAGAAGATATGTTGGTGTTTCTTTAACTATGATCAGTTTACATATCTGAATATAAATGTCATGGTAAGTATAAATGAGTTTAAACTTCATCTCTATTTGTGGTTTTTGAATGATACAAAATTCTTGAGGTATCTAACGATTTCTTTTGTCAAGAATGATTTCTTTTTGCAGAGAGTACAGATGTCTAAGTCTAGAGTCTGTTTTAGGAGTTTAACTCATGTATTGTATTTTGGATCTCCATTGTAAATTTTTGTTGTATGGTGATAGCAACAAAAATATCTTTTTGAATTTTCTTTAGTGGATCTATGTTTTGTCACGAAACCGCCAAAGGGGGAGATTGTTACGGAATTTGAGTTGGCGTAGTTTCGTGAAAGTCTCAAGTCTTGAAGATTGAAGGTGAAGAAAGTTGGATCATTTAACTCAATCTCAAGAAAGAAGAATTCAAAAGGATCAGGTATGTTTAACTAAAGAATTTGTGTGATCCGAATACTTCTTGTAGTGTAGAAACACTTGGAAGAATCTTTCATTGCATAAAAATCAAAAAACTGGACTTGGGACATGTTCAGGATCCGGATCAGGTTGTTCGATCCGGATCCCGAAGGTGGTTCGTTCATACATCGTCGCAATCCGGATCGTAGTCTCTTGATCCGGATCCCGAACGTTGAGTTTACCATCTACCTTGAACGATCCGGATCTTGCTTCGCAATCCGGATCCCGAACGTTGATGTTTGGTGAACTGTATGAACGATCCGGATCGTAGTCACATGATCCGGATCCCGAACCTTCGTTTTTCTGGAATTGGCTGTTTCGTTATGACGATCCGGATCCTAGTTATCACGATCCGGATCGCCGTCCGTAAAAATCCAGAAATGGCAGTTTTTTGATTCTTATCTCCTTCCTAGGGTTTCTAACCTATAAATAGACCCTATGTCTTTCTTTCTAGGGAATCCACATAGCCGTCATTTTCATGTATCATCATATACGGCTATAGATCCACATATAGAGAAGAAAGGAAATCATTAGAGAATACTCTATGTTTCTTCATCTATATTGATTAGTTTGATTCTAGGTTTTCATACTCACATCTTGAGTTGAATCAAACTAATGAATACTTAGATGGTATTTCCGATCTATCTTTGATCTAAGTATTCGGCGGATCATCACCACCCAAAAAACAACGATTTACCCCAAAAATCGGCGCGTGGATTCGCGTGTCCTTGTGGATTCAAGGTTCAATCGCTCTCGTGGATTCGGAGCGAGGCACGTTCGTGGATTCGAACGGTGCTATTGGGTGAAGACCGTGGATTCGGTCGGACGTCGTGGATTCGACGTTGGACGCCGTGGATTCGGCGTTGGGCGCAGATCGTGGATTCGAGAAGCGTCGGAGCGAGCGGAGAAGATCCTCTAGGAGCGTATGGAAAAGGTTGAGTCGTAAGTGTGTACGGTAAATCACCTTGTACGTGTTTCAATTCTAGTGGATTTCTGCCGTGTTATCGGTCCCGTGGTTTTTTACTCCGGTGATGGAGTTTTCCACGTAAAAATCTTGCGTGTTATTTTATTTTCCGCATTGGGTTTTATCGCAACGATTTTTGGAGTGTTTATACGTTTACACCTATTCACCCCCCTCTAGGTGTTTCTTCCCCTATTTAGATCCGTATTATATACGACCCAACATCCCCGACAGGTACCATGTGATTAAATCAAGTAATGTGGACTCATGAGGAGGAAAAGCGAAAGGTTCCGGTGTATTTCGTTTGAAGTTATTCTTATTTGTTTAAAACATCTACTTTATTTGTCACTGACTTTACCCACTCCGTGACAGGTCCGTCTAGGTGTAGTAACCGGGAGGGTGGTGAGGCAGCGTCTAGAGGACTATAGCCGTATGAGGCTTTACTACAGAACTCTTGTTTGGTTTATCTCATTTCTCTTTCTGGTTTAACTGTTAGTTTAATTTGCTTAATTGTGGATCATAATGGATGTTGGTTAGTTAATTAGTTGGCACTGTGGATTTAACATACTGTTATGAATTCTTATGCGGCCGTTTTACATTAAACAAAGGTTTCGAAAACGCTTTCCAAAAACCAAGTGTTGTGTGGGCACAATCTTGAAAACCTCTGGATTTATCCTTTCAAAAACATGTTGCCGCATTTCTTTGAATGCGTAGACGTTTTGGAAAAATGGGTGTCGGGTGGACACCGTTTGCAAACCTGTAGTTATCTCTTGATGTGATTGAATGGAATTACTCTTCTTTACTATGTTCACTGTGACTGTGTGGTTAAAGAAGGTTGTTGTTGTTGTTGTTGTTGTTGTTGTAAATGTGACGCCGTGCATATACAAAAGAGACTCTGTCCGTTTGAAGAGTGAATTTGTATATGTGGCGGGTCTGACACACACCGGTGGGCGAGGTCGTTATTCATAAAGAATTAAAAAAAATATATACGCTTTTCCGCTTATCCTTAGACCTCCGGGGCGTCACAGATTAAATGGTATCAGAGAGAAACAACTTTAACCACAGTGCATGATGCCACAAGCAAATTGAACATGAGATAACCAAGATGTAGGTGCAGTAGATCGTGAGTGTACGGAGGAAAAAGGGATTTAATTTAGGTGCGTCCGTAGGTCAAGTGTTAGGCCAGTAACCTTGGGGTTAATGCGGTTTCTTTGTATATAGCGAATAATGGCCCGAACTGGGTTATCAACGGAGAACGCAGGGGCAGAAAGTACGGTGCCAACAGCGGCGGAGTATCAGCTTCTCCGACAACAATTACGAGAGATGGCCGGGCAGTTAGCAACCTGTATGGAACAGGTGCATCAGTTAACACAACAGCTCACTACACCAGTGGAGGTCGCCCAGGCTCCTCTGCCCGGACCAGCCACACTAGTGACGGGACCGCCGGTGGCGGACAGCGAGGCTATGGTCGTCCCTCCTCCAACCACAGTAACCGGGGTACCGTCGGTTCAGCCAACGACGCCTTCAATAGCACCAACACTAGTAACTTCGGGACTTATGCCGGGGGCCACTGTTGGAGACCCCTTGAGAGAGACCGTGGCGACACCTACTCCCAGAGTGTCCGCCGTCGCTGCGGGGGAAGCCCCTATCAAGCAAACCGAACGGGACAGGGTGAGAGCGAACTTGACGGATTTCAAGAGGTACGACCCACCCGTGTTTGTGGGAGAGACGACCGACCCTTGGGTCATGGAAAAATGTATAAACACCATGGAAAAGCTTTTCGAAGATTTGCTAATGGAGGAGCAGGAGCGGGTCCCTTTGGCAGTCCACTTTCTTGAGGGAAACGTCCGCATGTGGTGGAAGACGGTGTGCTCGGACCCCTCGGAGGGCACCGCTCTTCCATCTTGGTCCTCGTTCCGAGAAAAACTATTTGGGGCATTTTTCTCCGATAGCATCAAACAGCAGATGGAAGGTGACCTGAAGCACATCAAGCAAGGAAGTCGGACAGTTATGGGGTACCAACGGGCATTTGTGAGGTTGGTCAAATGTGTCCCCTTTGTCGTAAGAGATGAATCTCACAAAGCCCGTCTTTTTGTGGACGGACTCCCCGAACTACCACGGTGGAAGACGCAATGTCTCAGAACAAGTGACAGCAGGTGACTTCTATTTCCTCTCTGTTTAGGAGCACCGGTTACTCCTAAGCTTACTACCCTCATCCCACTCTCTCTCTCTCTCTTGTCTTTTCCCTCCCCTACTCCCTGACATGCCTAGTGCGGATTGGGGGAGAAATCCTTAGGTATTAGTCGAACCCTCCCCGGCCTACGCGCGCGGGCGGGTTTCGGGGTATAGGAGACCCTATCGTTCTTAGTGAGACCTGTTAGGGGTTATGTAAGGAGTAAATGGGTCCCACCCCTTACCTTGCAATTAAGGACTCGGGAGACCGATAGGTCGCGTGGGCCGCAGTCCAAGTTAGATCCAACATCTCAATCGTAAGGGAATTTCTGGATGTATTCCCGGCAGGGCTAGGATAACCTAGTTCACAACCTACTGGCCTGGAAGTCATTAGATTCAGATTAGCAGGGCGAAAGGAAGAAAGTCCAACTTCTGGATCTCAAGCAGAAAAGAGTCCTGGCTGAAAAGGATAGTGATATTCAAAAATATATATTTCTGACAAAAGGGAAAAGGACAGCAACTGGCTCGAAGGTGAAACAAGTGGATGCCCCTCTTTCGCTTATGAGATAGAACTTCCCTTCTTTCGCTTATGGGGTACTCCTTCCTACGCTTGACCTAGAGCCAACTATCCCATTCTCATTGGAAGGAAGTGTTAGGGGTTATGTAAGGAGTAAATGGGTCCCACCCCTTACCTTGCAATTAAGGACTCGGGAGACCGATAGGTCACGTGGGCCGCAGTCCAAGTTAGATCCAACATCTCAATCGTAAGGGAATTTCTGGATGTATTCCCGGCAGAACTCCCTGGGATGCCACCTGATCGAGAGGTCGAATTCCCTATCGAGCTGCTCCCAGGCACTAAACCCATCACCAAAGCACTGTATAGGATGGCTTTCGCCGAGTTGAAGGAACTCAAGGCGCAGCTGGAAGACCTATTGGATAAAGGCTTCATCAGACCAAGCGTGTCGCCATGGGGTGCGCCCGTTCTATTCGTAAGAAAGAAGGACGGAAGTTTTTGATGCTTGTCTCTTTCCAAGGGTATCTAATCTATAAATAGACTTTTTATTCATCTTAAAAAGTGATTTTTGATTTCTCGAAGAAGTTTTTCTTTTAAGAAAGAGAAAAATCCACAAATATAGAGAAGAAAGGAAAACACGATTAAATTCATGTTTCTTCGTCTATATTGTTCGATTTGATTCTAGGGTTTCCAAACTCTTATTTTCTGTAGAATCAAATTAAAGAATACTTAGAAGGTATTTTTTGTCTATCTTTGATCTAAGTATTCGGAGGATCACCACCAAACAAAAACAACGATTTTACCAAGAATCGGCGTGAGGATTCGCGTGGCCTTGTGGATTCAAGGTGCTACCGCTCTCGTGGATTCGGAGCGAGGCGCGCTCGTGTAATCGAGACGTGCTACATTGGTGAAGACCGTGGATTCGGTTGGACGTCGTGGATTCGACGTTGGACTTCGCGGATTCGAAGTTACACGCAAATCGTGGATTTGAGGAGCGTGTGGAGTGAGCGAAGAAGATCAACTAGGAGCGTATGGAAAAGGTTGAGTCGTAGGGTTACGGTAAATCACCTTGTACGTGTTTAATCTTAGTGGATTTCGCCGTGTTATCGGTCCCGTGACTTTTTACTCCTGTGATGGAGTTTTCCACGTAAATCTTGCGTACTTTATTTATTTTCCGCATTAGGTTATTTTTTACGCAAAGATTTGGTGTGTTTATTGTTTTCACCTATTCACCCCCCCTCTATGTGGTTTTTTCCCTATTCAGATCCATATTAACATAACCCACAGTTCGATCTTCTCCAGCATATACCTCTCAATGTGGAGTTCATCCAACGCGTGACATCACGTGGGCGTCCGTATGAGGATTGGATTGCATTTCACGCTGCACACATTGAGAGGTGGTCTGAGAGGCTAGATCACATTGTTGATCAGCTCCCGGCTGCTGGTGAGGACCCACTGCAGGCGGCATCCATATACATGCAATAGTACTATACGATTACGAGGAGATGGATATATCGTCCAGTACAGCGTCCTCTGACGACTTTTCGTCCTCGTGGACATATAGAGAGGGCACTGGTATAATAATTTATATATATAAATTTAACATATTTTGTATATTTAATATAAATTTAATTTGTAAATTAAAATGCAGGCCGACACACGACGACAGATTGATACTACTATAGACCAGTTATTGCATGATCGACTGTAACGCCCCGGGGGTTTTTCGGTAGCACGGAAAATGTGAAATATTAAAATTTTTCTTTTACAGTGTCCCCCAGTGCGCGCCAGACCTGCCACATGTGCAAATTCCTCGACCCCGAGAGAGGGGTCTCCTTTGCACATGCACGGCAGTCTCAATTTAGACAGGCATACCAACCCGCATGTAATCTCGTTCACACTTTAGCCACAATCATCGTTCACAAAAGCAAGAGAGAGTATTATAACTACTTAACACGGCCGTCGTTATTTAGAAAGGATAAATCCATGGGTTTCCAAATCGGTGTCCACACGACACTCGTTGTTTTAAAAGCCGTTTTCGCAAACATTTTTCCTAGTTTGAAAATAGGCCGACAACTACAGAGTACGCAAGCACACAGAGTCACTACAGTAGTTTGAACATCCACACAAGCACCGACGAACCCACTCACACAGCACAAAACAAAGGAGATACACATAAATAAAACCTCGCAATGTCACTCAAAAGAGATGCTAAATACGAAACATCTTCCTAGACCGTCCTCACATCCGTCCCGTGCCCGCGCCCGACCAACCTGTCACAGAGTAGGGAGTCAGTGACGCTACCAGGATGCAACATAAACCAGGGTAAACAATATATATGCGATAATTTGGGAAACAGAAATTAATGCAAACCGAGCCACCCGCGTGTCCAGGTTTACCCCCTCCCAAGAGAGCCACTGTACCCTGGAATAATCAAACATGCGTGCTTGCCTCGCTAACAATCGAACATGTGCCCTTGCTCCTGCAACAATCAAACATGTACACTTGCTCCTGTATCAATCAAACATGTGCACTTGCCTCTCATGATTGCTTATACCCCTCCACGACGCTCGCTGTGGCACTTGAGCAGCCGTGAGGGGTCCCCATCATCACTAGTCGTGGGGTACACGGGCCAACGTGCCATCTTTCCGGAAAAATACACCAGTGCGGTGGCCAAACCGCTGGTGTGCGTGCAAGCTACCTTGGGCTCATAATGTGATAATTGTGTGTATCATAAACCAGAGCGACCCGCAGTCACCAGAGATATTAGTAATAAACATGCTTATGTAAAACAGGGGTTAGATGAGATCACATTGTCAATATTATTATATTCATGCATACACGAAACTTTACCATATATCATAAATGTTAGGATTTGAAGGGGCACCCACCTGAACAGCGATTGGTCGGAACACCCGAAGCTGACTCACAGCCCCCGCACGACACCCCGACCTACGGAGTCCCCAGAGAAACAACCGTTAAGTACCAAGATAATTAAAAAGGAAACGGCGACACGACACTACAACGACTCAACGCTAAAACGTGGTAGCCGGGACACGCAAGCATACGGCGGCAAGAAGGGAGGGAGCAGCGGTGGCAAGTCCCCGCGCGGTGCAAGCCCATGCGGGCGGCGGCACGGCAGCAGAGCCACGCGCGGGCACGGCGACGAGGCAGCAGGCCGCCCCGCGCGGGCAAGGCCCCGCGCGGGTGGCGGTGCGCGGCAACAGAGCCCCGTGCGAGCGCATGCCCGCACGGGCGCGGCACAGTGGCGCTGCAGCAGGCCACCCCGCGTGGGCGAGGCCCCGCGCTGGCGGCGCGGCAGCAGGCCACCCCGCGCGAGCGAGGCCCCGCGCGGGCGGCGGCGCGCAGCTGTAGAGCCCCGTGCGGGCGCGGTGCAGCGGCGCGGCAGCAGGCCACCCCGCGCGGGCGGCGCGGCAGGAGGCCGCCCCGCGCGGGCGAGGCCCCACGCGGGCGGCGGCGCGCGGCGGCAGAGCCCCGTGCGGAAGCGGCGCAGCGGCGCAGCAGCAGGCCGCCCCGCGCGGGTGGCGCGGCAGCAGGCCACCCCGCGCAGGCGAGGCCCCACACGGGCGGCGGCGCGTGGCTACAGAGCCCCGTGCGGGCGCATGCCTGCATGGGCGCGTCGCGCCGACAACAGCGGCAGCGACGGCGACGGCGACGGCGGCGGCGACTGGGGCATCCGCTCCCCAAAACCCCAAAAGGAAACGACCTACCCAAAAACAAAGGAAACCCAAGAAACACCCAATGCTCACCTTGCGGTAACGGTGGAGATGACCCGATCGTTCCTCGCAGGAGGGAGGGGGTTTCCGGATATGTTCCCCGCTCTGTTTTCGGCCTCCGCTGCGTTGGTCCCAAAGATGACGAGATCCCCCCTCTCTCTCCCTGGCGGCTAGGGTTACGATGGAATTCCTCTTTTCTTCGAAGGTAAGGCCGTCAGTATTTATATACATAGGGAAAAAATCCCCCCTCTCAACCCTAAATCTCGTGCGCACCCAATAAGGGCGAGGAGTTATAGTTACCGTCACCTTAGAAATTCAAAACCGGGAGATCTGGGAGTCGGATTTCAGATCCGATCACGCCACTGTTCAACATTTCCCGAGCCCTATCACTAAAAAATACCCGCGAGTACCAATTCAGAAACTCAAAAGTCGCTAATAAAAAAATGAACTCTTAAAGTAGGTGATTGTAAAAAGTCCAGGACACTACATCGACCGTCGCTGGAGATCACATTCGGAACTCTGGCAAATATGCGCGGGAATATTCAAATGGTACTGTAAAAAGTACCAATATTACCTACTGTTAGAGTTTCAAGGGAACAAGGAGATTATGCTCACACATCGTCCTCGAGTCATCAGGTACCTTCATATCACCAGAAATTTCAAATTAAGTCTTCAAATTCAAATTAATAAACTATTTACGCCCTTTCAGGTGCCACGATCTCCATCTCCTCCCATTTTGGCCCGTACGACATTTTCTTCGACGTCGGCGTCGCTCCTGTCACCAATATCACAGACATCTATTACTTCCACATATTCACATCGTCGTCTCTCGTCATCATCGCGACAGGAGATCCAGCATATTGCTGAGCATGATGAGGGTGGTATTATCAAGGAGCTCGATCAGTTGGCAGCCATCGAGCATCTTGATGATATACCGATTATCGAGCTTGCTGTTCCTCATGGGTGTGGGTGTGGGTGTGGGCGTGGGCGTGTGTGTGGACGTGGGCGTGGGCGTGGCCAAGGACATCGAGAGAGAGGACGAGCTCAAAATTGAGTTTTAGCTCAATTTTGAGTTTGATGTTGTATTATTGATATTTTTGTGATTATGTTTTTAGTTGTTACTCAACTGTTATTTCTGAATGTTGTGAAATTGTTCTACATAATTTCTGAATGTTTTAGCTCAATTTTTGGATGTTGTGAAACTTGTTGTACTTTTAGCTGAAATTTTTATCCTGTTCTGAAACTTGTTGTACAAAATTTAATTTTTTTGAGTTGAAAAAAAATATTGGCTGTTACTGTGGCTAAAGGCACTGAACCATTCTGCGCCTTTAGTATTTATACCACATCCTCAGTGTACATGCTGAAGGCGGTGAATGGTTCACCGTCTTCAGCATATATACAGAAGGCGGTGAATCATTCACCACCTTTACAGGGTTTTTGTGAAGGCGGTGAATCATTCACCGCCTTCAGCATGATTCACCGCCTTCACAAAAAATCTGTAAAGGCGGTAAATCGTTCACCGCCTTCAGGCGGTCCGCCCAGCGTGGCGCCGAGCTGGCAAAAGTAGGGTTAATTTTACAAAAAAAAAAAAAAAAAAAATACAGGGTTAATTTGTAAATTAATTTTAAATATTTATATGGTTAGTTTAAAAAAAAAAACCGTTGAGCGATCTCCATGCATTTTGGACTTTTTTTTTGAACTAACCACATAAATTTTTAAATTTTGCAAAATAACCCTCTGAAAAAAATATTTGTAAAACTAACCCTACTTTTGCCAGCAGAGCGCCACGGAGGCCAGACCATCTGTAGGCGCTGAATGATTCGACGCCTTCACAGGGTTTTTGTGAAGGCGCTGAATCATTCGGCGCCTTCAGCAAAAACACTGAAGGCGCTGAATCATTTAATGCCTTTTGTATATGTGCTGAAGGTGCTGAATCATTCAGCGTCTTTTACATATATGCTAAAGGCACTAATTCATTCAGCGCCTTCAGCGTGTGCACTGAGGACTTGGCCAATTTTTGTGAAAATTGGCTAAGTCCTCAGGCTCTGTGGTAGAAGTGCTAAAGGCATTGAATGGATCAGCGCCTTTAGCATTTATGTTAAAGGCGCTGAACTATTCAGCGCCTTTGTTCAGCGCCTTTAACCCTAATACAAACAACATTTTTTTTTCAACTCAAAAAACCAAAATTTGTACAACAAGTTTCATAACAGAATGAAAAAGTTCAACAAGTTTCACAAACATCCAAATATTGAGATAAAACATTCAGAAATTATGTAGAACAATTTCACAACATTCAGAAATAACAGTTAGGTAAGAACAAAAAAACATAATCACAAAAATATCAATAATACACCCTCAAACTCAAAATTGAGCTAAAACTCAATTTTGAGCTCGTCCTCTCCCTCGACGTCCTCGGCCACGCCCTCGCCCTCGCCCACGCCCGCGCCCACGCCCACGCCCACGAGGAACAGCAAGCTCGATAATCGGTATATCATCAAGATGCTCGACGGCTGCCAACTGATCGAGCTCCTCGATAATACCACCCTCATCATGCTCAGCAATATGCTGGATCTCCCGTGGCGATGATGACGAGGGACGACGACGTGAATATGTCAATGCAAAAGATGTCCATGATACAAGAGGCAGGAGCAACTCTGACATCGAGGGAAATGTCGTAGGGGCCTAAATAGGAGGAGATGGAGATCGTGGCACCTGAAAGGGCGTAAATAGTTAGTTAATTTGAATTTGAAGACTTAATTTGAAATTTCTGGTGATATGAAGGTACCTGATGACTCGAGGATGATGCATGAGCATAATCTCCTCGTCCCTTTGAAACTCTGACAGTAGGTAGCATTGGTACATTTTGCAGTACCATATGAATATGCTCATGCACATCTGCCAGAGTCCCGAATGTCCTCGTAGGCGACGGACGATCATGCAATAACTGGCCTATAGTAGTATCCATCCGTCGTAGTGTGTCGGCCTGCATTTCAATTTACAAATTAAATTTATATTAAATATACAAAACATGTTAAATTTATATATATAAATTATTATACCAGTGTCCTCTCGATATGCCCACGGGGATGAAAAGTCAGCGGAGGACGCTGTATTGGACGATATATCTATCTCCTCGTAATCGTCCAGTACCATTGCATGTATATGGATGCCGCCTGCAGTGGGTCCTCACCAGCAGTTGGGAGCTGATCAACAATGTGATCTAGCCTCTCAGACCACCTCTCAATGTGTGCAGCGTGATATGCAATCCAATCCTCATCCGGACGCCCACGTGATGTCACGCGTCGGATGGACTCCACATTGTGACGTATATGCTGGAGAAGACGGAACTGCCGTAGGACTCTGTCTAGTACATGCATCTCTACAATGTGATAGCAGATGATGACTGTTCTTGAACACCAGACTTGCGAGCCCTGTACACAGAAGGCTGGTAATGTAGCTAAAATGTCCTCTGTGTACGGCATCCATATAACCTATTAATGACACAAAATGATCAATTAGTATAAAAATGTATAGAAAAAATATATTTAAAGTATTAAATAAAACATGTACATACCTGCGTCTCTCTCTGCTGATCCAACTCATTTCTATAAAACTCAATGTCAGTGGTCCTGACATTGGCTCTAAAGCGTAGTCCTCCAGCATTTGCCCATCTAGATTGTAAAATACATATATTAGTTGCAATTATATTTAAAATACAAAATTCTACTATATGAAATAAATATCTTACCGGCAACCTAGAGGGAGATCTACTATATTGGGTAGCGCTAGGACGCCTGTAGGTCGGCAGATATGAATGTGATCCCAAGCCCAAATCTATATATTAACACCAACGGCTTAATATAATAAATAAAATATTAAATACCAATATTAACATAATAATGAAATCAAAATATTAGATATTATACCTGTAAGAGGGTCCCAAAACAATAACACTCGGCCTTCCCGTTCAGTGAGGCAGGTCCTAGCGCTCGATACAAATATGCCAAGGCAGCTGCACCCCATGCATAAGCCCCGTAGATATCAAAATCAACCAAAAGTGTTAGCCACTTTAGGTGAACTTTGTGTCCAGTGGGGTTAGGAAACAAACTACACCCGATTTGATATAACATATATGCACGGGCTGTAGCTGCCACTACTCCTGCCGGGGCATCTAGAGGTATATGGCCATACTGCTCATATAGCCACGTCAGGCGTATCTGCGACCCATTGATTTCGTCGGGCACAGCTCCCAACAATGCCTCGCATAGAGGCACCCAGTCTTGCAGTGCAGTTCCCGTCACTGGTGGACCGTCGACACGGAGACCTGAAATAACCGCCACATCCTAGAGTGTGACGGTCATCTTACCATGTCGAAAGTGGAACGTCTGGGTCTCCGGTCTCCACCTCTTGGCGAGGGCGCCTAGTAAAGCTTGATCCAGCTGCACGCGTCTCAGGCGTGCTACCCCGTAAAATCCAGATTGTCGGAGTAGATCGAGTACAGCTGGATGGTCAAGCTCCCACCGGTTGCGCTTGCGCCCATGCTCTGAGAACTCCACAGCACGATACCCCTGTAATGCCAAAAAAATATATAGTTAGCACTTACATCAATTCAGCTTATTTGTATTACGATAAATATCAAATAAAATTTTATAGCTCTTACCCCAGTCCTGATAAATGCTGACCTATGGAGATGCTGCTCTGATAGGACCGACGGATCAACTGGTCCCGCATCCTCGTGATTTGCCATCTGCAATATGTAATCTACATATTAGTAACATAATAGCTAAGAAAGAACAAATATTAAGGCAAGATAAAGAAAATTGTGGAAGTCATACGCCGACGTCCTTATTGCACTCTTTCTACATTTTGTGGACAAGTGCTCCTATAATGGCCTGTTTGCTTACAAATGGAGCATGTTCCTCATTGGCCACCCCCCTCTTCCATTATATTACGAATACGTGTAGATTGTGGACGACCTTTCTTCCTTCGTATAGGAGACCATATAATCGGGGGACCTTGGGGTCGTGGCCACTGTCGTCTATCAGGAACATGATGAAAATGTGGTGCGTACGTCACACGATAGCAGTCCGTACTATACCTGAGTGAACAAAAAATATGATAGTCTAATCTTATATGTGATGTACTACAAACTGCTAAGATATGTGAGCAAGGTATTCCCGTTAGATGAAATTCACCACATGAACATTCTGCATTTGTTCCATTCACGATCACCTTGAAGGCGAAATCTCCAGTATTGACTTCAAATTCTATTAGTCCAAATCGTACGATATGATGTCCCCGCGTCGTATCCATACATTCGGTAATTATTCTTTTGATTTTAGGGTTTAGCGCGTCCGTCATACTTTCACCATCATCACGGCGATGAAAAAAATACTTATTAAGCTTATAAAATGTAGCCGCAACAAAAGCCGTGATAGGCAAACCACGACTGCCCTTAAGTACCCTATTTAACGATTCAGAAAGATTCGTAATCTTCAATCCAAACCGGCGGCCTCCATCAAATGCCAATACCCAGTGCTCTTTATATCTCTCAAGATCATGGACCCACTGCCAAGCATCGTGATCCAACACATCTAATTCTTCCATCAACTGATAATATTCCGTCGGTGTTGAAGCACTTCCGATCTGTCAAAATTTATCTAACAAAGTTTTGTTTTTGAAGCGCTTATTCATATTTGCTTTCATGTGTTGAAGACACCAACGATGCGAGTGACCCTGTGCTGGAGGATAGATAGTAGCCACTATTTTCCTAAATCTAGGAAATCGATCAGATATAAAACAAATGGCTCTATCGCAGGTAACATATTGACGCATATTCTGTTGAAACCATCGCTAACTCCCGCTATTTTCCCCCTCACAAATTGCAAATGCCAAAGGATATAGTCCATTATTTGCATCTACAGCCGTCGCTATAAAAGCATGACCTTCGTATTTGCCGTACATATGTGTGGCATTGTGAGGACCCGGATCCCCGCGATGAGATTACTGGTTGATTGGCAGCTTATGGAGGCCTATGTGGTGTGTCGGTGGTGTTTGTGCACAATTTGGACACAAGTGATGGACTTCGGGTGTTAAATGGATCAGTGGGTAATCGGATGACCCTGTCGAATGTTTAGAAGTGGTTTCGCGTGAAACGGATATCAAAATTGGACTCAGCACGAAAATTTGGACTAAGAACACCTTTTCGGATGCCTTCGGCAATTTTTAGAAATGGAATTTGGCAAAACGGACAGCGGATTCGGATTCATCGCGCGAAAATGATCAAAATGGATTATTTACTTGTATTTTTCGGAGACCGGATGCCAAAACATGATTTTCGAGGCAAGGTTACTGTTTCGGCGGCCGGGGGGAAGCGCCGGCGGCGCGGGCAGCGGCGGAGCGCGGCGGCGGGCAGAGGCGCGGGCCGCTCGGTCCACGGGGCCGGCGTGCAACGGGGGCAGGACGCGTCGCGGCCCGGGAGTGGCGGGCGCACGCGCGCGCGGTCCATGGGACGCGCGGCCTGGTGCATGGACCGGCGGGGGACACGTGGCGGCTGGTGGTTGGAGCGGTGTAGTGCACGCGGTCCACGCGAGGAGCGGAGTTGGTGGTCGGGGCAGGTGGTCGTACCGGCGGGCAGGTGGCCGTACACGCGGGTCAGCCGGGCGATGTGCGCGGGGCAGGCGCGGGGGTGCCACGCGGCGCGGCCCGGGTGGCCGGCGCCGCTGTTTGCTGTTCGGGAGCGGGCGACATGGCGCAGCGCGGATGGTGGTGCTTGTTGTTTGCTGTTTTGTGGTGACGTGGCAGCATCTGGTTGATTCGGGCGCTGGCCAGGATTCGGGCGCACTGGGCGGTACTATGCGCGCCCGAATCTTTTCGGGCGACCGAAACTGGGGACCCATTCGGTATTAATTGAATTGTTGGGTTTTGACTATATAAAGCCTTCTTTGCAACCCATTTTGGCCTTCTTCCCGAGCTCATCTCTCTGTGAGGCCTTAAGGAAGATTGTTCATCATTTTGTGGGGCATCTCGTGATGGATTCTCAGAATTTTTGGAGGCCGCGGCATCGACGTTTTCTGCGACGTGGCGCACTTCGACGTTCCTTCATTTTTGGCTTTTACCATCGCATTTCAGTGCGCGAGGCACCCTGGATCACGCCGATGGTATTTTGACCTTATTTTTGCAGCAACACGTTCACGAGAGGTACGCCTTCGATTTTTGTGTGGATCACTTCATCTCATTTTGGGTTTTTGGCATGGTTCCCGAGGCAAACTTTGACCCCTTATACTGCTGTGAGATTTGGGACAGCGGTGGAGTATTATTGGATTTTCTCGATCTACGAGCATCGGAATGAGGCGTTTAAGGACTCGATTGATATCTACGCTCCCAGAGGAACGCACCCATATTTTAATTGGATTTTTCTGAGGTCGTTTCAAAGGTGAGAATTAAGCTTCTTTGCTACTTATTTTCCAGCAGGATTGTGTTCTTGAGGAAGTGGCTTCCAACGTTGTTCTAATTGTTTCTTGGCCTATAGGTGTCGGATTGAGGTATATAAATACTCTTTTTGGGGCTACTCGTCACGTGGATTGCGACCGTGATTTTTCTGGAATTTTTGGAGGACTGCACGCAGGTGAAAATCCCTTATTTACTGTGCTGGTTGGGGAAAACAACATGTGCTGTTTTGTGTGTTTGGGGTTGTGATTGTTGTGTTGTTTGTTGGAACAGTGTACTTGATTGTGTACTGAGAGTGCAGTTTCAGCAGATTTTGGATAGCGTGTGACTGCGTACTTCACCGACTTCGGCTTTGCCTGCGGAAAGCGTTTCAGGTGGGTTGCCATGTCCCCTGAACCGGTGGACGGTTCTCTAATTCTATATGTTAGAAAGCATGCATGATTAAATGTACAATTAATAAATTTGAGATGTAAGCATGAAAAATGGCCTTAATTATTTGATTGATGCTTACTTGATTATTGTACATGCTTAAAGGATTTGAGATCTAGCATATGGTAGATGATTTTATTTATTAAATACTTGATGAGATGGAGATCATGCTTGATTATTATTGACATCTTTATGCGAGATCGATTCATGATAGTAGCAAGTTACTAGCATGCCAGGTTAGCACATAGACTTTCATGGGATTGGATTTACTCGATGGAGTAGGATGATTTATCTATGTGCGGTGTTGGCATACAAAAAAAATTATAATAAAAAAAAATAGGGGGAAAGATTATGGCCCAAAATTTTTAACATATTAATAATTTGGGTCCAACAAATTTTACTATAAATTCAAGCCACATTAATAGGCCATTTGTGAACACAACCATATAGGTCTCATCAAAGTCCGTCGATTTTTTTTAGTCACCAAAACAGTCGGATTCTATTTTTTTCTGCCACGCGGGCCTTACATTATAGTCAACTTCTTGTTTTCAAAAATTATGTTCAAATTAAATTTTGAATTTTGAATTTTGAATTTCAAATTTTTAACGAAATTTCAAAATATCTCTCAAATGCTACCTATACTCAAATTTGAATTTATCTCTCAAACGTCACCTGTACTCAAATTTGAATTTTGAATTCAACCGAAATCCTTCATCCATCAATTATCTCAAAATATCTTTCAACCGATTTATTCAAATTCATATTCGAAATCCAAATCCCCAACCAAATTCCAATCAAATTTTGAATTCAAGCAAATTCCCTCGTTCGAATCCTCCAACATATTCAATTTTGAAATCTAAACATTCCCGTAACATATTCAATTTTAAAATTTGAAATTTAAAATTTGAAATTTGAAATTTGAAATTTGAAATTTAATACAACCATACTTCCCCAAATTTGAACATAACCGTTCAATTTTGAAATTTAAAATTTGAAATTTGAAATTTAAATACAACCATACTTTCTCGAATTTGGACATAACCGTTCAATTTTGAAATTTGAACACAACCGTTCAATTTTGAAATTTGAACATATTCAATTTTGAAATTTGAAAATAAAAATTTAAATACAACTATACTTCCTCAAATTTAAATATAACCGTTCAATTTTGAAATTTGAACATATTCAATTTCAAAATTTGAAAATTAAAATTTAAATACAACCACACTCCCTCAACATATTAAAATTTGAACATAATCAGTCAATTTTAAAATTCGAATATATTCAATTTTGAATTTTGAAATTTAAAATTTAAAATTTGAACATAACAATACTCCCTCAATTTTGAACATAACCGTTCAATTTTGAAATTTGAAATTTAAAATTTGAATATAACCATATTCCCGCAATATTGAGATTTGAACATAACCTTTTAATTTTAAAATTCGAACATATTCAATTTTAAAATTTAAAATTTAAAATTTAAAATTTGAAATTTATATATAACAATTTTCCCAACATATTCAAATTTTTCTCAACAAACCCACATTCCCACGCACGTCGTTTCTCAACAAACCCGCATTTTCTCGCCAACCCCTTAACAAATCCCAACAAACCCCACGCGATATTTCTCTGCCACTCCCCACTATAAATAGAGTAAATAGAAAGAAAAAAAGGAATTTTTTTCTTTTGCCTTGTCTGAAACAACCTCCCAGATTCCACCACATATATTCCTCATCGCTACATCAAAAAAAAAAGAAAGAGAACAACCGACTTCCTCAACTCCTCCGATCGACTTCCTCAACCCCTCCGATCGACTTCCTCAACAACTCCGATCGACTTCCTCAACCCCTCCGATCGACTTCCTCAGCACCTCCGATCTACTTCTTCAGTACCTCCGATCGACTTCTTCAGTACCTCCGATCGACTTTGTAGTGGCCCAGGTTCCCATGCAACCTTTTTTCGGTGAATCCACTGTTTAGAACACCTAGAGTTGGTGTATCTGGCCCATAATGCATCAAAGGGATGCCACAGATGGACCCTATGAGGTATCTTTAGCTGTTTTGACCTTCGGCTACATTTGCCGAAATTTTGGAAAGATTTTTGGCCAAATAGAGGTTGGATTTGGATTCAGCGCGGAAAAACGCTTGAAAACGGCTATTTGCTTGTTTTATTCTGAGTCCGGAGGCCCAAAAACGGACTCCCGAAAGTTTTTATTGGATTTCGGTGCATGGGAGGTGTGGTGACCCCGATCCCCGTGTAGCTTCTCCCATGAACCGTGATGTAGAACACCTAGTGTTGGTGTGTCTAGCCCATAGTGCATCAAAGGGATGCCATAGATGGACCCTGTGTGATATCCACAGCTGGATTGTCCTTCGGCTGCATTTGCTGAATTTTCGAAATGGTTTTGGGCCAAACAGAGGTTGGATTTGGATTCAGCGCGGAAAAACGCTTGAAAACGGCTGTTTGCTTGTTTGTTTCTGAGTCCGGATGCCGAAAAACGGACTCCCGGAAGTTTTCGCTGAATTTCGGTGCATGGGAGGGGCCGTGGACCGCCGGCTGCCACGTGGCGGCTTGTTATTGGCCGGTCCGCAGCACTCGGTCCACAGAGGGGAGCGGCTGGGTGCACGGACCCGGTGCATGGACACATGGCGCCGCCTGATTGGCGGGCTCGTGATGCGCGGTCTACCGGGTGGCGCGGCGGTGCATGGACCAAGGCGGGTGGACACGTGGCAGTCCCCGGTTGGTCGGTGCACGCGGCGCGGTCCACGGAACCCGAAGTAGGGTGCGTGGACCGGGTGCAGGGGACACGTGTCGGCGTGCTACTGGCAGGCTCACGAGGCGCGGCGCACGGGGTCGCGGGCGGGCGCCTCGGGGCGCGTGCGTGGCAGGCGGTCAGGCTGCGCCTGCCCGCACGTGTGACCGCGACACTATGTAGGCCAGGTGGCGCCCCGCCATTGGCGGGCGCCACCTACCCGTTTGACCGGGGAGGCGCCACGAAGCGGCACCACACGCGCCCCGCACGGCTGTTTGCTGTACGGGACACGTGTCGGCCACCGGGAGGGCCACGTGGCCACTCCCGGCGCGCCCCGCACAGCTGTTTGCTGTGCGGGTGACGTGGCGGCACGAGAAATTTTCGGGCGGCTACAGTATTTCTCCTCTGCGCCCGGATTCGGGCGCCCGAATCTTCGGGAGCGCCCGAAAGTTGGGACATGAATGGAATTTTTCCATTTGTTTGGTGCGGCCTATAAATAGCCCAAGCCGCCTTCTTTTGCTTCTTTTTGGCATTTCCGAGCTTCAAACCGACGGGAAGTCTTCAGCAATGTTGATCCCCACGCAGTGTTGCACCTTTCTGCAGAGTTTGGAGATTTTACATGGCACGGTTTTTGAGATTCACATTTTCTTGGCGCGTCACGACGCTCTTTCTTCGGTGTTTCTTTCGTCATGTGTCGGTGCACGATCTCCCCCGGCCTACTCCGACCATCTTTTCGAGCAATTTCTACGCCGTTGGATTCACAACAGGTAAGGCTACGATTTTGGTATTTTCCGCATTTCCTAGTTTCACGCTTTTCGAGGAGTTCTTCCATGCTCACTGAGGACCTTGTTTGCTATGTGGATTTTTTAGGACAGCGGATTGATGGAATTTTATCTCCGCTCTCGGACATCGGATTGAGACGCTCTTGTACACTTTTTCATCTAATCGACGCGAGGATCATCATAGTATTTTTCTTGGAATTTTTGGAGACCTCCCCGAAGGTATACATTTTCCTTTTTATCTGTACAAGAGTTTACAGTTGTTTGGTTATGGGATTTTGCGGACCGTTACTGTGGAATTTGTAACTGGGCCTACGGTGCTCGGATTTGGACCCGCTGGTACCCGTTTCGAAGGTCTCGACGCGAGGATCGCTGTGGTATTTTTATTGGAATTTTTGGGGTTTGTTTTATAGGTGAAAATTTCGCATTAAGAGGATTGTTCCCAGAAGAATTGTAAAACTTGAATTTTTTTTGGAATTAAGTGTAACTTTGGACTGTATGTTGTACCAGGAAGAGTTGCTCAGGGATTGTGGGACTGAGGATTATTTGGAGGTTGGTGTTCCTGGTGTTTTCAGCGGTTGGATCTTGAACAGTTAGCGCCTTCAGGTGGGTGGCTTCGCTTTCAGGATCTATGGACTGTGTGCTAATTCTATTGTTATAGAATCATGCATGATAGTGTTTGGACTTGGTAGCATGCTAGAATTTGGATGTTATTATTCCTTGTATTTATCTGATGATCTATGATCTCTTTTGCTTCCTACCACCTGTTAAATTATTGTTATCTTGGAACCTGACCTAGCACCCCCGTCATATGTTGCATGTGTAACCAGACCAGTAGAAAACCCTCACTTGTGTTACGGAATTTGAGTTGGCGTATTTCGTGAATTCGGTTAAGTCTTGAAGATTGAAGATAAAGAAGGTTGGATCATATAACTCAATCTTAAGAAAGAAGAATTCAAAAGGATCAGGTATGTTTAACTAATTATTTTTGGTGATCTGAATACTTCTTATAGTGTAGAAACACTTGGATGAATTTTTAATTGCATAAAAATCAAAAACTGGACATGGGACATGTTCAGGATCCGGATCAGACATTCCAATCCGGATCCCGAAGGGTGTTAGTTCATACACAAATTCAATCCGGATCCAAGCCCTTTTCTGATCCGGATCCCGAACATGGGTTTTTGCTAAATTGTATGAACGATCCGGATCAGGCACTTCGATCCGGATCCCGAACATTTGTTTTTCAGGAAACTGTCTGTCTCGTTACTGCAATCCGGATTGCCGAAATCTGATCCGGATCGTCGTCTTGAAAAATCCCAGAAAAGGTTAGTTTTTGATTCCTATCTTCTTCCAATGGTTTCTAACCTATAAATAGACCCTATGATTCATCTTTTAGGGTAATGAGAAAATACGACCGAAATAGAAAAATCCACATATAGAGAAGAAAGAAAATACTAGATTTAATTCTATGTTTCTTCATCTATATTATTAATTTGATTCTAGGTTTTCCAAACTCAGATTTTGAGTAGAATCAAATTAATGAATACTTAGATGGTATTTCCGATCTATTTCTAATCTAAGTATTCGGCGGATCATCACCACCCAAAAACAACGATTTCCCCAAAATCGGCGCGTGGACTCACGTGGCCTTGTGGATTCAAGGTGCTACCGCTCTCATGGATTCGGAGCGAGGTACGTTCGTGGATTCGAGACGTGCTACTGGGTGAAGACCGTGGATTCGGTCGGACGTCGTGGACTCGACCTTGGACGCCGTGGATTCGGCGTTGGACGCAGATCGTGGATTCGAGAAGCGTTGCGGAGCGAGCGGAGAAGATCAACTAGGAGCGTATGGAAAAAGGTTGAGTCGTCTGTGAGTACGGTATATCACCTTTGTACGTGTTATAATTCTAGTGGATTTCACCGTGTTATCGGTCCCGTGGTTTTTTACTCCGGTTTGGAGTTTTCCACGTAAAAATCTCTGCGTATTATTTATTTTTCCGCATTGGTTTTTATATCGCAAAGATTTTTGAGTGTTTATTGTTTACACCTATTCACCCCCCTCTAGGTGTTTTTTCCCCTATTTAGATCCAATTATATATAACCCAACAAGTGGTATCAGAGCGGGAATAGGGTTGTAAACAATGGTTGAAGGTGGAAACATCAACAGACCTCCGTTCTTCGATGGAACGAATTATGCGTACTGGAAAGTACGGATGAAAGCCTTTTTAATTTCCATCGACGAACGGGTGTGGCAATCAATTGAATTAGGATGGTCTAATCCAACTGAAATTCTTGCTGATGTTCGCACCATCAAACCTAGGTCGAAATGGACCAAGGAAGAGATAGATTTTTCTTCTTACAATGGCAAAGGGATTAATGCTCTATTTAATGCTTTGTCTCAAACTGAGTTCTCTCGCGTCTCGGCATGTGAGACTGCAAAAGAAATCTGGGATGTTCTTCAAGTTACACATGAGGGAACTAACCTTGTGAAGATTCAAAAATTGCAAATGCTTACGAGCAAGTTTGACTCTATTTTCATGGCAGAAAATGAATCTTTCACAGACTATTACACACGATTGCAAGACATCGTAAACTCATGTGCTAACTTGGGAGAGAAGATTCCAGAATTTAAAGTTGTAAGAAAAATATTAAGAACTCTTCCTGAAAGATTTCGATCCAAGGTTACGGCCATTGAAACTATTAAACACCCGGACGAAATCCGTGTAGAAGAATTAGTTGGCTCATTACAAACTTATGAAATGACATTTCCTACTAACTATTCTTCTGGAAAAGCATCCTCTTCTAAGTCTTCAGGTTTAGCATTGAAAACAACAAAAGAAGAAGACGCGGATTCATCCTCCTCAGACGATGACGAAAACCTATCTATGGAGGACTTTGAGAAGCAGCTCGCTCTCTTGACAAGAAGATTTCGCCGAAACTTTCGAAGGGGTAACTCAAGCAAAACTCCATCCTTCGTAAAGTCGAAGAAAGGCAAAGGTTCTTCAAGTTTCAAACCAAGAAAGCAAGAGGTTTTTTCTAAGGATAAGAAAAGCTCAGAAGGACAAGTCCAATGCTTCAAGTGCCGAGGGTACGGCCATATCTCAATGGAGTGTCCCAATAAGAATCCGTCAAAGAAGAAAGCGATGCAAGCCGTCACTTGGGATGACACCTCATCGTCAAATGAGTCATCGTCTAGTGATGAAGAAGATAACGCAACGGCGTTCCACGCGTCCACATCTTCACCCTTCATGTGCTTAATGGCTAGTACATCCGAGTCATTGTCCAACTCCACTGTTGAAAAAATTGTAACGGACGAAGAATCGAATAATTCAGAAGGTGAAGACTTTGCTCTTGCCTACCATAAGCTTTTGAGGGATTCAAAGAAACTGGCAAAGCAAAACAAGAGTTTGAGAGGGAGATTGCAGGATCTCGAAGAAGAAGCAAAAAGGGCATCTTCTCTCTCAAACGCTCTTGAAGTGGAAAGGGATAATCTGATTAAAATAAATGTTTCCCTTCAAGAGTCCAATGAGCAACTCAAGAAGAATTATGTAGATATGGTGAACAAAATGAATTACTTCTTGAAGCTCAACGGCGAGGCTCGACAGGAAAAATTGGAAATGACAGAGACCATTCTCCAACTCAAGGATGACATACAGCGATTTTCATCAGGAAGGAGTAAGTTGGATAAGCTTCTTGGTCTTGGTCAATCAAACAAATTCGGCCTCGGATACAATCGAACTGAAGACAATTTTAGTTCGGTTGGGACAGTCTTTGTGCCCCAGTCGGTATCTCCTCCTCCGACACTGGAATTGACGACAAACAACGACAACAAACCTACTTCCCCCTCTTCGGAATCGTCAAGCACCAAGGTATGTTTTCGTTGTGGCATTGCAGGGCACATAAGGAGAAATTGCAAGATGGGAGCTAAACGCTCAACTCAAGCACTTCTTGCAACGACTACCAAAAGGGTGAGTCCTCGGAAATCAAATGCAAATTATTCGAAGGAAAAGAGCCTCGGTAGTTCATCAAACAAGACGACGACGTCAAGGAAAAGCGATAGATCAAACAAGACGCTTTCACCAAAGGTATCAACTTCACAATCATTTCCGACATACACCAAAACTCGAAAGGTGTGGGTACGCAAAGGTGAAATCTTCCCTTGTCTTGTTACAAATATTTCCTTGCATGCATATGATAATTCGTCTTGGTATCTGGATAGCTGTTGTTCCCGTCACATGACCGGTGACAAAAACTGCTTTCAAAATTTTGAGAAAATCTCCGGAGGACTTGTAGTTTTCGGAGACGGTCAGTCTTCCAAAATTGTTGGAAAAGGAACAGTAGCTATTCCAGATGGCCCGATTCTGATCAATGTGTTATTTGTTGATGGCCTTAAGACTAACCTCATAAGTATCAGTCAACTTTGTGACAATGGTTTTTCACTTAATTTTTCATCTGTTGAATGCATTGTAACTGATAAGGACCATGTTTTCTTTTTAAAGGGGGTTAGATATGAAAACAATTGTTATGTTGTTCCTAATAAAATTTCTGAAAATTGTAACTTAGCCTCTTTGAATAATGAAACACTTTGGCATGAAAGGCTAGGTCACATAAATTTTAAGGAACTTGCTAGAATTTCAAACAAAGACGTGGTCAAGGGGGTTCCAAAACTTTCACTTAAACAAAACATTGTGTGTGGTGGTTGTCAAAAGGGAAAACAATCCAGGACTGCACACAAGAACTTGAACCACGTTGGTACTAATCGGCCCTTAGAATTGTTGCATATGGATCTTATGGGGCCGACACGTCAACCATCCTTGGGAGGTAAATGGTATATTTTCTTATTCGTTGATGATTTCTCTAGATACTCATGGGTAGCATTTTTAAAAGAGAAAGCTGATACTTTTGATTCCTTTCACGAGATTTGCCTTCGTATTATGATTGAAAAGAATAAAAAGATCATTCGTGTTAGAAGTGATAGAGGTGGAGAATTCATAAATTCTAAATTCATTGATTTTTACACTTCCAATGGCATTAAACATGAATTCTCAGCACCCTATACACCTCAACAGAATGGTGTAGTCGAGCGCAAAAATAGGGTTGTACAAGAGATGGCACGTGTTATGCTTCATAGCCGGAATTTACAGTTATATTTTTGGGCTGAAGCTGTGAACACTGCAATCTATGTTATTAATCGAGTTTATTAGCGCCCGGGAACTTTAAATACACCTTATGAACTATGGTTTTGTAGAAAACCAAACATCAAATATTTTCGTACCTTTGGGAGTCGGTGTTACATTTTACGTGACCGCAAAAATCTTAGAAAATTTGACTCTCGAAGTGACTAAGGGATTTTCATGGGTTATTCTACAAATAGTAGAGCATATCGGGTATTTAACTTGGAATCTAAAACGATTGTAGAATCCATAAATGTTAAAGTAGACGAAGCTTTCCACTTTGCATCTGATAAATCTACCCCTGATATCTCTCTTGATGATGATACTCCTGTAAATGCATCTTCTCATGATAATACTTCCAATATTAATGATGCATCTAATGGTTCTTCAAGTTTATCTGATGTGCAGGAATCATCTCATGTACCTCCGAGTACTCCATTACCTCAAACGTTACGCATCTCCAAGGATCATCCTGAATCAAACATTATTGGAGACCCACAAGAAGGAGTCAGAACTCGGAGGCAGTTGGTTTGTGGATTCGCTTGTTACGTTTCCATGATCGAACCAAAGAACGTCGATGAAGCTCTTCAGGATGACTACTAGATTGAAGCAATGCAGGAAGAGCTCCATCAGTTTGAACGAAACAAAGTCTGGGAATTAACGACGCCTCCGAAGCTACACAATGTGATCGGTACTAAATGGATTTTCAAGAACAAGAAAAATGAGGATGGTACCATCATCAGGAACAAAGCACGTTTAGTTGCTCAAGGCTACTCTCAAATAGAAGGTATAGACTTTGATGAAACGTTCGCCCCTGTAGCTAGACTCGAGTCCATTCGTATCTTATTCGCTATTGCTTGTCACTTTAAAATAAAACTCTTTCAAATGGACGTTAAGAGCACGTTTTTAAATGGGTTTTTAAATGAGGAAGTTTATGTGGCTCAACCGAAAGGTTTTGTAGACTGTAAACTACCTAACCATGTTTTTCGTTTGAAAAAGGCTCTTTACGGTTTAAAACAAGCACCGCGAGCGTGGTACGAAAGGTTGACAAAGCACCTTTTGGAGAAGGGCTATACTCGAGGGGGAGCAGATCGGACTCTCTTTGTGAAGCATTATCAGAATAACTTCATTGTTACACAAATCTATGTCGATGACATTGTATTTGGAGCAACAAAGGATAATGTTGCTTCTAAATTCGCAAAAACCATGGAAAGCGAATTTGAGATGTCTATGATGGGCGAACTGACATACTTTCTTGGATTGCAAGTGAAACAAAATGGTGAAGGCATCCATCTGTGTCAATCCAAGTATGCAAAGGAGTTGGTAAAGAAATTCGGATTAGAAGATTCTAAAGATTTTCCTACTCCTATGGGAACTAGCAATAAGGGATTAGGAAGTGAATCTCTTAGTGATAGTGTAGACGAGAAACTCTATCGAAGTATGATTGGAAGTCTACTCTACCTCACAGCTAGTCGCCCGGACATATCCTTTAGTGTTGGGATCTGCGCGAGATATCAGTCAGCACCAAAGGAGGATCACCTGAAAGCGGTGAAACGGATCATCCGGTACGTCAAAGGAACTGTAAACTTCGGAATTTGGTATCCTATGGGAACAAGTCTTGACATTATAGGATATTCAGATGCCGATTGGGCAGGATCAGTGGATGATCGGAAAAGTACGAGTGGTGCATGCTTTTATCTTGGCCATTGTCTTGTTGCATGGCATAGTAAAAAGTAAAACTGCATTGCACTCTCGACTGCCGAAGCGGAATATATCTCAGCGGGTAGTTGTTCAACTCAACTCATTTGGATGAAAAGCGTGTTGAGCGACTTCCGGATTTCAGCAACTTCGGTAACTGTTTTATGTGACAACACTAGTGCTATAAACATTTCAAAAAACCCTGTGTTGCACTCAAGAACAAAACACATTGAACTTAGATATCATTTTCTTAGAGAGCTAGTTGAATCAAATATTCTTCAAATTTCCTACATTTCAACTGAAGATCAATTAGCTGACATTTTAACAAAACCTTTGGATCAAAAACGTTTTATTCATTTGCGTAAAGCAATTGGAATGCTTTCCTTGAAGTAACCTCTTTTTGAAACTTTTGCTTAGGTTAGGTTTTATTTTTGTGTTTTTGTTCATTATCTATGCTTAGACATAGAACATTAATTGAGCATGTGTATTATTGACTTTAATAGCATCTTTTCGTCTATTTAGAAATTTATTATGCTTTGGATATCATAATAATTCATTTGATGCAATGATCATTTATGTCAATTAAATCATCTTTGTTTTGATCAAAGTCAATTTCTCTCTCAATGATCTCTTGGTATAGTTTTTATCTTATTTGACTATTTAGTCGAGTATGAAATCGAGATCAATATTTGGTTGAATACTTTATATCTTAAATAATTGATAGCCAATTGAGGGGGAGTCAAAGAAATGTAATATGCTCAAAAGATGTGGAAAGAGTTACATCCCAATGAGGAGTGTGAAAACTACCACCACATGGAGGAAAGAGCTACCACCTCGGTCGTCCGAGTACTGTATGCAGCTACCACATGTATACCAAGCAAGGTTTTTCAAGTTTGATTAAATAAAATGCATGTTGAAATACTTGACTCTGTCAAAATTTCAAGGTTGGTATAAGGTGGGGATTTTATTGAAAGATGCTCAAAGAGCCACTCCTTACAATAAATTGACTAGATATATTATCTAACTTATCTGGGATTTCAAACATCTATTGATCTTGGTATTTCATTTTCTTTACCAAATTGATGATTTGATAAAGGCATTACTCATAAGATCATGTTAGATGTGATTGAAGTTGTTCAACTTTAAGGGATTTAATTTTTATAAATTTTCGTTTCATTTGTTGGATGTTATTGATAGATTTGACATAATCTATTTCTTGTTGTATGAAACGATGATTTTCATTTAAAGTTGATACACAAAAGTGCTTACATACTTTTTCTGGATTTTGTGGAATTTTTCTGAATTATTCTGAAGAAAAAGTTGGAGCCGATCCGGATTGGACAAGTCGATCCGAATCCCGAACGCAGGTATTTCCTGCGGGTAGCCGATCCGGACTGGATTCCCGATATGATCCGGATCGCGGCTAGGGTTTTATATAGAACAAAAGGGTTTTGATTTCTTTTACTTCAATCTTTTGTTCCTAAGTCTCAAGAGCTTCTCTTTCTAGAATTCATCCATCTTGGAAGCTTCCAAACTCGAGTTCTTCGATTCTAAGTAAGTTTTCTTGATTAAAATCTCGGTTTTTCACAGTTTTTTCATGTTCTTCCTCAAAACATGATGAAAACTTTATATCTTTTTCATTTTGGATTGGTTTTTGATCAAATTTCTTTTGAAATAAGAACTCTGGGTAGATTAGCTTTGATTGTATGCTAGATATTCTCATGATAAACGGATTTTTGGCCTTCGATTTCAAAAAATTCGGTTTTAGGGCATATAATGGGAATTTTCAAAAATCATGCTATTGATCTATTTTTAAAATTCCTTTTGCAAAACTAATTTGATTCTTAGTCTCTCTACATGATAATGATTGTTTGGGTACAATCTTTCAAATTTTTGAAAATTGACAAATTTTCGTGTTCTTGAGTAGTTGTTCGCAGGACTTTAAATCTATTAAGCACTTGCACCAATGGCGTTTGCATGGATCATCTTTCTGCTAGTTGCAATGGTACACACTCGAGCAACAAACAAACTGAAAAGAGCTAAGAAAACTCAACGGAAAGGTGAGTTTCTTCTTGTCAGCGATTCAGAGGCTGAAGCAGATAATCAAGAAGTAGATTGGGACAAATTGACGGATGATGAATCAATGCCTGTTCAACCTAAGCGAAAGACTTTCAACACATCAAAAGGAAAAGCACCTATGACTTCACCAACCATCTCGGTGAAAAGGAGACGACTAGCTCGACGCTTTGGACAAGCACGAGATGTTGATATTAACACACCATTAGTTCCTGATTCTCCGCCTCGCTTGGAAGATGTGTTCATTAATGCTGACCGTCTTAGGGCAGTTTGAACGTCGGA
>CM055070.1:10291847-10401360 GCA_029204045.2 Tillandsia leiboldiana | reverse complement strand
AAGATTCCGCTTCGGCAGTCGAGAGTGCTATGCAATTCTGCTTTTTACTGTGCCATGCAACAAGGCAATGGCCAAGATAGAAGCATGCACCACTCGTGCTTTTCCGATCATCCACTGATCCTGCCCAATCGGCATCTGAGTATCCAACAATATCCAAACTTGTTACCATAGGATACCAAATTCCGAAATTAATTGATCCTTTGATGTACCGGATGATCCGTTTCACCGCTTTCAGTGGAACCTCCTTTGGTTGCTTGATTGATATCCTCGCGCAATCCCAACACTAAAGGATATATCCGGGCGACTAGCCGTGAGGTAAAGTAGACTTCCAATCATACTTCTATACAGTTTCTCGTCTACATTCTCACTATGTGATTCACTTCCAAGTCCCTTGTGGCTAGTTCCCATTGGAGTTGGAAAATCTTTACAATTTTCTAGATCAAACTTTTTGACCAACTCCAGTGCATACTTGGATTGACTCAAGTGAATACCTTCATCATTTTGTTTAATTTGCAATCCAAGAAAATAAGACAGTTCGCCCATCATGGACATCTCAAATTCGCTTTCCATGGTCTCCGCGAATTTAGAAGCATCATTATCTTTTGTTGCACCAAATACAATGTCATCGACATAGATTTGTGCTACAATGAAATTATTTTGATAATGCTTCACAAAGAGAGTCCTGTCAGCTCCCCTCGAGTATAGCCCTTCTCCAAAAGGTGCTTTGTTAACCTTTCGTACCATGCTCGCGGTGCTTGTTTCAGACCGTAAAGAGCCTTTTTCAAACGAAAAACATGGTTAGGTTGTTTATGATCTACAAAACCTTTCGGTTGAGCTACATAAACTTCCTCATTTAAAAACCCATTTAGAAATGCGCTCTTGACGTCCATTTGAAATAATTTGATTTTAAAATGACAAGCAATAGCAAACAATATACGAATGGACTCGAGTCTAGCTACAGGGGCGAAAGTTTCGTCAAAGTCTATACCTTCTACTTGAGAGTAGCCTTGAGCAACTAGTCGTGCCTTGTTCCTGATGATAGTACCATCTTCATCTTTCTTGTTCTTGAAGATCCATTTGGTACCTATCACATTATGTTGCTTTGGAGGCTTCGTTAATTCCCAGACTTTGTTTCGCTCAAATTGATGGAGCTCTTCCTGCATTGCTTTAATCCAGTAGTCATCCTGAAGAGCTTCATCTATTGTCTTTGGTTCGATTAAAGATACGTAGCAAGCAAATCCGCAAACCAACTGCCTTCGAGTTCTAACTCCTTCTTGTGGATCTCCAATGATGTTCGATTCCGGATGATCCTTGGAGATTCGTAGCGTTTGTTGAAACGGAGTACTCGGAGGTACACGAGATGATTCCTGCACATCAGATAAACTAGAAGAACCATTAGATGCATCATTAATATTGGAAGTATTATTATGAGAAGATGCACTAGCAGGAGAATCATCATCTAGAGAGATATCGAGGGTAGATTTTTCAGATTCAAAATGAGAAGCTTCATCTACTTTAACATTTATAGATTCTACGATCGTCTTAGATTCAATGTTAAATACTCGATATGCTCTGCTATTCATAGAATAACCCAAAAAGATCCCTTCATCACTTCGAGAGTCGAACTTTCCAAGATTTTCACGGTCACGTAAGATGTAACATCGACTCCCGAAGATACGAAAGTACTTGATATCCGGTTTTCTACTAAACCACAGCTCATATGGTGTATTCAAGGTTCCTGGGCGCAAATACACTCTGTTAATGGCATAGACAGCGGTGTTCACAGCTTCAGCCCAAAAATGTAGCGGTAATTTCCGGCTATGAAGCATCACACGCGCCATCTCTTGAACAACCCTGTTTTTGCGCTCAACAACACCATTCTGCTGAGGTGTATAGGGTGCCGAGAATTCATGTTTAATGCCATTTGAAGTACAAAAGTCAATGAATTTTGAATTTATGAATTCTCCACCCCTATCACTTCTAACACGAATGATCTTTTCATTCTTTTCAATCATAATACGATGGCAAATCTCATGAAAAGAGTCAAACGTATCAGCTTTCTCTCTCAAAAATGCTACCCAAGAAAACCGAGAGAAATCATCAACCAATAAAAAGATGTACCATTTACCTCCCAAAGATGGTTGACGGGTCGGCCCCATTAAGTCCATGTGCAAAAGTTCCAAGGGCCGTTTTGTACCAACGTGGTTCAAGTTCTTGTGTGCAGTCCTAGACTGTTTTCCCTTTTGGCAACCACCACACACAACGTTTTGTTTAAATAAAAGCTTTGGAATCCCCTTGACCACGTCCTTGTTTGAAATTCTAGTAAGTTCCTTAAAATTTAAGTGACCTAGCCTTTCAGGCCAAAGAGTTTCATTATTCAAAGCGGCTAAGTTACAATTTTCAGAAAATTTATTAGGAACAACATAACAATTGTTTTCAGATCTAACCCCTTTTAGAAAGAAAGCATGGTCCTTATCAGTTACAACGCATTCAACCGATGAAAAGTTAACTGAAAAACCATTGTCGCAAAGTTGACTTATGCTTATGAGGTTAGTCTTAAGGCCATCAACAAATAAGACGTTTTTCAAAATCGGGCCATCTGGAATAGCTACCGTCCCTTTTCCAACAATTTTGGAAGATCGACCGTCTCCGAAAACAACGTGTCCTCCGGAGATTTTCTCAAGATTTTGAAAACTATTTTTGTCACCGGTCATGTGACGGGAACACCCGCTATCCAGATACCAAGACGAGCTATCATATGCATGCAAGGAAATATTGGAAACAAGACAAGGGAAAATTTCACCTTTGCGCACCCAAACCTTTTTGGAATGCGTCTGTAATGGTCGTGAAGTTTTGTGCCTAGGTGAAAGCGTCTTGTTAAAACGATTGTTGCTCCTTGATGAAGTCGTCTTGCGCGGTGAACTACCAAGTCTCTTTTCATTTGAAAAGTTTTGCTTTGATTTCCGGAAAGGAGCCTTTTTGGTAGTTGATGCAAGAGGTGCTTGAGATGAGCGTTCGACTCCCGTCTTGCAATATCTTCTTATGTGCCCTGAAACACCACAACGAAAACATACCTTAGATCTTGACGATCCCAAAGAGGATGAAGTAGGTTTGTTGTCGTTGTTTGTCTTGAATTCCGGTGTCGGAGGAGGAGATACCGACTGAGGCACAAAAACTGTCTCACTCGAACTTGGACTGTTTCCAGTTTGAGTGTATCCGAGGCCGAACCTATTTGATTGACCAAGACCAAGAAGTCTATCCAACTTACTCCTTCCTGAAGAGAATCGCTGTAAGTCATTCTTGAGTTGGAAAATGGTCTTTGTCATTTCCAGGTTATCCTGTCGAGCCTCGTTGTAGAGCTTTGAAAAGTGATTCGCGTTATCCACCAGATTTGTATGTTCCTTTTCAAGTTGCTCATTGGACTCTTGAAGGGAAGCATTTTCTTTTATCAGGTTTTCCCTTTCCACTTCAAGAGCGTTTGAGAGAGAAGTCGCTCTTTTTGCTTCTTCTTCGAGATCATGCAATCTCCCTCTCAAACTCTTGTTTTGCTTAGCCACTTTCTTTGAGTCCCTCAAAAGTCTGTGGTAGGCTAGAGCAAAATCTTCACCTTCCGAATCATCCGATTCATTGTCCATTGCATTCTTTTCAACAGTGGAGTTGGACAATGATTCAGACGTACTTGCCATAAAGCACATGAATGGTGAAGATGTGGACGCGTGGAATGCCGTGGAGCTCTTTTCTTCATCACTTGAAGACGACTCATTTGACGTTGAGTTGTCATCCCAAGTGACGACTTGCATCGCCTTCTTCTTTGCCGGATACTTGTTAGGACACTCCGTTGCAATGTGGCCGTAGCCTCGACATTTGAAGCATTGCAGTTGTCCTTCTGAACTTTTCTTATCCTTTGAGAAGTTCTCCTGCTTTCTTGACTTGTGACTTGGAGTACCCTTGCCTTTGTTCCACTTTCTGAAGGATGGAGATTTGCTTGAATTACCCCTTCGAAAGTTGCGGCGAAAATTCCTTGTCAAGAGAGCGAGCTGCTTCTCAAATTCCTCCATAGAAAGGTTCTCGTCATCGTCCGAGGAGGATGTATCCGCGTCTTCTTCCTTAGTTGTTTTCAACGCATAACCTGAAGACTTAGAAGTGGATGCTTTTCCAGAAGAATTGTTAGTATTAAAAGTCATTTCATAAGTTTGTAATGAACCAACTAATTCTTCTACACGTATTTCGTCCGGGTGTTTAATAGTTTCAATGGCAGTAACCTTTGGGCGAAATCGTTCAGGAAGAGTTCTTAAGATTTTTCTTACAATCTTAAATTCTGGAATCTTCTCTCCCAGATTAGCACATGAGTTTACGATGTCTTGCAATCGTGTATAGTAGTCCGTGAAAGATTCATTTTCTGCCATCAAAATAGAGTCAAACTTGCTCGTAAGCATCTGCAGTTTCTGAATCTTCACGAGGTTAGTTCCCTCATGTGTAACCTGGAGAACATCCCAGATTTCTTTCGCAGTCTCACATGCCGAGACGCGAGAGAATTCAGTTTGAGATAAGGCATTAAAAATAGCATTAATTCCCTTGCCATTGTAAGAAGATAACTCAAACTCTTCCTTGGTCCATTTCGACCTAGGTTTTAAGGTGTGAACATCAGAGATAAGTTCAGTTGGATTAGTCCATCCTGATTCAATTGAATGCCACACCCTTTCGTCGATGGAAGATAAAAAGGCTTTCATCCGTACTTTCCAGTACGCATAATTTGTTCCATCAAAGAAAGGGGGTCGATTGATGTTTCCACCTTCAACCATTGTTCACAACCCTATTCCCGCTCTGATACCACTTGTTGGGTCGTATATAATACGGATCTAAATAGGGGAAGAAACACCTAGAGGGGGGTGAATAGGTGTAAACGTATAAACACTCAAAAATCGTTGCGATAAAAAACCCAATGCGGAAATGAAAATAACTCGCAAGATTTTTACGTGGAAAACTCCATCACCGGAGTAAAAAACCACGGGACCGATAACACGGCAGAAATCCACTAGAATTAAAACACGTACAAGGTGATTTACCGTACACACTTACGACTCAACCTTTTCCATACGCTCCTAGAGGATCTTCTCCGCTCGCTCCAGACGCTTCTCGAATCCACGATCTGCGCCCAACGCCGAATCCACGGCGTCCAACGTCGAATCCACGACGTCCGACCGAATCCACGGTCTTCACCCAATAGCACCCTTCGAATCCACGAACGTGCCTCGCTCCGAATCCACGAGAGCGAATGAACCTTGAATCCACAAGGACACGCGAATCCACGCGCCGATTTTGGGGTAATCGTTGTTTTTGGGTGGTGATGATCCGCCGAATACTTAGATCAAAGATAGATCGGAAATACCATCTAAGTATTCATTAGTTTGATTCAACTCAAGATGTGAGTATGAAAACCTAGAATCAAACTAATCAATATAGATGAAGAAACATAGAGTATTCTCTAATGATTTCCTTTCTTCTCTATATGTGGATCTATAGCCGTATAAGATGATATATGAAAATGACGGCTATGTGGATTGACCCTAGAAAGAAAGACATAGGGTCTATTTATAGGTTAGAAACCCTAGGAAGGAGATAAGAATCAAAAACCTGCCATTTCTGGAATTTTACGGACGGCGATCCGGATCGTGATAACTGAGATCCGGATCGTCATAACGAAACAGCCAATTCCAGAAAAACGAAGGTTCGGGATCCGGATCATGTAACTACGATCCGGATCGTTCATACAGTTCACCAAACATCAACGTTCGGGATCCGGATTGCGAAGCAAGATCCGGATCGTTCAAGGTAGATGGTAAACTCAACGTTCGGGATCCGGATCAAGAGACTACGATCCGGATTGCGACGATGTATGAACGAACCACCTTCGGGATCCGGATCGAACAGCCTGATCCGGATCCTGAACATGTCCCAAGTCCAGTTTTTGATTTTTATGCAATGAAAGATTCTTCCAAGTGTTTCTACACTACAAGAAGTATTCGGATCACACAAATTCTTTAGTTAAACATACCTGATCCTTTTGAATTCTTCTTTCTTGAGATTGAGTTAAATGATCCAACTTTCTTCACCTTCAATCTTCAGGACTTGAAACTTTCACGAAACTACGCCAACTCAAATTCCGTAACAGGGGTCCCCTTAGGCGTCTCGGTATCCGTGTTGGCAACCCGCACATCTTTTAAGGTAAACCCTAACTTTTTAGTATATATATAGCCGGATGGGAAAGAGAATTAGGGTTCCTTTTGTTTTTGTGGCCGCCTCTTTTCTTTTTCTTCTCCCCTCGTAGCCGCCGGCAAGGAGTAACCAAGCACTCGGGCGAGGGTGGACCGGTGGAGGCAAGCGGACGATCCCTCTCCTTCCTCCTCTTTCGCGCATCGAGGAGAGTCGGGGTGCGTTTTCGTTCGGGTAATCTTTTTCCTTTCGTTTTGTTGGTCACGAGGAGGGAGGAGGGGCTGTGCCGTCGCGCACCGCCGCGCGCGGGGCCGGCCGCGGGTGGGGCGCTCGCGCGGGCAGGTGCCGCGCGGGGTCGCCCCACACCGCGGGCAGCGCGCCCGCGCGGCGCTCGGCCGCGCAGGGCCGCCCGCAGGAGGGGCGCCCGCGCGGGCTGGTGCCGCGCGGGGCCGCCCCGCACCGCGGGCAGCGCGCCCGCGCGGCGCTCGGCCGCGCGGGGCCGCCTGCAGGAGGGGCGCCCGCGCGGGCTGGTGCCGCGCGGGGCCGCCCGCAGGAGGGGCGCCCGCGCGGGCTGGTGCCGCGCGGGGCCGCCCCGCACCGCGGGCAGCGCGCCCGCGTGGCGCTCGGCCGCGCGGGGCCGCCCGCAGGAGGGGCGCCCGCGCGGGCTGGTGCCGCGCGGGGCCGCCTCGCACCGCGGGCAGCGCGCCCGCGCGGCGCTCGGCCGCGCGGGGCCGCCCGCAGGAGGGGCGCCCGCGCGGGCTGGTGCCGCGCGGGGCCGCCCCGCACCGCGGGCAGCGCGCCCGCGCGGGCTGGTGCCGCGCGGGGCCGCCCCGCTCCGCGGGCAGCGCGCTCGCGCAGCGCTCGGCCTCGCGGGGCCGCCCGCAGGTGGGGCGCCCCGCGCGGGCTGGTGCCGCGCGGGGCCTCCTAGCACCGCGGGCAGCGCGCCCGCGCGGCGCTCGGCCGCGCGGGGCCGCCCGCAGGAGGGGCGCCCGCGCGGGCTGGTGCCGCGCGGGGCCGCCCCGCTCCGCGGGCAGCGCGGGGCCGCCCCGCTCCGCGGGCAGCGCGCCCGCGCGGCGCTCGGCCTCGCGGGGCCGCCCGCAGGAGGGGCGCCCGCGCGGGCTGGTGCCGCGCGGGGCCGCCCCGCACCGCGGGCCGCCCGCAGGAGGGGCGCCCGCGCGGGCTGGTGCCGCGCGGGGCCGCCCCGCACCGCGGGCCGCCCGCAGGAGGGGCGCCCGCGCGGGCTGGTGCCGCGCGGGGCCGCCCCGCACCGCGGGCCGCCCGCAGGAGGGGCGCCCGCACGGGCTGGTGCCGCGCGGGGCCGCCCCGCACCGCGGGCAGCTCGGCCGCGCGGGGCCGCCCGCAGGAGGGCCGCCCGCGCGGGCTGGTGCCGCGCGGGGCTGCGCCCAGGCGGATTGTGCGCCGCACGGGCCGGTGCCGTGCGGGAAACTCCGCCGCACGCTGTTGGGAATCTATGTAAGTTTCGGACCTCTAAGTCTTGACTTGCCCATGTTTCCTTCAGGAGTGCGGGACGCTGTTGGCGACTGGTGCGCAGACGCGGACTGGACGAACGCAGGACGACGCACACAAGGTGGGTACATTCCCGGGGATTGTGGGAATATGGATTTACTGTTAGAAATAGCATGTTGGGGCAAGGTGGAATTGTTAGTCTCCTTCTGTTTATGCACTAACCCTGTTATGTTATTATACTTAATATCAATCTGAGGCTCAAGTTTTGCTACTCGCACACCAGCGGTTTGGCCACCGCAAGGGTGTGCTTTTCCGGAAAAGTGGTATGTTGACCCGTGTACCCCACGCAACGGTGGCGTTAGGAATGGGGGCTCCCATGGGTGGGGGGTGTGAGCGGTGATGTCGAGGCAGGTGCTCGGCGGCCGAGGCAGGTGCTCGGCGGCCGAGGCAGGTGCTCGGCGGTGGACATCGGGGAAGGTGCCCGATGTTGTTTTGATACAGGGTGTGGTTATGGTGGACGATGCATCAGAGGGATGGTTGTTCCGGTTTTATGGTTTGCCCTATTATTGTTTCTTTTATGCTTATCATGCTATTTCTAGTCACTGATTTCCCACACCGTGACAAGTTCGTCCAGGGGCGAGTGCTAGGGCACCGGTGAGGCCGCGAGAGTGCTGTTCTGGTTTTTAGTGACTTCAGATACAGTGACTTTCCTTTCCCTTTTCTTTTATTACTCATGCTAGCTAGTTGTGGATTGCGACGCCCCCGTGGGGTCGAAGTGGATGTTGCCTTTTCCCTTTTTGAATAAACGAATGATTGTTGCATTCTTTCTTACTTGGCCGTTTTAAACAATGAAAAGCAAAGAAAACCGGTTGCGAAAACTACTTTTAAAACGTGGGTGTCGTGTGGGCACCGAATTTTACAAACCTTGTGGGATTTATGTGTTTGCGAAATGTTTTCACAAAGATCGGCATCGTGTGGATGCCGCTTTCAAAACCTTGTGATTATTTATCCTTTCAAAACATCGGCCTCTATGTTCTAAGTGAATATTAGAATACCATGTGAGTTGTTTGGTTGTATGTGAACGAGACCCCAACTGATGTGGTTAGAGATTGTATGTGCTACGCCTTGTGAGACATTTTGTATGTGAGACGCCGTGCATATACAAAGGAGACTCTGCCCGTTTGCAGAGTGAATTTGTGTATGCGGCTGGTCTGGACACGCACCGGGGAGCGTTGGTTTACAAAGAAAAATATATGGCTGAATCAGGAGCATCGGTGGCTCTTCTTCCGCGCGATTCGAGCCCCGGGGCGTGACAGATTAAGATGGTATCAGAGAGCTGTTAACTTTAACCACAACAGTCGGGGCCTAACATCCACGGGGCGCAATACTCTGGCTACTGAGTAATAAAGTGAACACGGGATAAATAAATAAAACGCGAGTGCTCGTTGAGAGAAGGGGGGGGGAGGGGAATTAGTGTTCTTTTTCTTCTTCTCCCTTTTAGGGCCAGCATTAGCGGTGTTCCGTTTTGTTTAAACTAGGAGTAACTGGTTCGTGCAAATGTTCAGATCATGGCCAGGACTAGATCCACAGCCGAGGACACAGGGACGGACGCAGCGGTAGCGACGACCGCGGAGAATCAGCTCCTAAGGCAGCAGCTACGGGAGATGGCGGGGCAGTTGGCAGCCCTAAACGACCGCGTGCGCCAACTGACGCAACAACAGCAGGCCGCTGCGATGGCGGAGGTTGCCCCGGGCCCTCTCCCGGGGCCAGCTACACCGGCAATGGGACCGCCGACGATGGAGACCGAAGGAGGGGCTGCCCCTACCCGGGCCTCGGCGCCTGAGGTGCCCTTAACCCAACCGACGGCGCCAGAAGTGGCCCCTTCGACGGCAGCGGCAGGGCCGGCGACGACACCAATCGTCGGAATTGCCCCGAGTGTGACGGTAGTGTTACCCACTTCCGCCGCGACCGCTAACGTCGCGAAAGAGGGGGCGAACCTACCAAACGAGCGAGACTGCGTGCGCGCCAACCTGGCCGACTTCAAGAAGTACGACCCGCCAGTGTTTGAGGGGGACACGACAGACCCCTGGGTCGTGGAGAAGTGGGTGGACACGATGGAGAAATTATTCGAGGACCTGTTGATGGAAGACCACGAGCGGGTCCCCCTGGCTGCCCACTTACTCGAGGGGAATGCCCGCATTTGGTGGAAGACTGTACGCCCCGGATCTGCGACGGGCGCTACCCTTCCGTCATGGACTACCTTTAAACAGCAGCTGTTCGGGGCGTTCTTGTAAGAACTCGAAATATCTTATGTTAACGAGTAGTCTAAAGGGGATTTTTGACCTGGTTTTGATCGCAAAAGACCCCTGTTGGCCTATATGGTCAATCGCCAGTGTGCAAGTTGCACGAGGCAAAAAGACTAATTCCCAATCCGGACGTGACCTTGGAAATCCGAGTTGACCGTTGCGATCGTCTCATCGAACTGAACGAGATTCATATTCAGTATTTTTCGATCTGACGGTCGGATCGTCCAGAAATCGATGAAGAAGCGAGCGAATCATCGGGACCCATGTAACAGCGGCCTGCGCACAGTGCTTTTAAGTTAACACTGTAGATGAATAGTAACCCCCAACCTTCGACACCCCGACGAATGCAACGCTGACTGTTTCACTGTCCGGATTCCGAACCTGGTGATCCAGGTAGTCGTTTTGAATGGTTTCGTCATTTTGGACGCAATGACACTGACGGAATTTTCGTTTGACGACCCTAGAGTCTCGAAAAGCATGATAACTGTATTTGGGCACAGTACTGATGGACCGAGTTTTCATCTGGGCAGTTTCTCAAAAATCGGAAATCGCTACCTGATAGGTTTCGTCGAGCTGGACGTCGTGGCGAAGCCCATTTTTCGTTTCGACGAACAGAACATCTCGAAAAGCGTGAAATACGGAGAAATTGCAGCTTTTTGCACATGAAACCCTATAGAACCTGCCTCGGAAAGCGCGCCCCTGCATAGAGAGGGACCTAATAGTGATTGTAAGCTGCTGAGAGGACCAGGCGGGGAAAGAACAGAGTTGGAGGGACTAAATTGCAACTAGTGCTTATATGTATATAGATATATATATACGTATAGCTTGAGCTAGGGCTTCGAAAACCCTAAGCCCCGTAGCCCCTCTCCCAGCCGCAACTCCAACAATCTGCCCCCTCCTGCCGCACTTCCCGGACCACCCCGCACCGGCCGCCGCCTCGCTTTTGCCGGAAAAGAGAGATCAAGAATCACCTCGATCTCTCGGGTTGCGGGAGGAAGGTGCTGCGAAGGACCCTGGTCGACCCAGCCTCTGCCTGTGGAGTCCCTCGCGAAGCCGCGTCCGAGCCCGAGTGAAGCCAGCCCCGGCCGCCGCCGTGCGCCGCCGCGGCGAGCTTCCTCATCCTTGATCTTTCCGGCGAAGGTAAGCTCTCGGGATCTTCTCGTTATTTTGGTACAAGGACCCTACAGATGGGTTTCTGACATCACGGACGCCCCCTCGGTACAGGCCCAGCTGCGGCCGCCGTCACGATCACCGGCGGGAGCAACCCCGCCGGATTATCGTTCTCGTGACCGATCCCAAGTGCCACCACCATCCGACCGCCCGGCGCGAGATCAGAGCCGTTGGATCACCTCCTCTCGAGGACTGCAACCTCTCCACAAGACTTGCGGGTGATCGGACGAAGATCGGGCTCACGCAAGCCAGCCCTAGAAACCCGACCTTGGCGTTTTCGCCGATCGCCGCCGTCCGGCGCCGCCGCGGCTTCCCGATACCGGCCACCTCTGCTGGAAGCATCCTGGTGGGGTGGGGATCAGCTCGGTCCATCTTGCTCCGGCCCGGACCGCCGCGCCGGAAATCCGCCATTGTTGGCCATTGAGGTTTTCCCGAGCTCCTCCGCCGCGCCACGCCGCCGCCTCGGGTCGCCCGGAAACCACTCAGGTAGGCTCCTATGATCCTCTAGAGTCTTTCCATCATGTTGCATGAGGATCTTGACGTCGGGTTTCTTGCCACCACAGTCGCACCCGAATTGCCTTCAAGCTTAGCTCCGGCGATCCCCGGCGACTCGGGACTCCGGCAACCATCCAGGTAAGACCTAGATGACTTCCTCTCACCCCCCATTGTTTAGTTTGGGTCAAAAAGGGCCCCGGTTTCATGGACTTATTCCTGGCACCCGAAATCACCACTACGGGCTTAGCTCCGGCCGCCGCCGCCTCCGGCCGCCGGGGCTCGACCCCGCATGGACCCGAGACCTCCTGGGGACCTCTTCTAACTGATGCTCACCTTGGTTCCAGGCCCGAGCCACTGTCGTTCCAAGAACACCAAACCGAGCCTTGATCCAAACTTGGGTGCTGCTCCGGCCGTCTCTCCGGCCGGCCTCCGGCGCGTGCAAGGTGAGCACACCACTCCTCTGTTATTACTGAACCCCATGCTCCAGTTAGATCACTTGTAGATCAAGTATATATTAAGCCGCAACATTACTAATTTGGAGCCCTTGTGTTTATGGGCCAACTTGTAAATGGGCCTGGTCTCGGCCCAAATATTGTGAGCACGGCCTCCGTCTCGACGTAACGAACGCGCTGAAACTTATGGCGTCGTCGTTGGACCCCCGGATTTCAAGAACGAGCCGAAACGGGCAATTAAATTAATGTTGCTATGCAAATCTAAGAACATATTAGACTAAAATGTAAGTTGGACATATTAGCTGCCTTTAGATAGTGTTTTTAAATCTACTAGGCATCGGGTTAGGGTTCCGTAGGTCCTCGTTGACCGGGAATCGGACTTTGGTCGATAAATCGGCGATATTCTCCCGTTTAAGCTTTACGTTGCTGTCGGATCGTCGGGAAGGATTTGTGTGAGTCTATTACTGACCAGATCTCATTATTCAGGGCCCAGTTGCTCAGCACCAGCCTCCCAGTAGCTAGTGGGAGTCCGGGATCGGCCTACATTCAGGTGGGTCGTTTTTACTTTATTCCTAGCCTCTAAATTCTATCATATTGGACGGGACCTATTCTAAGTGTACTGGGGTTAAATAATGATGGGCGATAGCTTATGCATGTCAGCGGGTTCTCTATAGTGTTTAGCGTCGGTTACCGACGGTTGTTCTCTTTTTAACCATTATATGTCAGCAGGCCACCTTCGAGTGCGCGTATTATTACCTTGCTTTCGATTTTGCACTTTACCTCATTACTCCTGTTAATTATATTATGATACTGACATGATGGTGGTTACGGTTACTTGGCTCGAGGTTGCCACACGTGCACCCGCGGTTTGGCCACCGCAAAGGGTGCGCTTTTCCGGAAAAGGGGTCGTAGGACCCGTGTATACCCACGAGGTGACGTAGTGGGGCCCCTTATTAGCTGTGGGGTTGAGGCGCCGAGGTGCGAGCGGAGCGACCCGCCGGTTTAGTTGTCCGGCGCGGTCGCGGTGCTGCAGGTACGGTATGGGCCGTCGGTAGTGGACCGACGCGGCAGGGTATTACAGGATGCAGATATACAGGTTACCATTTTTTCCCCCCCTCCTTGGGAGGGTGGTTGCCCCAGTTGTCTTCACGGTTTGTTTTACTATATTCTCATGCTTTACTACTTCTGCGTCACTGACATCCCACCTCGTGACAGGGTCCAGACGGGGAGAGAGGTAGGCGGTGGTGAGGACGGGACAGGAGCAGCTGGGTCGCTGGGGACCCTGGACTGTGTTCATTCTTTTACTCTCGCTTTTCATTACCTTGTAGTTATGTGAGTGGTTCGCGATACCCTCGTGGGGTCGGCATGGATGTCGGTACGGGCTACATTTAGTGCCCCTGGTGGAATATTTTTCCCTTTTTATTTCTATTGGCCATTTAAAAATCAAAAAGGCAGAAGCCAAAGAAAAGATTGCGAAAACCGTTTTTAAAAATCTAAGTGTCGTGTGGGCACTGGTTTCAAATCCCTGTGGATTTATGGATTGCGACAGAGATTTCAAAACTTGGTGTCGGGTGGGCACCGCTTTCAAACCTTGTGGATTTATGCTAATTTCGAAACTAGCTTTCAAAACGTAAGCGCCGGGTAGGCGCTCTTCCAAAAACGGTGGATTTATCCTTTCCAAATTGACCGGCCATATGTTCTTCTGATATTAGTTTAGAATGCTGGTTAATTGTTGTGATTGAATGGCTGTGTATGTTGGAACATGTACTGAACGCTACGCCGTGCACGTACAGGGGAGACTCTGTCCGTTTGCAGAGTGATCCTGTATGTGTGGCGGGTCTGGGCACGTGCCGGGGAAGAGGGGTTCTCTTTTAAACAAAAAAAAAAAAAAAAAAAAAAAAAAAAAAAAAATTTTACACGTCAAACATTCGACTTTCATGAATCGTTTCCGCTAAAACAAACCCCGGGGCGTGACAGATTAAATGGTATCAGAGAGTTCTTTCAATCACAACAGTTAGTGCCGACATCCGTGGACAACCCCCACATGCCTACATACGAATGAAATGGGTAGGGCATAGGACTGTAGAACGTGAGTGACCGAGGGGGGGAAAATGTTGAGTCCTTTCTCTCACTTTATGGTTGTTGTTAGTAGGGTAGTCTAAAGTTGACTCTTGTGATGTGTGACAGACAGGGCCCGTACTAGATCATCGGCCGGGGACACAGAGTCAGAGTCCGAGTCCTTTCCCTCGCTAAGAGGTGCGATGTACCGTTGATGATTAGCAAAGACTAAAGCCGACCTTCTTTGTGTGCATACAGATCGAGGGCCGACTCAGCCAGCAACCGACGACGGAAATGGACATCGCCGACGAAGCCAATCGCCTGCTCCGCAACCAACTGCGCGACGTGGCTGGGCAACTGCTGACTCTCGCGGAGCGCCTGAACATGCTGACACAGGAACTCGAGGGCGTCGACCGGTTCCGGGGCGGCAGCAGAAGCGTTGCCCCTCCCGGGATGCCACCGCCGGGCCCTCCCGCCGTCCAGGAGGCTACTAACCTGACCGTGCACGCCAACGCAGAGTGCGCCCGGCAGGAATGCTCTTACCCCGAGTCGGCCGGGGACCCCCATCGGAGGGGCCGGGCGAGCAAACGCCCGAGAGCCGGGCAGACCCTCGGGCAGACGACGGAGGAGAGACCTAGGCCGCAGAAACCGTGCGTCATATGCGGCAACGCACACCTCATGACGAGCTGCCCGTGGCGGGACGGACACTGTTTCCGATGTGGCAGGCCGGGCCACACGCGTTATGAGTGCCCTCTGAAGCCGTCTGTCAGAAGACCCCCGGCGCCGCGACATGTCGAGCCCAAGGGAACCGCCGCCTCCACCCCTCAAGGGGGCACCGATCCAGAGAGCCGACCTAATCCACGCCCGACGCAAGCACCGAAGGTCGAACGAGGGCTTAAGGGGAGCGCGCACGTGCAACCGGGATCCTGCGTCATCTGCAAGGGCGCGCACCCAGTGACGGAATGCACTTGGAGGTACCACTATTGTAACCGGTGCGGCTTGCCAGATCACAATCACCTCTCCTGCCCCCAAGGGCCCACCCCCGCCTCCGCCGCCGTGCCACCACCGCCAAGAGGAACAGAGAGCGCGGCGGTCCCCGTGCAGACAAAGAACTCGCCCGACGACCAACGATGCGCGGACTCTTTAGACAGCAAACCCCCTCCCCAACACGCGGTGCGACGCTGGCCCAAGGATTGTGGGCGGACTCCCCCGGCCGCCCCGGTAGACGACGCGTCGTCCCGAAATAGGGAATGACAGGTACTATTTCATTTTATTTTTCTATATTTTTCCTTGTTGCCTTCCCTTCCCTTGGCTATAGAAGCACCGTTTGGGCCGGAGCAACCCGACCCTACCAGACCCTTGCGAGCCCCCCCTGCCTTTAGCTCTACCTTTCGTTTCGTCGACTGTTCCGGTCTAGTGTGCTTACGGGCGAGGAAGCAGATCTAACCTTAGCGATTTGCACACCGGTACGTGAATTGCACAATCTCCGATGCACGAAATTCCGCCTTCCCGGTCCGATACCTGGGTATTTAGTTAGGAGCGAGCCCTAGGGTGACTTGCGTTCACGAGAGAGCGCAGGGTATTGGCATAATGGGTTGGAGCCCCGAGTGTGTTTCACACAGTTGAGTCTCGTTGTTTCGGTTATTAGCCGTACGCACTCTGATTTTTGGGATCATTATTAGTGCAGGGTTAGCCGCGGCCAGGGTTTCGGCTGTGGGCTTGATGTTTCAATGGATCCAGAGTGCTCGGATCAGTTACGGTGGTTAAGGGTTAAATCACTGTTCTCTTCGTAATCGTCCAGCGGATGGCACAGCAGTAGATGACTGCTATTGTTGCACTAGCCTCACAGTTTGCTTAGAGGTTGAACAAGTTGCCGACCTTTCAGTGTCTCCGTGTCTTATTTCGTTGGCCTATGGGCCCGATAGTAACCCTGTTTGGGGGCGGATGCAAATTGACCCCACCTTTTGCTCAAATTTTGTGGATCGACGTGGACTCGCCTATGTGTTAGTCGTGGTGATGGTTGTGACCACGAGGCGGTAGTAATCCTTGATAAAGGTTATGTTTTTGGCACTGAGATTGTGTTGGGAGGTATGTGATATACCTTCTGATAAGAATTGCGCCCCCAACTTGTTGTTGGCGACAAACCTTTGGTATTCCGCTGTTCTTTTGGTAAGCACGTTGGATACAGGCAACGGACTGTCGAGAGAACTGAGGAAATACTCTGCCCTGTAATGGGGAGTATCAGATTGGGTCTAAATTGGTAGCCTTAGAGTTGTAAATACCTTGCGACTGACCTGTAGCCCACGATTAGACTTTTGAGCATTCCCATAAAGTATGACTTCAGGCTGTAAGCTCCGGGAGTGAAACTTTTTAAGTTGTAAGTTTCGGGGACGAAACTTCTTTTAAGTTGTAAGTGATGTAAGAACTCGAAATATCTTATGTTAACGAGTAGTCTAAAGGGGATTTTTGACCTGGTTTTGATCGCAAAAGACCCCTGTTGGCCTATATGGTCAATCGCCAGTGTGCAAGTTGCACGAGGCAAAAAGACTAATTCCCAATCCGGACGTGACCTTGGAAATCCGAGTTGACCGTTGCGATCGTCTCATCGAACTGAACGAGATTCATATTCAGTATTTTTCGATCTGACGGTCGGATCGTCCAGAAATCGATGAAGAAGCGAGCGAATCATCGGGACCCATGTAACAGCGGCCTGCGCACAGTGCTTTTAAGTTAACACTGTAGATGAATAGTAACCCCCAACCTTCGACACCCCGACGAATGCAACGCTGACTGTTTCACTGTCCGGATTCCGAACCTGGTGATCCAGGTAGTCGTTTTGAATGGTTTCGTCATTTTGGACGCAATGACACTGACGGAATTTTCGTTTGACGACCCTAGAGTCTCGAAAAGCGTGATAACTGTATTTGGGCACAGTACTGATGGACCGAGTTTTCATCTGGGCAGTTTCTCAAAAATCGGAAATCGCTACCTGATAGGTTTCGTCGAGCTGGACGTCGTGGCGAAGCCCATTTTTCGTTTCGACGAACAGAACATCTCGAAAAGCATGAAATACGGAGAAATTGCAGCTTTTTGCACATGAAACCCTATAGAACCTGCCTCGGAAAGCGCGCCCCTGCATAGAGAGGGACCTAATAGTGATTGTAAGCTGCTGAGAGGACCAGGCGGGGAAAGAACAGAGTTGGAGGGACTAAATTGCAACTAGTGCTTATATGTATATAGATATATATATACGTATAGCTTGAGCTAGGGCTTCGAAAACCCTAAGCCCCGTAGCCCCTCTCCCAGCCGCAACTCCAACAATCTGCCCCCTCCTGCCGCACTTCCCGGACCACCCCGCACCGGCCGCCGCCTCGCTTTTGCCGGAAAAGAGAGATCAAGAATCACCTCGATCTCTCGGGTTGCGGGAGGAAGGTGCTGCGAAGGACCCTGGTCGACCCAGCCTCTGCCTGTGGAGTCCCTCGCGAAGCCGCGTCCGAGCCCGAGTGAAGCCAGCCCCGGCCGCCGCCGTGCGCCGCCGCGGCGAGCTTCCTCATCCTTGATCTTTCCGGCGAAGGTAAGCTCTCGGGATCTTCTCGTTATTTTGGTACAAGGACCCTACAGATGGGTTTCTGACATCACGGACGCCCCCTCGGTACAGGCCCAGCTGCGGCCGCCGTCACGATCACCGGCGGGAGCAACCCCGCCGGATTATCGTTCTCGTGACCGATCCCAAGTGCCACCACCATCCGACCGCCCGGCGCGAGATCAGAGCCGTTGGATCACCTCCTCTCGAGGACTGCAACCTCTCCACAAGACTTGCGGGTGATCGGACGAAGATCGGGCTCACGCAAGCCAGCCCTAGAAACCCGACCTTGGCGTTTTCGCCGATCGCCGCCGTCCGGCGCCGCCGCGGCTTCCCGATACCGGCCACCTCTGCTGGAAGCATCCTGGTGGGGTGGGGATCAGCTCGGTCCATCTTGCTCCGGCCCGGACCGCCGCGCCGGAAATCCGCCATTGTTGGCCATTGAGGTTTTCCCGAGCTCCTCCGCCGCGCCACGCCGCCGCCTCGGGTCGCCCGGAAACCACTCAGGTAGGCTCCTATGATCCTCTAGAGTCTTTCCATCGTGTTGCATGAGGATCTTGACGTCGGGTTTCTTGCCACCACAGTCGCACCCGAATTGCCTTCAAGCTTAGCTCCGGCGATCCCCGGCGACTCGGGACTCCGGCAACCATCCAGGTAAGACCTAGATGACTTCCTCTCACCCCCCATTGTTTAGTTTGGGTCAAAAAGGGCCCCGGTTTCATGGACTTATTCCTGGCACCCGAAATCACCACTACGGGCTTAGCTCCGGCCGCCGCCGCCTCCGGCCGCCGGGGCTCGACCCCGCATGGACCCGAGACCTCCTGGGGACCTCTTCTAACTGATGCTCACCTTGGTTCCAGGCCCGAGCCACTGTCGTTCCAAGAACACCAAACCGAGCCTTGATCCAAACTTGGGTGCTGCTCCGGCCGTCTCTCCGGCCGGCCTCCGGCGCGTGCAAGGTGAGCACACCACTCCTCTGTTATTACTGAACCCCATGCTCCAGTTAGATCACTTGTAGATCAAGTATATATTAAGCCGCAACATTACTAATTTGGAGCCCTTGTGTTTATGGGCCAACTTGTAAATGGGCCTGGTCTCGGCCCAAATATTGTGAGCACGGCCTCCGTCTCGACGTAACGAACGCGCTGAAACTTACGGCGTCGTCGTTGGACCCCCGGATTTCAAGAACGAGCCGAAACGGGCAATTAAATTAATGTTGCTATGCAAATCTAAGAACATATTAGACTAAAATGTAAGTTGGACATATTAGCTGCCTTTAGATAGTGTTTTTAAATCTACTAGGCATCGGGTTAGGGTTCCGTAGGTCCTCGTTGACCGGGAATCGGACTTTGGTCGATAAATCGGCGATATTCTCCCGTTTAAGCTTTACGTTGCTGTCGGATCGTCGGGAAGGATTTGTGTGAGTCTATTACTGACCAGATCTCATTATTCAGGGCCCAGTTGCTCAGCACCAGCCTCCCAGTAGCTAGTGGGAGTCCGGGATCGGCCTACATTCAGGTGGGTCGTTTTTACTTTATTCCTAGCCTCTAAATTCTATCATATTGGACGGGACCTATTCTAAGTGTACTGGGGTTAAATAATGATGGGCGATAGCTTATGCATGTCAGCGGGTTCTCTATAGTGTTTAGCGTCGGTTACCGACGGTTGTTCTCTTTTTAACCATTATATGTCAGCAGGCCACCTTCGAGTGCGCGTATTATTACCTTGCTTTCGATTTTGCACTTTACCTCATTACTCCTGTTAATTATATTATGATACTGACATGATGGTGGTTACGGTTACTTGGCTCGAGGTTGCCACACGTGCACCCGCGGTTTGGCCACCGCAAAGGGTGCGCTTTTCCGGAAAAGGGGTCGTAGGACCCGTGTATACCCACGAGGTGACGTAGTGGGGCCCCTTATTAGCTGTGGGGTTGAGGCGCCGAGGTGCGAGCGGAGCGACCCGCCGGTTTAGTTGTCCGGCGCGGTCGCGGTGCTGCAGGTACGGTATGGGCCGTCGGTAGTGGACCGACGCGGCAGGGTATTACAGGATGCAGATATACAGGTTACCATTTTTTCCCCCCCTCCTTGGGAGGGTGGTTGCCCCAGTTGTCTTCACGGTTTGTTTTACTATATTCTCATGCTTTACTACTTCTGCGTCACTGACATCCCACCTCGTGACAGGGTCCAGACGGGGAGAGAGGTAGGCGGTGGTGAGGACGGGACAGGAGCAGCTGGGTCGCTGGGGACCCTGGACTGTGTTCATTCTTTTACTCTCGCTTTTCATTACCTTGTAGTTATGTGAGTGGTTCGCGATACCCTCGTGGGGTCGGCATGGATGTCGGTACGGGCTACATTTAGTGCCCCTGGTGGAATATTTTTCCCTTTTTATTTCTATTGGCCATTTAAAAATCAAAAAGGCAGAAGCCAAAGAAAAGATTGCGAAAACCGTTTTTAAAAATCTAAGTGTCGTGTGGGCACTGGTTTCAAATCCCTGTGGATTTATGGATTGCGACAGAGATTTCAAAACTTGGTGTCGGGTGGGCACCGCTTTCAAACCTTGTGGATTTATGCTAATTTCGAAACTAGCTTTCAAAACGTAAGCGCCGGGTAGGCGCTCTTCCAAAAACGGTGGATTTATCCTTTCCAAATTGACCGGCCATATGTTCTTCTGATATTAGTTTAGAATGCTGGTTAATTGTTGTGATTGAATGGCTGTGTATGTTGGAACATGTACTGAACGCTACGCCGTGCACGTACAGGGGAGACTCTGTCCGTTTGCAGAGTGATCCTGTATGTGTGGCGGGTCTGGGCACGTGCCGGGGAAGAGGGGTTCTCTTTTAAACAAAAAAAAAAAAAAAAAAAAAAAAAAAAAAAAATTTTACACGTCAAACATTCGACTTTCATGAATCGTTTCCGCTAAAACAAACCCCGGGGCGTGACAGTTCTTCACCAACAGCGTGAAGAAACAACTGGAGGACGACCTCAACCACATCAGGCAGGGAACCAAAACAGTAATGGAGTACCAGAGGGAGTTCGTGAGACTGGCGAACTGTGTCCCTTTCGTCATTCGGGATGAATCCCATAAGGCGCAACTGTTTGTGGATGGATTGAGGACTGACATTTTCCAAGTGGTGGACGCGGCGGATCTGCATACCTTTCAGAAGGTGGTCGACCGAGCCACCATTGTTGAACGAGGCTTTGCCGTCACGCGCGCCCGAAGGGAAGGCCCCCACCAGCAAGACGACAGGAAGCGGACCCAGACGACTTCAGGGGGAGGGGGCTCCTCCAGCGGGAATCGGCCCCCTAAGCGGTGGAGGCCCCAGCAGAGGACAAGGGGAGCGCCAGGAGAGGGACAACGCTCAGAGGATCGTCCTTGCGTGATCTGCGGTGGGGCGCACTGAGTGATGGATTGCTCCAAGAGACAGGACCATTGTTTCCGATGTGGCAAGCAGGGGCACTTCCGTTTCAACTGCCCCCTGAACCAAGGCACCACATCTTCAGCAGCCTCCGTGCCTTCACCCCAGCACGCAGGGCGAGGGAAAGCTCCGATGACGTCGGCCCCCAGACCGCCAGCACCCCGATCTGCAGGGGAAAAGCCACCACCTTCGGGAGGCCGCGTCTATTCGATGGGTCAGCAGGAGACACGCCCGTCTGAGCACGTCGTCGCAGTTATCACTCTTGCTTCTGTTTATCGCGCTAGAACCCTTTTTGACACCGGGGCGACCCTCTCGTTTATGTCTCGTGACTTCGCACTGACCCATGATTTTGAGTTGAGACCCTTACCCAGTGTGATGACCGTTCACACCGCGGGGGGATCCTTGGAGGCACGCAACCTTGTACCTTCCTGCCCTATATGGATGGGAAGGCTCCCGTGCCCCTGGGATCTGGTAATCATTCTATTGAAAGAGTATGATGTAGTGCTCGGAATGGATTGGCTCACGTGGTACCTTGCAGTCATCGACTGCGAGAAGCGCGAGGTGCGGCTGATGTACCCCGATTTTCCGGAGAACGTGTACTTGGCTTGCAAGAGCGTTTCCTTTTCTTCCATGATTCCTGCATCCCGAGCCAGGAAGTTGGTTGAGGGCGGGTGTATGGCCTACTTGGTGTCGGTGGCCCTGGCCGCCGGATCCTCTACGGCACTCTCCGACATCCCTGTGGTGAGGGACTTCCCAGATGTCTTTCCGGCCGAACTACCTGGTTTACCCCCCGAGCGAGAAGTTGTTTTTCCTATTGAGCTTCCACCCGGCACACGACCAATCACGAAGGCCCCCTACAGGATGGCCTTCGCGGAGCTGAAGGAACTTAAGGCGCAGCTGGAGGACCTTCTGGACAGGGGGTTTATCAGACCGAGTGTGTCCCCTTGGGGCGCACCTGTACTCTTTGTACGAAAGAAAGACGGGAGCTTGCGGTTGTGCATCGACTACCGGGAAATCAACAAGGTCATAGTGAAAAACAAGTATCCCCTACCTAGGATTGATGACCTCTTTGACCAGCTGCGGGGTGCAACTGTCTTCTCGAAGATTGACCTACAGTCGGGTTACCACCAGCTCAGAGTTCGAGACGAGGATATTCCGAAGACGGCGTTCGGGACTCGGTATGGCCATTACGAGTTCACAGTAATGCCATTCGGGCTTACCAATGCCCCAGCAGTGTTCATGGACATGATGAACCGAGTTTTCAGACCCTTCCTGGATCAGTTCGTAGTGGTCTTCATCGACGACATCCTAATTTACTCCACCACCGATGAGAAGCACGAGGAGCACCTACGAATTGTTCTACAGACTCTTAGGGAGCAGGAGCTTTTCGCAAAACTTAAGAAATGCGAGTTTTGGCTTCGCGAGGTGGGATTTCTGGGGCATATCATTTCAGCAGCGGGAGTCGCAGTGGATCCCAAGAAGGTGGAGTCGGTGACCGACTGGCCCCAGCCGACCACGGTGACAGAGGTGCGCAGCTTCCTGGGCCTTGCAGGGTACTACCGGCGTTTCGTAGAGGGTTTCTCAAAGATTGCGACCCCTCTGAACTGCCTAACCCGGAAAGGAGTAAAGTTCATTTGGACGGCCCAATGCCAAGAGAATTTTGAAGAACTTAAGAAGTGGTTAACAAGAGCGCCTGTGCTTGCCTTACCAACCCCCGGGGAAGACTACGAAGTCTACTGCGACGCATCGCGAATAGGACTGGGAGGAGTACTAATGCAGCAAGGAAGAGTCATAGCCTATGCCTCAAGGCAACTCAACGATTACGAACAGAACTACCCGATCCATGACCTGGAGCTTGCCGCAGTAGTCTTCGTTCTGAAACTGTGGAGGCACTATCTCTACGGTGTGCATTGCGACGTGTTCTCGGACCACCAAAGCCTTAAGTACCTTTTCACCCAGAATGAGCTTAACCTACGACAGAGGAGGTGGTTGGAGCTACTTAAGGATTACGACTTAACCATCCAGTACCACCCGGGGAAAGCATATGTGGTAGCCGATGCCCTAAGCAGGAAGGGACAAGCAGAAGGAACTTCGGCGGGCACGATCACGCAGCAGAATGACTTGATCGTGGAGTTCTCACGACTGAGATTGGAGGTGGTACCGGCATGGACGGTCGAACGACTTTTGTCCTTAACGGTCGCGCCGACCCTATTGGAGAGGATTCGAGAAGGCCAAGGTGCGGATCCACAGCTGCAGCTGGAACGAGATAAGATTTCACCGGAGCAGAAAGGAGACTTTGCAGTGGGAACAGACGGCACCCTTCGGTTCTGAGGACGGATTTGCGTGCCTGATCTGCCGGACCTAAAGAAGGAAATCCTGACTGAAGCACATTGCGCCCCCTACGTGGCGCACCCTGGAGGCACCAAGATGTACTGGGATATCCGACAGACCTTCTGGTGGCCAAGATTGAAGGGAGACGTGACGCTGTTTGTGGCTCACTGTTTGATTTGCCAACAGGTGAAAGCCGAGCATCAACGGCCGGCGGGGAAATTGCAACCTCTACCCGTGCCCGAATGGAAATGGGAGCAAATCACAATGGACTTTGTCACCGGATTCCCACGTTCGCAGCAGGGACACGACGCCATCTGGGTTGTCGTGGATCGGTTAACGAAGTCAGCTCATTTCCTACCCATCCACACGACCTGGACACGCGACCGGCTGGCTCAAGTCTACCTCAGCGAGATTGTGAGGCTACATGGGGTGCCGACGACGATTACCTCGGACAGAGACACAAGGTTCGTTTCGAACTTTTGGCAGAGTCTACAACGAGCCTTGGGGACCAAGTTACACTTCAGCTCAGCCTATCACCCCCAAACGGATGGGCAATCCGAGCGGGTGATTCAGATACTCGAGGACATGCTTCGAGCATGCGTACTGGATTTGGGAGACGGATGGTCGCGCTACCTACCCCTTGCAGAGTTCGCTTATAACAACAGCTACCAAGCGAGCATCCAGATGGCGCCGTACGAAGCACTGTACGGCAGACGCTGTAGATCCCCGATCTGTTGGGACGATCTGGGGGAGAGAAAGTTTTTGGGGCCGGACCTGGTGGTTGAGACTGAGGAAAAGGTGCGCCTCATCAGGCGACGATTGGTTACCGCCCAGAGCCGGCAGAAGAGCTATGCAGACCAGAGACGTCGCGACTTGGAATTCCAGGTGGGAGAGCACGTGTTGTTGCGGGTGTCGCCGTCAAAGGGGGTGAAGCGGTTTGGGTTGAGAGGCAAGTTGAGCCCGCGGTACGTGGGGCCGTTTGAGATTCTGGAGCGCATCGGCCCAGTAGCCTACCGCCTCGCCCTGCCACCGAACCTTGACCGAGTTCATGATGTGTTCCACGTATCCATGCTTCGGAAGTACCTCCCCGATCCATCGCGAGTGCTTGACGTCTCTGCGATTGAGCTCAAAGAGGATTTAAGTTTTGCGGAAGTACCGGTACGGATCCTAGCCCGGGAGGACAAAAAGTTGCGTAGTCGGACAATTCCTTACGTAAAGGTGCTTTGGAGCAATCAGGAAGAGCGTGAGGCAACTTGGGAACCCGAGTCAAAGATGAGGGAGTGCTACCCGGACCTGTTCGCCGCTGGGGAAGTTTAAGTTTCGGGGACGAAACTTGTTTTTAGCGGTAAGTGGTGTAAGACCCGGTCTTTCCTTAACCCTTCTTGTCACCCTCTTCTTGTAATGTCCGACCGAGGGCCTCATTTTGGTGTTTTTCCGGACAGACCGTCGGGGCCCGCAGATAATTATAGGCGGTAGAGCTCGCAGAGCGGAGCGCGCGGGCGCGATCGGTTTCAATTTCCGACTTCCGGTCTGACCAGAATTAATTCTCAAAGTTGGGGTCCCCTTAGGCGTCTCGGGATCCGTGTTGGCAACCCGCACATCTTTTAAGGTAAACCCTAACTTTTTAGTATATATATAGCCGGATGGGAAAGAGAATTAAGGTTCCTTTTGTTTTTGTGGCCGCCTCTTTTCTTTTTCTTCTCCCCTCGTAGCCGCCGGCAAGGAGTAACCAAGCACTCGGGCGAGGGTGGACCGGTGGAGGCAAGCGGACGATCCCTCTCCTTCCTCCGCTTTCGCGCATCGAGGTGAGTTGGGGTGCGTTTTTGTTCGGGTAATCTTTTTCCTTTCGTTTTGTTGGTCACGAGGAGGGAGGAGGGGCGGTGCCGTCGCGCACCGCCGCGCGCGGGGCCGGCCGCGGGTGGGGCGCCCCCGCGGGCAGGTGCCGCGCGGGGTCGCCCCGCACCGCGGGCAGCGCGCCCGCGCGGCGCTCGGCCGCGCGGGGCCGCCCGCAGGAGGGGCGCCCGCGCGGGCTGGTGCCGCGCGGGGCCGCCCCGCACCGCGGGCAGCGCGCCCGCGCGGCGCTCGGCCGCGCGGGGCCGCCCGCAGGAGGGGCGCCCGCGCGGGCTGGTGCCGCGCGGGGCCGCCCCACACCGCGGGCAGCGCGCCCGCGCGGCGCTCGGCCGCGCGGGGCCGCCCGCAGGAGGGGCGCCCCCGCGGGCTGGTGCCGCGCGGGGCCGCCCCGCACCGCGGGCAGCGCGCCCGCGCGGCGCTCGGCCGCGCGGGGCCGCCCGCAGGAGAGGCGCCCGCGCGGGCTGGTGCCGCGCGGGGCCGCCCCGCACCGCGGGCAGCGCGCCGCGCGGCGCTCGGCCGCGCGGGGCCGCCCGCAGGAGGGGCGCCCGCGCGGGCTGGTGCCGCGCGGGGCCGCCCCGCACCGCGGGCAGCGCGCCGCGCGGCGCTCGGCCGCGCGGGGCCGCCCGCAGGAGGGGCGCCCGCGCGGGCTGGTGCCGCGCGGGGCCGCCCCGCACCGCGGGCAGCGCACCCGCGCGGCGCTCGGCCGCGCGGGCAGCGCGCCCGCGCGGCGCTCGGCCTCACGGGGCCGCCCGCAGGAGGGGCGCCCGCGCGGGCTGGTGCCGCGCGGGGCTGCGCCCAGGCGGAGTGTGCGCCGCACGGGCCGGTGCCGTGCGGAGAACTCCGCCGCACGCTGTTGGGAGTCGATGTAAGTTTCGGACCTCTAAGTCTTGACTTGCCCATGTTTCCTTCAGGAGTGCGGGACGCTGTTGGCGACTGGTGCGCAGACGCGGACTGGACGAACGCAGGACGACGCACACAAGGTGGGTACATTCCCGGGGATTGTGGGAATAGGGATTTACTGTTAGAAATAGCATGTTGGGGCAAGGTGGAATTGTTAGTCTCCTTCTGTTTATGCACTAACCCTGTTATGTTATTGTACTTAATATCAATCTGAGGCTCAAGTTTTGCTACACGCACACCAGCGGTTTGGCCACCGCAAGGGTGTGCTTTTCCGGAAAAGTGGTACGTTGACCCGTGTACCCCACGCGACGGTGGCGTTAGGAATGGGGGCTCCCATGGGTGGGGGGTGTGAGCGGTGATGTCGAGGCAGGTGCTCGGCGGCCGAGGCAGGTGCTCGGCGGTGGACATCGGGGAAGGTGCCCGATGTTGTTTTGATACAGGGTGTGGTTATGGTGGACGATGCATGAGAGGGATGGTTGCTCCGTTTTTGTGGTTTGCCCTATTATTGTTTCTTTTATGCTTATCATGCTATTTCTAGTCACTGATTTCCCACACCGTGACAGGTTCGTCCAGGGGCGAGTGCTAGCGCACCGGTGAGGCCGCGAGAGTGCTGTTCTGGTTTTTAGTGACTTCAGATACAGTGACTTTCCTTTCCCTTTTCTTTTATTACTCATGCTAGCTAGTTGTGGATTGCGACGCCCCCGTGGGGTCGAAGTGGATGTTGCCTTTTCCCTTTTTGAATAAACGAATGATTGTTGCATTCTTTCTTACTTGGCCGTTTTAAACAATGAAAAGCAAAGAAAACCGGTTGCGAAAACTACTTTTAAAACGTGGGTGTCGTGTGGGCACCGAATTTTACAAACCTTGTGGGATTTATGTGTTTGCGAAATGTTTTCACAAAGATCGGCATCGTGTGGATGCCGCTTTCAAAACCTTGTGATTATTTATCCTTTCAAAACATCGGCCTCTATGTTTTAAGTGAATATTAGAATACCATGTGAGTTGTTTGGTTGTATGTGAACGAGACCCCAACTGATGTGGTTAGAGATTGTATGTGCTACGCCTTGTGAGACATTTTGTATGTGAGACGCCGTGCATATACAAAGAAGACTCTGCCCGTTTGCAGAGTGAATTTGTGTATGCGGCGGGTCTGGACACGTACCAGGGAGCGTTGGTTTACAAAAAAAAATATATGGCTGAATCAGGAGCATCGGTGGCTCTTCTTCCGCGCGATTCGAGCCCCGGGGCGTGACACAAACCGACGGGAAGTCTTCAGCAAAGTTGATCCCCACGCAGTGCTGCACCTTTCTGCAGAGTTTGGAGATTTTACGTGGCACGGTTTTCGAGATTCCCATTTTCTTGGCGCGTCGCGACGCTCTTTCTTCGGTGTTTCTTTCGTCGCGTTTCGGTGCACGAGCTCCCCCGGCCTACTCCCACCATCTTTTCGAGCGATTTCTTCGCCGTTGGATTCGCAAGAGGTAAGGCTACGATTTTGTTATTTTCCGCATTTCCTAGTTTCACACCTTTCGAGGAGTTATTCCATGCTCACTGAGGACCTTGTTTGCTGTGTGGATTTTTGAGGACAACGGATTGATGGAATTTTATCTCCGCGCTCGGACATCGGATTGAGACGCTCTTGTACACTTTTTTCATCTACTCGACGCAAGGATCATCATAGTATTTTTCTTGGAATTATTGGAGACCTCCCCGAAGGTATACATTTTCCTTTTTATCTTTACAAGAGTTTACAGTTGTTTGGTTATGGGATTTTGCGCACCGTTACTGTGGAATTTGTAACTTGGCCTACGGTGCTCGGATTTGGACCCGCAGGTACCCGTTTCGAAGGTCTCAACGCGAGGATCGCTGTGGTATTTTTATTGGAATTTTTGGAGTTTGTTTTATAGGTGAAAATTTCGCATTAAGAGGACTGTTCCCAGCAGAATTGTAAAACTTGGATTTTTTTTGGAATTAAGTGTAACTTTGGACTGTATGTTGTACCAGGAAGAGTTGCTCAGGGATTGTGGTACTGAGGATTATTTGGAGGTTGCTGTTCCTGGTGTTTTCAGTGGTTGGATCTTGGACAGTTAGCGCCTTCAGGTGGGTGGCTTCGCTTTCAGGATCTATGGACTGTGTGCTAATTCTATTGTTATAGAATCATGCATGATAGTGTTTGGACTTGGTAGCATGCTAGAATTTGGATGTTATTATTCCTTGTATTTATCTGATGATCTATGATCTCTTTTGCTTCCTACCACCTGTTAAATTATTGTTATCTTGGAACCTGACCTAGCACCCCCGTCATATGTTGCATGTGTAACCAGACCAGTAGAAAACCCTCACTTGGGCTAGGATTATTTATGTTTTAGACATCCACACATCATGTTTCATTCCTGGACTTAGTGTTATCCTCGCCCAGGTAGTGGGCCGAGCGGTCAAGACTTCTTTTTAGTGTGGGATGCATTTACACTCGTGCTTGGGAGCAGAGTGGAGTCTGGTAGATGTAGTGGATCGCTTGTCTGTACCGGGAACCGTTTGGGGTAAACGGTGGACCCGGGAGGTCTTGTTTTTCCCTGTTTGGGTTGTCGCCACTGTGTTAGTGGCAGTAGTTTACTAGTGTTAGCCGGACCTAGAACCCAGAACCCTTTTCGACATACACATGATTTTAGTCTACCAATGTTTTCTTCCAAGCATCGAAGGGCCGCTGGAGTCTGTTCTTGTTTGATTGGACAAAGGCATCAGCCCTTCGGGGTTTGGGTAAAACACTTATTTTTCTAACTGTTTTTCTAAAAAGAACTAAAAATCATTAAAAATAGATTTCTTCTCAAAACAAGATAGCTTTTCAAAAAGGGTACTACTTTTAATCCTCACCCTGTGTGGGTTGAGTGAAAATGGCTTTCAATAACAAATGTCACCTTTTTCCTGTAAATATCCCCACTCGAAAGGATTCGAGTGGTCTCGGTTCTAGGGGCCGTTCCTTTGTCAGGACGAAAGCCACGGGGGCCGAGCCTGGAACCTGTTCTTGTTTGATAGGGTTGTGGGTGTAGGTCTCCCGGGACTTTCGGGCCCTGTTGATGTCTTCTGTGTGTTGTACCTAGATTATTGTGTTCTCGAACTATAAGGGGGTCGGGAACTTCGATAGGCGGAGCCTAGAGTCTGTTCTTGTTTGATAGGGTTCTTAGCACCGGCCTATCGGATTTTCGAACCCTTATAGTGTCGGTCTTTCCTGTGAGTTTAGTGTTTTGTTGTGGGAGCCGTCTAGTGGACGGTGACCCCCAGCTGTGTGGTTTTCCAGCCTGTGAGTGAGCGTTGGTGTTGTTAGTCGATCTTGTTGATCGTGGTTTGGACTTTAGCCTGCATGAGCTATATTGAGCACGACAGAGATACGCAGATACTTTCCTCGGTGGAGTCGCGCCCCTCGAGTGCCACTCCGGAGTTGGGCCTGTTACTTGCTATCGCGACATGTCGACGCAGTCCCTCTGGCTGAGCCAGTTTTGGCAGTCACGGACACCCTGCGGTAGACCCGCCCTGTTGAGGATGTGCGGCAGTAGGTGTGCGCAGGTTTGACTGGACCCTATGCGGCAGTCAGTATAGATTGGGTGAGTATACTGTGTGTGTTAGTAGATGCACCATGTTTCCATCTGTTCCACTTTTTGCGCATCTAGATAGAGGCATAGTAGCTGTAGAGTTACTTTTCCTGCCCTTTCATTTCAGTTTTATATTGTTACTTTATGCCTCTAGTAGACTTAGTGGGCAGACCGTCGGGCTTGTTGGCGGCACCCACTGAGAACTACTTGGGACGTAGTTCTCACACCCGTCGTGGTGTCTTTTCCCCAGGGACTTCTACTCCTGTTCCTGCTGCTCCAGTTGCTGATCCGGCTGATCGATGTAAGGGAGTCGCGAGATAGATCCCTACCAATCGTCGTCGTCCAGAGAGTAGATGTACCCCTTTACTCTTGAGAGTTCATGTTGAGAGACCCTTGTAGTGAGGTATAGAGTTGTATTTTATTTTACTGCTTGAGAGATTTATGTGTTTCGAGTAGAGGAGGATTTTGATTTGTATATATTTTCATTTTCAGCAGTTTACTTTCAGCTCTGATATCTGTATAGTATAGTTGATCTTTTGCAGGTCAGTCGCTTCGTCTATACGGGGCCTCCCGTAGGGGCGGCGGATCTGTTGGCGAGCCCGGGTCGCAGTTTCGACGCCGGGGCGTGACAGGAGGGGCCGTGGACCGCCGGCATGCCACGTGGCGGCCTCTGATTGGCTGGTTTACAGCGCTCCGTCCACAGAGCATCGCGGCTGGGTGCACAGACCAGCCGCAGGGACACGTGGCGCCGCCTGATTGGCGGGTTCATGGTGCGGGGTCTACAGAGTTGGCGCGGCGGTGCATGGACCAGGGCGGGGACACGTGGCAGTCCCTGGTTGGTCGATGCACGCGGCGTGGTCCACGGAACCCGAAGTAGGGTGCGTGGACCGGGTGCAGGGGACACGTGTCGGCGCGTGATTGGCGGGCTCACGAGGCGCGGCGCACGGGGTCGCGGGCGGGCGCCTCGGGGCGCGTGCGTGGCACGCGGTCAGGCTGCGCCTGCCCGCACGTGTGACCGCGACAGGGTTGGGACAGGTGACGCCCCGCCATTCGCGGGCGCCACCTACCCGTTTGACCGGGGAGGGCCCACGTGGCAGCACGGGACGCGCCCCGCACAGCTGTTCGCTGTGCGGGACACGGGTCGGGTCCCGGGCGTGCCACGTGGCCACTCCCGATGCGCCCCGCATAGCTGTTTGCTGTGCGAGCCACGTGTCGCGCTCTGGGGAATCTGGGCGCATACAGTAACCCACTGTGTTTCGTGGATTCGGGCGCCCGAATCTTCTCCGAGCGCCCGAATCCGGGGACAAGTTCGGTATTATCCGAATTGTTTTCTGCGGCCTATAAATAGCCCGAGCCGCCTTCTTTTGCAGGTTTTCCGCGTTTCCGAGCTTCAAACCAACTCGAGGCCTTCAACAAAGTTGATCCCCGCACTGTGTTGCACCCATATGTGGATTTTGGGGATTTTACGTGGCATGCTTTTCGAGATTCCCATTTTCTTGGAGCGTCGCGACGTTCCTTCGCCGGTGTTTCCTCCTGTCGCGTTTCGATACGCGAGCTTCCCCGGCCTACTCCGACCACCTTTTCGAGCAATTTCTTCACCGTTGGATCCGGGACAGATAGGGCTACAATCTTGGTATTTTTAGTATCCCCTAGTTTCGAGTTTTTCTTGGAGTTTTTCCATGCTTACTGGGACCCTTTGTTGCTGTGAGGATTTCGGGGACAGCAGGATTGTTGCGTGGAGTTCTCCGCGCTCGAGCATCGGATCGAGGCGTGCTTATACACTTTTTGCATCTACTCGTCGCGAAGATTATCATAGTATTTTTCTGGGATTTTTCTGAGGCCTGCCCAGAGGTATATTTTTCTCCCTTTATCTGTGCATGGGATTACAGTTGTGCTGTTGTGAGTTTTGTGCGCCCTGTGTTGTGGAATTTGTAACTCGGCCTACGGGGCTCAGAATTGGACGTGCAGGTACCCGTTTCGAAGGACTCGACGTGACGATCATAGTAGTATTTTTGTCGGATTTTTCGAAGCCCTTTTTGCAGGTGAATAATTTGCATCTTCGGGACTGATCTGCAGGTACGTGTATATTTGGTTAAATTTTGTTGGAATAAAGTGTAATTGTGAACCTTGTGTTGTAACCAGGAGGGTTTTCGGGTATTGCTGGACCTGTTGGATCTGGAGATTTTGATTTCTTGGTATTTTCAGCTGTGGGACTTTGGACAGTTCAGCTCTTCAGGTGGGTGGCCTCGTCTTCAAGATCTATGGACTGTGCATTAATTCTATCTGTGTAGGAACTTGCATGTTGTAAATGTATTTTGTATAGCATGCTAGAATATAGGAATTGATGTTCCTGATGTTGTCAAATGATCTTGTGATTTATTGTTTCCTTCAAGCTGTTAATTATTTGTTATCTTGGAACTTGACCTAGCACCCCCGTCATTTGCAGCATGTTCAGCCAGACTTGTAGAAAACTCCAACTTGGGCTAGGTTATTATTGCTCTAGACATTCCAACACCACTATTTATTGTTTCACCATGGACTTAGAGTTTTCCTCGCCCAGGTAGTGGGCTGAGAGGTCGGGTTGTTGTGGGATGCATTTTACACTCGTGTCTGGGGACCGAGTGGAGTCTGATAGCAGTCTGTAGATCAGTGTTTCTTTTGGGAGCCGTCTGAGAGACAGTGGGTCTCGGCTGTGTAGTTTTATAGCCTGTGAGTGAGATAGTGTTTTGTTGGTTACAGCCGATCTTGTTGATCGAGGATTTGGATTATAGCCTGCATGAGCCACATTTGAGCTCGACAGAGATGCGCGGATACTTTCCTCGGTGGGGTCGCGCCCCTCGAGTGCCACTCCGGAGTTGGGTTTGTTCTTGCTATCACGACTTGTTGACGCAGTCCCTCTGGCTGGGCCAGTTTTGGCAGTCACGGACGCCCTACGTAAGTCCGGTCCTCCGTGGATGTAACGGCAGTAGGTAGGAGCAGGTTTGACTGGACCCGAGGAGGCAGTCAGTGTAGATTGGGTTATCTGAGTTGAGGGATAGTAGTTGCACCATGTTTCTTTCTGTTTCACTCCTTGAGCATCTAGATAGAGGCATAGTAGCTGTAGAGTTTATTTTTCCAGCTTTTCCTTCCAGGTTACTTTATGCCTCTAGTAGACTTAGTGGGCAGACCGTCGGGCTTGTTGGCGGCACCCACTGAGAACTACTGTGGGATGTAGTTCTCACACCCGCCGTGGTGTCTTTTCCCCATGGACTTCTACTCCTGTTCCTGCTGCTCCAGCTGCTGCTTCTTCAGATCGAGGTAAGGGAGTCGCGAGATAGATCCCTACCAATCGTCATCCAGAGAGTAGGTGTACCCCCTTACTATTTTGAGAGTTACATGTTGGGAGACCTTTGTAGTGAGGTATAGAGTTGTACTTTTCTTTTATTGCTGAGAGACTTGTGTATTTTGGTGAGGACTTGGGTTGTATTCAGGAGTAGTAGTTACTTTATTTCAGCTTTTACTTCAGCTTTTACTTTTCAGCTCTGATATATATTAGTGTAGATGATCTTTTGCAGGTTAGTCGCTACGTCTATACGGGGCTTCCCGTATGGGCGGCGGATCTGTTGGCGAGCCCGGGTCGTAGTTTCGACCTCGGGGCGTGACAGATTAGAGTGGTAACAGAGCCTAGGATGTAGGTCATTGAGGACTTAGAAACCCTAGGCTTGTGGTTGGACCCTAGGATGACTTACGTGAGAGCCATAATTTTTAGCGAGAGTCCTGATTGGGTTCCAAACTTTCCCAATGGATGGGATGAGTGATCGACATGTCTTCCTTCGGTGGCAACTATGTTGGCTGCAAACAACATACTACTACGGGAAGGGGGACATGCCTTTGACTTTCGCTAGATTGGGTCGAGTGTTGTTTTGGGTTCTGACTATTCTTCTTGTTCCTCAGGTGAGTGATGCCTCCGCGACGCAGGATGTCGACGCGTTCGCAGCCTTCTTCCTCTGATCCCGAGCAGGAGGACTCGGGACAGGGACAGCAGAGTGAGGTGCAGGAGCTTCGTGCCCAGATGACACTGATGTCTGAGGCTGTTCGGCGCCAGGAGGAGACTTCACAGCGCCAGGAGAAGGCTGTTCGACGCCAGGAGGAGACTTTACGGCGCCAGGAGAAGGCTTCACGGCGCCAGGAGGAGGCTTCGCAGCGCCAGGAGGAGGCCTTGAGTCGGATGATGCTTATGATGGAGCAGAGGGTGCAGCCAGTTGTAGCACCCCCAGAGAGTTCACCTGTACCTTCTTCGCCAGTTGTGGCACCCCCTGTTGTTCAGACAGCACCGGCAGTTCCTGTTGAGCCGGTTTCCAGCAGACCACCGTCTCGATCGACGGGACCTTTGATCCCAGCAGAGCAGTGTGAGGTGGTTGATTTGTTGATGAGGTTTCGTCAGTTCGATCCGCCTCGCTTTTCGGGACAGAGTGCGGAGCCGTGGGAGGCTGAGTCGTGGATCACGGCTATGGAGCGACACTTTGAGAGCTTGTTCATCGAGGAGAGGTTTCGGGTCCTTTTGGCGACCAACTTCTTGGAGCGCAACGCCGAGGCTTGGTGGCGGCGTGTTCGACCTGCTGGTCCGCCTGGGGCGCAGCTTCTTACATGGGTGGAGTTCCGCAGTCTTCTTCTTGGGGCTTTCTTTCCGGAGAGTGTCCGCCAGAGGTTGGGGGCGCAGCTGAAGAATCTCCGCCAGGGAGATCGGCCCGTGCATGAGTACATTGCTGATTTCAACCAGCTGTTGGCTTGTGTACCCCACGCGGCCAGGGATGTGGCTCACCGGATATACATGTTTGAGCGAGGATTACGCCAGGATATTTATCAGTTTGTTCGTTCACTCAGATTGCAGACTCTGGAGGCCTCTATGGAGCAGGCACTCTATGTTGAGCGTGGGGAGGCAGTGATGGAGGAGGTGGCTCCAGCCCCCGTAGTGATTCTAGGGGCGAAGCGCCCAGCACCGATGGATGAGGGGCAGTCGAGTCGGCAGGGACCCCGGAGACCTCCACGATTCCATCCTCAAGGTGGTGGGTATCAGGGGCGCCAGAGATCAGGAGCACCCCGTCAGTCTCAGCAGCAGCAGCAGCAGCGACGACCGTCTCAGCAGCAGCAGCCTTCGCAGCAGCAGCGGACCTCGCGGCAGCCACGCCCGGACCGATGTGTTATTTATGGAGGGTCACACCCATCGATTCTGTGTCCTCCGAGCCAGGGCCGTTGTTTCCATTGCAGGCAGACTGGCCACTTCCAGAGTTCGTGCCCCAGAGCAGGTCTTCCAGTTCCTTCCTCAGCTTCAGCACCCTATGTTCCTCATCAGACGACAGGACCTTCGGCGGCCTACGGTAGGCCCGATCATGCTTCATCCTCCTCGCGATAGGCAGAGCGACGACACCCAGCACCGAGCGGGCGAGTTTATGCCACTCGGGTAGAGGATGCTACAGCGGCTGATCATGTCGTCGCAGGTATTATTTTGATTTCTGCAGTTCGTACTCGTGCTCTTTTTGATACCGGTGCATCGCATTCATTCATTAGTAGAGCATTTGCATCCCTACATGGTTTAGAGGTAGTTTCTTTATCGCATGCATTAGAGGTTCAGATTCCGGATCATGTCTTGCATGTCGAGGAGTATTGTAGGGATTGCCCTGTACAGTTGGGACCCTGGATCTTGCCGGCAGACTTGCTTGTCTTGCGGCAGCTCCAGGATTTCGATGTTGTACTTGGCATGGATTGGTTGTCGCGGTATTTTGCCACCATAGACTGCAGAGAGAGGACCGTGACCCTCTGCGAGCCGGGACATGAGGAGTTTGTCTTCAGAGCTGCCAGAGCTCCTTGTTTGCGATGACTATTTCTTCGGCGAGGGCTAGGCGGATGATGAGCAGAGGCTGCACCACTTTCTTAGTGACGATTGTGGAGGTGCCTACGGCAGCACTGGGGCTCGAGGATATTCCTGTTGTCCGCGAGTTCCCAGATGTGTTTCCCCCAGAGTTGACGACTACGCCGCCGGAGATGGAGATAGAGTTTGGGATTGATGTGGTTCCAGGAACCGCACCAATCTCAAAGGCACCTTATAGGATGGCACCTGCCGAGTTGAGGGAGTTGAAGGCCCAGTTTCAGGATCTAATGGACAGGGGTTTTGTTAGGCCCAGTGTATCTCCGTGGGGAGCGCCGGTGTTATTTGTGAAGAAGAAGGATGGGCTGCTTCGTTTGTGTGTGGATTACAGGGAGCTGAATAAAGTGACCATCCGGAACAAGTATCCCCTACCACGGATAGATGATTTGTTCGATCAGTTGCAGGGAGCGTCAGTGTTCTCGAAGATTGATCTCCAGTCAGGTTACCACTAGCTGTGTAAGACCCGGTCTTTCCTTAACCCTTCTGGTCACCCTCTTCTTGTAATGCCCGACCAAGGGCCTCATTTTTGGTGTTTTTCCGGACAGACCGTCGGGGCCCGCAGATAATTTTAGGCGGTAGGGCTCGCGGAGCGGAGCGCGCGGGCGCGATCGGTTTCTTTTTCCGACTTCCGGTCTGACCAGAATTAATTCTCGAAGTTGGGGTCCCCTTAGGCGTCTCGGGATCCGTGTTGGCGACCCGCACATCTTTTAAGGTAAACCCTAATTTTTAGTATTTATATAGCCGTGTGGGAAAGAGGATTAGGGCTCCTCTTATTTTTATTTGGTGGCCGCCTCTTTTCTTTTTCTTCCTCCCTCGTAGCCGCCGGCAAAGAGTAACCAAGCACACGGGCAAGGGTGGACCGGTGGAGGCAAGCGGACGATCCCTCTCTTTCCTCCTCTTTCGCACATCGAGGTGAGTCGGATGCGTTTTCGTTCGGGGGAATCTTCCCCTTTCTTTTGTTGGTCACGAGGAGGGAGAAGGGGGGGCGCCGTCGCGCACCGCTGCACGCGGGGCCGGCCGCGGGTGGGGCGCCGTGCGGGCAGGTGCCGCACGGGGTCGCCCCACACCGCGGGTAGCGCGCCCGCGCGACACTCGGCCGCGCGGGGCCGTCCACAGGAGGGGGCGCCCGCGCGGGGCCGCCCCGCACCGCGGGCAGCGCGTCCGCGCGGCGCTCGGCCGCGCGGGGCCGCCCGCAGGAGGGGTGCCCGCGCGGGCTGGTGCCGCGCGGGGTCGCCCCGCACCGCGGGCAGCGCGCCCCGCGCGGCGCTCGGCCGCGCGGGGCCGCCCGCAGGAGGGGCGCCCGCGCGGGCTGGTGCCGCGCGGGGTCGCCCCGCACCGCGGGCAGCGCGCCCGCGCGGCGCTCGGCCGCGCGGGGCCGCCCGCAGGAGGGGCGCCTGCGCGGGCTGGTGCCGCGCGGGGTCGCCCCGCACCGCGGGCAGCGCGCCCGCGCGGCGCTCGGCCGCGCGGGGCCGCCCGCAGGAGGGGCGCCCGCGCGGGCTGGTGCCACGCGGGGTCGCCCTGCACCGCGGGCAGCGCGCCCGCGCGGCGCTCGGCCGCGTGGGGCCGCCCGCAGGAGGGGCGCCCGCGCGGGCTGGTGCCGCGCGGGCCCGCACCGCGGGCAGCGCGCCCGCGCCGTGCTCGGCCGCGCGGGGCCGCCCGCAGGAGGGGCGCCCGCGCGGGCTGGTGCCGCGCGGGGTCGCCCCGCACCGCGGGCAGTGCGCCCGCGCGGCGCTCGGCCGCGCGGGGCCGCCCGCAGGAGGGGCGCCCGCGCGGGCTGGTGCCGCGCGGGGTCGCCCCGCACCGCGGGCAGCGCGCCCGCGCGGCCGAGCGCCGCGCGGGGCCGCCCGCAGGAGGAGCGCCCGCGCGGGCTGGTGCCGCGCGGGGCTGCGCCCAGGCGGAGTGTGCGTCGCACGGGCCGGTGCTGTGCGAAGAACTCCGCCGCACGCTGTTGGGAGTCGATGTAAGTTTCGGACTTCTAAGTCTTGACTTGCCCTTGTTCCTTCAGGAGTGCGGGACGCTGTTGGCGACTGGTGCACAGACGCGGACTGGACGAACGCAGGACGACGCACACAAGGTGGGTACATTCCCGGGGATTGCGGGAATAGGGATTAACTGTTAGAAATAGCATGTTGGGGCAAGGTGGAATTATCAGTCTCCTTCTGTTTATGCACTAACCCTGTTGTGTTATTATACTAAATGTCAATCTGAGGCTCAAGTTTTGCTACACGCACACCCGCGGTTTGGCCACTGCAAGGGTGTGCTTTTCCGAAAAAGTGGTACGTTGACCCGTGTACCCCACGCGACGGTGGCGTTAGGAATGGGGGCCCCCATGGGTGGGGGGTGTGAGCGGTGATGTCGAGGCAGGTGCTCGGCGGCCGAGGCAGGTGCTCGGCGGTGGACATCGGGGAAGGTGCCCGATGTTGTTTTGATACAGTGTGTGGTTATGGTGGATGATGCATGAGAGGGATGGTTGCTCCGGTGTTTGTGTTTTGCCCTATTATTGCTTTTCTTATGCTTATCATGCTATTTCTAGTCACTGACTTCCCACTCCGTGACAGGTTCGTCCATGGGCGAGTGTTAGGGCACCGGTGAGGACGCGAGAGTGCTGTTCTGATTTTTGGGTGACTTCAGATACAGTGACTCTTCTTTCCCTTTTCTTTTATTATTCATGCTAGCCAACTGTGGATTGCGACACCCCCGTGGGGTCGAAGTGGATGTTGCTTTCTTTTCCTTTTTGAATAATCGAATGAATATTACGTTCTCTCTTACTTGGCCGTTTTGAACAACGAAAAGCAAAGAAAACCGTTTGCAAAAATTATTCTTAAAACGTGGGTGTCGTGTGGGCACCGAGCTTTACAAACCTTGTGGGATTTATGTGTTTGCGAACTGTTTTCACAAACGATGGCATCGTGTGGATGCCGCTTTCAAAACCTTGTGATTATTTATCTTTTCAAAACACCGGCCTCTATGCTCTAAGTGAATGCTAGAATATCATGTGAGTTGTTTGGTTGTATGTGTACGAGACCCCAACTGTTGTGGTCAGAGATTGTATGTGCTACGCCTTGTGAGACACTTCGTAGTTGAGACGCCGTGCATATACAAAGGAGACTCTGCCCGTTTGCAGAGTGAATTTGTGTATGCGGCGGGTCTGGGCACGCGCCGGGGAGTATTGTTTTACAAAAAAAAATATATGGCTGAATTAGGGGCATCGGTGGCTCCTCTTCCGCGCGATTCGAACCCCCGGGGCGTGACAAGCTGAGGGTGAGGGCCGAGGACATCCCAAAGACGGCTTTTAGATCCCGGTACGGGCATTATGAGTTCACTGTTATGCCTTTTGGTCTGACTAACGCCCCTACTTCATTTATGGATTTGATGAACCGGGTATTTCAGCCGTACTTGGACCAGTTTGTGGTGGTATTCATAGATGACATTTTGATTTACTCCCGGAGTGATTTGGAGCACGAGGAGCACTTGAGGATAGTGCTGCAGCTTCTACGAGAGAAGAAGCTGTATGCCAAGTTTAAAATGTGCGAGTTTTGGCTTCGAGAGATTGCATTTTTGGGCCATATTGTATCAGCCGCAGGAGTGGCAGTAGACCCGACGAAGATTGATGCAGTTCGGGATTGGCCGAGACCGACGACGGTTACCGAGGTTCAGAGCTTTTTGGGCTTGGCAGGCTATTACCGTCGGTTCGTATAGGGCTTTGCGAAGCTCTCTACTCCCCTGACCAGTTTGACTAGGAAGGGGACAAGGTTTGACTGGACTGGGAGGTGCCAGCTGAGCTTTGAGGAGCTGAAGAGGAGATTGATTTCGGCACTAGTTCTAGCATTGCCAGTGATGGGCGATGGATTCGTGATTTATAGTGACGCCTCTCACAGCGGTTTGGGATGTGTTTTGATGCAGCATGGTAGGGTAATTGCTTATGCTTCACGACAATTAAAGGATTATGAGAAGAATTACCCTACTCATGATTTGGAGCTTGCAGCTGTTGTGTTCGCTTTGAAGTTGTGGCGGCATTACCTCTGCGGAGAGCACTGCGAGATTTACATTGATCATAAAAGTTTGAAGTACTTGTTTACTCAAAAGGAGCTGAATTTGAGGCAACGCCGGTGGTTGGAGTTACTAAAGGACTATGATGTGAGCATCCTTTATCATCCCGGCAAGGCCAATGTTGTAGCAGATGCTTTGAGTCGGAGGTCTGTGCAGAGTTTGAGCATGTTGATCACGCAGCAGGCACCGCTAGTTGAGCAGTTGAGGCGGCTACAAATTGAGGTGGTATCCCCTGGGGTCTCTGCTAGACTCATGTCTATGGTCTTGCAGCCCACTCTGTTGGACAGGATTAGGGAGACACGGAGTGAGGACCCCCATTTGACGAGGATCAAATCACAGATTCAGACAGATGACTTGGCCATTGGAGCGACTTGCGCAGTTATATTTGGATGAGGTGGTGAGGCTACACGGTGTACCCGCCTCGATTGTATCAGATAGGGACCCGAGGTTTGTATCACACTTTTGGGGGAGTCTACAATCAGCCTTGGGGACCTACCTCAGGTTTAGCACTGCATTCCACCCACAGACTGATGGCCAGTCCGAGCGCACCATACAGACCCTCGAGGACATGTTGAGAGCGTGCGTTATGGATTTTGGAGGGAGGGGTGGTACCGACACTTAGCATTGGTTGAGTTTGCGTACAATAACAGCTATCAGGCGAGAATTTAGATGGCTCCGTTTGAGGCGTTGTATGGACGCAAGTGTCGGTTGCCCTTGTATTGGAGTGACGTGGGTGAGAGGAGGACTTTGAGACCGGATTTACTATTGGTGGCTGAGGAGAAAGTCAGATTAGTTCGCCGACATCTTGAGATAGCCCAGAGTCGTCAGAGGAGCTACGCTGATACTCGACGACGAGACCTAGAGTTTCAGATTGGTGATCATGTCTTTTTGAAGGCCTCGCCTTCGAAAGGGGTCCGGAGATTTGGAGTTCGGGGAAAGCTCAGTCCCTGCTTTATTGGACCCTTCAAGGTACTTGAGAGAGTTGGCCCTGTGGCTTACAGAGTTGCCCTTCCTCCACGCCTGGCCGGAGTTCATGATGTCTTCCACGTCTCGGCTCTGAGGAGATATGTTTTTGACCCTTCGCACGTGATTGACTTCACTTCTTTGGAGATTGGCGAGGACCTGGGATATGAGGAGCGCCCGTTGCGAATTCTTGCTCGTGAGGTGAGGGAATTGCGCAATCGGGTCATTCCATATGTGAAGATCTTGTGGAGCAATCACGAGGAGCGTGAGGCTACTTGGGAGCTAGAGACAGTGATGAGAGATACCTATCCCTTTCTGTTCGAGACTTCCGGTTGAGGTACGTCTGTTTTGTTTCCTTTGTTTCGGGGATGAAACTTACTTTTAGTGGGGGAGGATGTAGTGGCCCAGGTTCCCATGCAACCTTTTTTCGGTGAATCCACTATTTAGAACACCTAGTGTTGGTGTATCTGGCCCATAGTGCATCAAAGGGATGCCACAGACGGACCCTGTAAGGTATCTTTAGCTGTTTTGGCCTTCGGCTACATTTGCCGAAATTTTGAAAAGGTTTTTGGCCAAACAGAGGTTGGATTTGGATTCAGCGCGAAAAAATGCTTGAAAATTGTTATTTGCTTGTTTTATTCTGAGTCCGGAGGCCCAAAAACGGACTCCCAGAAGTTTTTATTGGATTTCAGTGCATGGGAGGGGCCGTGGACCGCCGGCATTCCACGTGGCGGCCTCTGATTGGCCGGTTTACAGCGCTCGGTCCACAGAGCATCGCGGCTGGGTGCACAGACCCGGCGCAGGGACACGTGGCGCCGCCTGATTGGCGGGCTCATGGTGCGCGGTCTACAGAGTTGTCGCGGCGGTGCATGGACCAGGGCGGGGACACGTGGCAGTCCCTAGTTGGTCGGTGCACGCGGCGCGGTCAACGGAACCCGAAGTAGGGTGCGTGGACCGGGTGCAGGGGACACGTGTCGGCGCGTGATTGGCGGGCTCACGAGGCGCGGCGCATGGGGTCGCCGGCGGGCGCCTCGGGGCGCGTGCGTGGCAGGCGGTCAGGCTGCGCCTGCCCGCACGTGTGACCGCGACAGGGTTGGGAAAGGTGGCGCCCCGCCATTCGCGGGCGCCACCTACCCGTTTGACCGGGGAGGGCCCACATGGCAGCACGGGACGCGCCCCGCACAGCTGTTCGCTGTGCGGGACACCTGTCGGGTCCCGGGCGTGCCACGTGGCCACTCCCGACGCGCCCCGCACAGCTGTTTGTTGTGCGGGCCACATGTCGCGCTCTGGGGAATCCGGGCGCATATAGTAACCCACTGTGTTTCGCGGATTCGGGCGTCCGAATCTTCTCCGAGCGCCCGAATCCGGGGACAAGTTCGGTATTATCCGAATTGTTTTCTGCGGCCTACAAATAGCCCGAGCCGCCTTCTTTTGCAGGTTTTCTGCGTTTTCGAGCTTCAAACCGACTCGAGGCCTTCAGGAAAGTTGATCCCCGCACTGTGTTGCACCCATCTGTGGATTTCAGGGATTTTACGTGGCACGTTTTTCGAGATTCCTATTTTCTTGGCGGGTCACGACATTCCTTCGCCGGTGTTTCCTCCCGTCGCGTTTCGGTGCGCGAGCTCCCCCGGCCTACTCCGCCCACCTTTTCGAGCGATTCCTTCGCCATTAGATCCGCGACAGGTAGGGCTACGATCTTGGTATTTTCAGCATCCCCTAGTTTCAAGTTTTTCTTGGAGTTTTTCCATGCTTACTGGGACCCTTTGTTGCTGTGAGGATTTCGGGGACAGCAGGATTGTTGCATGGATTCCTCCGCACTCGAGCGTCAGATCGAGGCGTGCTTATACAATTTTTGCATCTACTCGTCGCGAGGATTATCATAGTATTTTTTTGGGATTTTCCAGAGGCTTGTCCGGAGGTATATTTTTCTCCCTTTATCTGCGCATGGGATTACAGTTGTGCTGTTGTGAGTTTTGTGCGCCTTGTGTTGTGAAATTTGTAACTCGACCTACGGGGCTCGGAATTGGACGTGCAGGTACCCGTTTCGAAGGTCTCGACGCGATGATCACAGTAGTATTTTTTTCAGATTTTTAGAAGCCCTTTCTATAGGTGAATAATTTGCATCTTCGGGACTGATCTGCAGGTTGTGTATATTTGGTTAAATTTTGTTGGAATAAAGTGTAATTGTGAACCTTGTGTTGTAACCAGGAGGGTTTTCGGGTATTGCTGTGTTACGGAATTTGAGTTGGCGTATTTCGTGAATTCGGCTAAGTCTTGAAGATTGAAGGTAAAGGAAGTTGGATCATATAACTCAATCTCAAGAAAGAAGAATTCAAAAGGATCAGGTATGTTTAACTTAATATCTTTGGTGATCCGAATACTTCTTATAGCATAGAAACACTTGGATGGATTTGTTATTGCATAAATATCAAAAACTAGACATGGGACATGTTCAGGATCCGGATCAGATTGTTCAATCCGGATCCCGAAGGTGGTTCGTTCATACACCAGTTCAATCCGGATCGTAGCTTCCCTTGATCCGGATCCCGAACATTGAGTTTACCATTTTATGTGAACGATCCGGATCAGGCTACTGCAATCCGGATCCCGAACATTGATGTTTGGTGAACTGTATGAACGATCCGGATCAAGCACTTCGATCCGGATCCCGAACCTTCGTTTTTCTAGAATCTGTTTTTCTCGCTACTGCAATCCGGATCGCCGATTTTCGATCCGGATCGTCGTCATGTAAAAACTCCAGAGAAGGATAGCTTTTTATCCTTATCTTCTTCCAAGGGTTTCTAACCTATAAATAGACCCTATGATTCTTTTTCTAGGGTAATCCACATAAGTCCAAAAAGTAGCCGTCATATTCAAATATCATTTTATACGGCCTCAGATCCACATATAGAGAAGAAAGGAAATAACTAGATTAATTCTATGTTTCTTCATCTATATTGATTAGTTTGATTCTAGGTTTTCATACTCACATTTTGAGTTGAATCAAACTAATGAATACTTAGATGGTATTTCCTATCTATCTTTGATCTAAGTATTCGGCGGATCATCACCACCCAAAAACAACGATTTACCCCAAAATCGGCACGTGGACTCGCGTGGCCTTGTGGATTCAAGGTGCAACCGCTCTCGTGGATTCGGAGCGAGGTACGTTCATGGATTTGAAGCGTGCTACTGGGTGAAGACCGTGGATTCGGTCGGACGTCGTGGACTCGACGTTGGACGCCGTGGATTCGGCGTTGGACGCACATCGTGGATTCGAGAAGCGTCTGGAGCGAGCGGAGAAGATCAACTAGGAGCGTATGGAAAAGGTTGGGTCGTCTGTGAGTACGGTATATCACATTGTACGTGTTTAATTCTAGTGGATTTCACCGTGTTATCGGTCCCGTGGTTTTTTACTCCGGTTTGGAGTTTTCCACGTAAAAATCTCTGCGTGTTATTTATTTTTCCGCATTGGGTTTTTATATCGCAAAGATTTTTGAGTGTTTATGGTTTACACCTATTCACCCCCCCTCTAGGTGTTTTTTCCCCTATTTAGATCCTATTATTCATATAACCCAACAAGTGGTATCAGAGCGGGAATAGGGTTGTAAACAATGGTTGAAGGTGGAAACATCAACAGACCCCCGTTCTTCGATGGAACAAATTATGCGTACTGGAAAGTACGGATGAAAGCCTTTTTAATTTCCATCGACGAACGGGTGTGGCAATCAATTGAATTAGGATGGTCTAATCCAACTGAATTTATTGGTGATGTTCGCACCATCAAACCTAGGTCGAAATGGACCAAGGAAGAGATTGATATATCTTCTTACAATGGCAAGGGAATAAATGCTTTATTTAATGCCTTATCACAAACAGAGTTCTCTCGCGTCTCGGCATGTGAGACTGCGAAAGAAATCTGGGATGTTCTTCAAGTTACGCATGAGGGAACTAACCTTGTGAAGATTCAGAAACTGCAAATGCTTACGAGCAAGTTTGACTCTATTTTCATGGCAGAAAATGAATCGTTCACTGACTATTACACACGATTGCAAGACATCGTAAACTCATGTGCTAACTTGGGAGAGAAGATTCCAGAATTTAAAATTGTAAGAAAGATCTTAAGAACTCTTCCTGAAAGATTTCGTTCCAAGGTCACAACCATTGAAACTATTAAACACCCGGACGAAATCCGTGTAGAAGAATTAGTTGGTTCTTTGCAAACTTATGAAATGACATTTCCTACTAACTATTCTTCGGGAAAGGCATCCTTTTCTAAGTTTTCAGGTTATGCTTTGAAAACAACGAAAGAAGAAGACGCGGATTCATCCTCCTCAGGCGATGACGAGAATTTATCTATGGAGGACTTTGAGAAGCAGCTTGCTCTCTTGACAAGGAAGTTTCGCCGAAATTTTCGAAGGGGTAATTCAAGCAAAACTCCATCCTTCGGAAAGTGGAAGAAAGGCAAGGGTTCTTCAAGTTACAAGTCAAGAAAGCAAGAAGGCTTTTCTAAGGATAAGAAAAGCACAGAAGGACAAGTCCAATGCTTCAAGTGCCGAGGGTACGGCCATATCTCAACGGAATGTCCAACTAAGAATCCGTCTAAGAAGAAGGCGATGCAAGCCGTCACTTGGGATGACACCTCATCGTCAAATGAGTCATCATCGAGTGATGAAGAAGACAACGCAACTGCGTTCCACGCGTCCACATCTTCACCCTTCATGTTCTTAATGGCAAGTACATCCGACTCGCTGTCCAACTCCACTGTTGAAAAGAATGCAACGGACAATGAATCGGATGATTCGGAAGGTGAAGATTTTGCTCTAGCCTACCATAGACTTTTGAGGGATTCAAAGAAACTGGCTAAGCAAAACAAGGGGTTGAGAGGGAGATTGCAGGATCTCGAAGAAGAACTAAAAAGGGTAACCTCTCTCTCGACCGATCTTGAAGTGGAAAGGGATAATCTGATAAAAGCAAATGTTTCCCTTCAAGAGTCCAATGAGCAATTCGAGAAGAATTATATAGATATGGTTAACAAAGCGAATTACTTCTTGAAGCTCAACGGCGAGGCTCGACAGGAAAAATTGGAAATGACAGAGACCATTCTCCAACTCAAGGATGACTTACAGCGATTTTCATCAGGAAGGAGTAAGTTGGATAAGCTTCTTGGTCTTGGTCAATCAAACAAGTTCGGCCTCGGATACAATCAAACTAAAGACGATTTTAGTTCGGTTGGGACAGTTTTCGTGCCTCAGTCGGTATCTCCTCCTCCGACACCGGAATTCACGACTAGCAATGACAACAAGCCTACTTCACCCTCCTCGGGATCGTCAAGCACTAAGGTATGTTTTCGTTGTAATTTTGCAGGGCACATTGAAAGAAATTGCAAGATTGGAGCTCAAAGATCAAATCAATCACATCTTGCAACTGCTACCAATGAGTTCACTCCCCACAAATCAAAGAAGGACTTTTCAAAAGAAAAGAACATTGGTAGTACTGTCACGCCCCGGGGGTTCGAATCGCGCGGAAGAGGAGCCACCGGTGCCCCTAATTCAGCCATATATTTTTTTTTTTTGTAAAACAATACTCCCCGGCGCGTGCCCAGACCCGCCGCATACACAAATTCACTCTGCGAACGGGCAGAGTCTCCTTTATATATGCACGGCGTCTCAACTACAAAGTGTCTCACAAGGCGTAGCACATACAATCTCTAACCACATCAGTTGGGGTCTCGTACACATACAACCAAACAATTCACATGATATTCTAGCATTCACTTAGAGTATAGAGGCCGGTGTTTTGAAAGGATAAATAATCACAAGGTTTTGAAAGCGGCATCCACACGATGCCATCGTTTGTGAAAACAGTTCGCAAACACATAAGTCCCACAAGGTTTGTAAAGCTCGGTGCCCACACGACACCCACGTTTTAAAGGTAGTTTTCGCAAACGGTTTTCTTTGCTTTTCGTTGTTCAAAACGGCCAAGTAAGAGAGAACGTAATATTCATTCGATTATTCGAAAAGGAAAAAGGCAACATCCACTTCGACCCCACGGGGGTGTCGCAATCCACAGCTAGCTAGAATGAATAATAAAGAAAAAGGGAAAGAAGAGTCACTGTATATGAAGTCACCCAAAAATCAGATCAGCACTCTCGCGTCCTCACCGGTGCCCTAGCACTCGCCCCTGGACGAACCTGTCACGGAGTGGGAAGTCAGTGACTAGAAATAAACATAATGAGCAAGAAAGCTATAATAAAGCAAACCACTGAAAAGCACCAACCTCGGTGTCACCGCTCACACCCTCCACCCATGAGGGCCCCCATTCCTAACGCCACCGTCGCGTGGGGTACACGGGTCAACGTACCACTTTTCCGGAAAAGCACACCCTTGCGGTGGCCAAACCGCTGGTGTGCGTGTAGCAGAACTTGAGCCTCAGATGATAAATCGAATGAAGTAAAGATCGGGGTCAGTATTGCTCATAAGGATAACCAGAAGGGAAAACACCTTTGCTCACGGAGAATAACTTGAAGAGAACAACACCTTTGCTCATGAGAATAACTCAAAGAGAAAAACACCTTTGCTCATGAGAATTAACTTAAAGAGAAAACACCTTTGCTCACGTCCGCCCTTACCCAATAACCTTGGCGAAAGTACCCACCTTGTGTGTGTCGTCCGGCGTTCGGTACGTCCGTGATCGTGCGTCCGTCGCCAACAATGTCCTGCACCCCTGAAGGAACAAGGGCAAGTCAAGACTAAGGATCCGAAACTCACACCGACTCCCAACCACGTGCGGCGGAGTCCCCCGCACGGCACCGGCCCGTGCGGCGCACACTCCGCCCGGGCACAGCCCCGCGTGGCACCAGCCCGCGCGGGCGCCCCTCCTGCGGGCGGCCCCGCGCGGCCAAGCGCCGCGCGGGCACCCCTCCTGCGGGCGGCCCCGCGCAGCCAAGCACCGCGCGGGCGCGCTGCCCGCGGTGCGGGGCGACCCCGCGCGGCACCAGCCCGCGCAGGCGCCCCTCCTGCGGGCGGCCCCGCGCGGCCAAGCACCGCGCGGGCGCGCTGCCCGCGGTGCGGGGCGACCCCGCGCGGCACCAGCCCGCGCGGGCGCCCCTCCTGCGGGCGGCCCCGCGCGGCCAAGCACCGCGCGGGAGCGCTGCCCGCGGTGCGGGGCGACCCCGCGCGACACCAGCCCGCGCGGGCGCCCCTCCTGCGGCGGCCCCGCGCGGCCAAGCGCCGCGCGGGTGCGTTGCCCGCGGTGCGGGGGCGACCCCGCGGGGCACCAGCCCGCGCGGGCGGCCCCGCGCGGCCAAGCACCGCGCGGGCGCGCTGCCCGCGGTGCGGGGCGACCCCGCGCGACACCAGCCCGCGCGGGCGCCCCTCCTGCGGGCGGCCCCGCGCGGCCAAGCGCCGCGCGGGTGCGTTGCCCGCGGTGCGGGGGCGACCCCGCGCGGCACCAGCCCGCGCGGGCGCCCCTCCTGCGGGCGGCCCCGCGCGGCCAAGCACCGCGCGGGCGCGCTGCCCGCGGTGCAGGGCGACCCCGTGCGGCACCAGCCCGCTCGGGCGCCCCTCCTGCGGGCGGCCCCGCGCGGCCAAGCACCGCGCGGGCGCGCTGCCCGCGGTGCGGGGCGACCCCGCGCGACACCAGCCCGGGCGGGCGCCCCTCCTGCAGGCGGCCCCGCGCGGCCAAGCGCCGCGCGGGTGCGTTGCCCGCGGTGCCGGGGCGACCCCGCGCGGCACCAGCCCGCGCGGGCGCCCCTCCTGCGGGCGGCCCCGCGCGGCCAAGCACCGCGCGGGCGCGCTGCCCGCGGTGCGGGGCGACCTCGCGCGGCACCAGCCCGGGCGGGCGCCCCTCCTGTGGGCGGCCCCGCGCGGCCATGCGCCGCGCGGGTGCGTTGCCCGCGGTGCGGGGGCGACCCCGCGCGGCCCCAGCCAGCGCGGCGCCCCTCCTGCGGGCGGCCCCGCGCGGCCAAGCGCCGCGCGGCGCCCCGCCCGCGGCCGGCCCGGCGGCGGCGGCGGCGCTCCCCGCGAAGACTCCACCCCCGAAACGCCTACCAAAAAAAAACCTAATAAAAACTCACCTTCGATCCGCCGGAAAAGGGAGGAAGGGGATCGTCCTAACGTTGCCCGGTTGATCCCGCGAGCAAGAAACCTCCGTCCTTCTCCCGGAAGCCCCGCCGTCGGTCGTAGCAAGAGCGAAAAAGGGTTGGGTCCCTATTTTATTTTTTTCTCTTTTTCCCTCTCGTAGTATCTCTTAAAAAGAAACCCTAGCCGTTTTTATTTTCTCTTTTTCCCTCTCGTAGTGTCTCTTAAAAAGAAACCCTAGCCGCCGAACGAAGGGACCTAGGAGGGAACACCTAAAACCCTAGGTTCCTCAAAGGGATAATGAATAAATAAATAATAGGGACAGATCCGGCGGCTAGAATTACCCCGAGAAATGTGCCGATCGTCCGCACGGATCCCGGGGCGCCTAAGAGGGGTCCGAACTTCAGAATTTTATTCCGGGTGAACCGGGGGTCGGAATCTGAAACCGATCGCGCCCCCGTTCTCTATTTCGCGAGCCCTCCCGCCTAAAAATGTCCGCGAGCCCCGACGGATTTTCCGGAAAACACCAAAAATTGTCCCTCAGTCGGGCAGTCATAAGAAAAGGGGTAACGGGAAGGGTCACGGGAAAGCCAGGTCTTACAAGTACTTCAATCAAGACGATGACAAAAGAAAAAGATCAATCATACAAGTCGTCTTCATCAAGGAAAATTTCTCAAACATTGCCAACATACTCTAAAACTCAAAAGGTTTGGGTATGCAAAGGTGAAATCTTTCCTTGTCTTTAATCTTTCTACGATTAAATGTTGTGTAGTTTATGTAGACTATTTTTCTTTCTTTGGGCCGACCCGTCAACCATCCTTGGGAGGTAAATGGTATATTTTCTTATTGGTTGATGATTTCTCTCGGTATTCATGGGTAGCATTTTTAAAAGAGAAAGCTGATACTTTTGATTCTTTTCACGAGATTTGCCTTCGTATTATGATTGAAAAGAATGAAAACAGGGTTGTTCAAGAGATGGCACGTGTTATGCTTCACAGCCGGAATTTACCGCTACATTTTTGGGCTGAAGCTGTGAACACTGCAATCTATGTTATTAATCGAGTTTATTTGCGCCCGGGAACGTTAAATACACCATATGAACTATGGTGTGGTAGAAAACCCAACATCAAATATTTTCGCATCTTCGGGAGTCGGTATTACATTTTACGTGACCGTGAAAATCTTGGAAAGTTTGACTCTCGAAGTGACGAAGGGATTTTCTTGGGGTATTCTACGAATAGTAGAGCATATCGGGTATTTAACTTGGAATCTATGACGATCGTAGAATCTATAAATGTTAAAGTAGATGAAGCTTTCCACTTTGCATCTGATAAATCTACCCCTGATATCTCTCTTGATGATGATACTCCTGTAAGTGCATCTTCTCATGATAATACTTCCAATATTAATGATGCATCTAATGGTTCTTCAAGTTTATCTGATGTGCAGGAATCATCTCATGTACCCCCGAGTACTCCATTACAACAAACGTTACGCATCTCCAAGGATCATCCTGAATCAAACATCATTGGAGACCCACAAGAAGGAGTCAAAACTCGGAGACAGTTGGTTTGTGGATTCGCCTGTTATGTTTCCACGATCGAACCAAAGAACGTCGATGAAGCTCTTCAGGATGACTACTGGATTGAAGCAATGCAGGAAGAGCTCCATCAGTTTGAACGCAACAAAGTCTGGGAATTAACGACGCCTCCGAAGCAACACAATGTGATTGGTACTAAATGGATTTTCAAGAACAAGAAAAATAAGGATGGTACCATCATCAGGAACAAAGCACGTTTAGTTGCTCAAGGCTACTCTCAAATAGAAGGTATAGACTTTGATGAAACGTTCGCCCCTGTAGCTAGACTCGAGTTCATTCGTATCTTATTCGCTATTGCTTGTCACTTTAAAATAAAACTCTTTCAAATGGACGTTAAGAGCGCATTTTTAAATGGGTTTTTAAATGAGGAAGTTTATGTGGCTCAACCGAAAGGTTTTGTAGACTGTAAACTACCTAACCATGTTTTTCGTTTGAAAAAGGCTCTTTACGGTTTAAAACAAGCACCGCGAGCATGGTACGAAAGGTTGACAAAGCACCTTTTGGAGAAGGGCTATACTCGAGGGGGTGCAGATCGGACTCTCTTTGTGAAGCATTATCAAAATAACTTCATTGTTGCACAAATCTTTGTCGATGACATTGTGTTTGTTGCGACAAAGGATAATGATGCTTCTAAATTCGCTGAAACCATGAAAAGCGAATTTGAGATGTCTATGATGGGCGAACTGACATACTTTCTTGGATTGCAAGTGAAACAAAATGATGAAGGCATCCATCTGTGTCAATCCAAGTACGCAAAAGAGTTGGTAAAGAAATTCGGATTAGAAGATTCTAAAGATTTTCCTACTCCTATGGGAACTAGCAATAAGGGATTAGGAAGTGAATCTCTTAGTGATAATGTAGACGAGAAACTCTATCGCAGCATGATTGGAAGTCTACTTTACCTCACAGCTAGTCGCCCGGATATATCCTTTAGTGTTGGGATTTGCGCGAGATATCAATCAGCACCAAAGGAGGTTCACCTGAAAGCGGTGAAACGGATCATCCGGTACGTCAAAGGAACTGTAAACTTCGGAATTTGGTATCCTATGGGAACAAGTTTAGATATTATTGGATACTCAGATGCCGATTGGGCAGGATCTGTGGATGATCGGAAAAGTACGAGTGGTGCATGTTTTTATCTTGGCCATTGTCTTGTTGCATGGCATAGTAAAAAGCAAAACTGCATTGCACTCTCGACTGCCGAAGCGGAATACATCTCAGCGGGTAGTTGTTCAACTCAACTTATTTGGATGAAAAGCGTGTTGAGCGACTTCCGGATTTCAGCAACTTCGGTAACTGTTTTATGTGACAACACAAGTGCTATAAACATTTCAAAAAACCCTGTGTTGCACTCTAGAACGAAACACATTGAACTTAGATATCATTTTCTTAGAGAGCTAGTTGAATCAAATATTCTTCAAATTTCTTACATTTCAACTGAAGATCAATTAGCTGACATTTTAACAAAACCTTTGGATCAAAAACGTTTTATTCATTTGCGTAAAGCAATTGGAATGCTTTCCTTGAAATAACCTCTTTTTGAAACTCTTGTTTAGGTTAGGTTTTGTTTTTGTGTTTTTGTTCATTATCTATGCTTAGACATAGAACATTAATTGAGCATTAGTTTTATTGACTTTAACTGCATCCTTTTATATATTTAGAAATCTATTATGCCTTAGATATCATAATATTTCATTTGATGCAATGATCATTTATGTCAATTAACTCATCTTTGTTTTGATCAAAGTCAATTTCTCTCTCGATGATCTCTTGGTATAGTTTTTATCTTATTTGACTGTTTAGTCGAGTATGAAATCGAGATCAATATTTGGCTAAATACTTTATATCTTAGATAATTGATAGCCAATTGAGGGGGAGTCAAAGAAAAAGTATTATGCTCAAAAGATGTGGAAAGAGTTACATCCCAATGAGGAGTGTGAAAACTACCACCACATGGAGGAAAGAGCTACCACCTCAGTCGTCCGAGTACTGTGTGCAGCTACCACATGTATACCAAGCAAGGTTTTTCAAGTTTGATTAATTAAATTGCATGTTGAAATACTTGACTCTGTCAAAATTTCAAGGTTGGTATAAGGTGGAATTTTTAATGAAAGATGCTCAAAGAGCCACTCTCTTCAATAAATTGACTAGATATATTATCTAACTTATCGGGGATGTTAGACATCTATTGATCTTTGTATTTCATTTTCTTTACCGAATTGATGATTTGATAAAGGCATTACTCATAAGATCAAGTTAGATGTAATTGAAATTGTTCAACTTTAAGGGATTTAATTTTTATAAATTTTCATTTCATTTGTTGGATGTTATTGATAGATTTGGTATAATCTATTTCTTGTTGTATGAAACGATGATTTTCGTTTAAAGTTGATACACAAAAGTGCTTACATCTTTTTCTGGTTTTTCTAGAATTTCTCTGAAATTTTCTAAAGAAAAAGTTGGAGCCGATCCGGATTGGACCTGCCGATCCGGATCCCGAACGCAGATATTCTTCTGCAGGCAGCCGATCCGGATTGGGCCTGCCGATCCGGATCCCGAACGAAGTTTTTCACTGCGTGTAGCCGATCCGGATCGTAATCACGAACTGATTCGGATCGCGGCTAGGGTTTTATATAGAACAAAAGGGTTTTGATTTCTTTTACTCCAATCTTTTGTTCCAAAGTTTCCAGAGCTTCTCTCTCTAGATTTCATCCATCTTGGAAGCTTTCAAACTCAAGTTCTTCAATTCCAAGTAAGTTTTATTGATCAAAATCTCGGTTTTTCACAGTTTTTCTTATTCCTCCTCAAAACGTGATGAATTTCTTGTATCAATCTCATTTGTGGATGGTTTTTGATCAAATTTCTTTTGAAATAAGAACTCTGGGTAGATTAGTTTTGATTATATGCTAGGTATTCTCAAGATAAACGGATTTTTGGTCTTCGATTTCAAAAATTTCGGTTTTAGGGCATATAATGGGAATTTTCCAAAATCATGCAATTGATCTATTTTTAAATTTCCTTTTGCAAAACTAATTTGATTCCTAGTCTCTCTACACGATAATGATTGTTTGGGTACAATTTTTCTAATTTTTGAAAATTAACAATTTTTTCGTGTTCTTGAGTTGCTCTTCACATGATTTCAATCCTCTTAAGGCACGCACAGCTATGGAATTCTCATGGATCATCTTGCTGTTAGTCACTATGGTGCATACTCGAGCAACCAATAAACTGAAAAGAGCCAAGAAACTTCAACGAAAAGGTGAATTTGATCTGATTAGTGACTCGGAAACTGAAGCAAATAATGATGAAGTAGACTAGGACGTGTTATTGGATGATGATGAATCAATGCCCGTTAAACCTGAACAAAAGCCTTCCAATGGATCAAAAGGAAAGGCACCCATTAACACAGGAAAAGCACCTATGACGTCACCGACCATCTCGGTAAAAAGAAAACGACTTGCTCGACGCTTTGGACAAGCACGAGAGGCTAATGCTAGCAAGCCAATGGTTCCTGACTCCCCGCCTCGAGTGGAAGGAGTGTTCGTCAGCATTGATCGCCTTCGAGCTTTTGAACATCGTGAATGTATCGGTGAACGACATGTCAACATTGAAGCTCTCCGAAATTACTCACCAGAGTTTGGAACTTTAATTGAGCAAGCTAATCTCATCCAAGTCTGCCGATTCCCTGAATTACTTGGGTATTGCTTGTATCGTGTGAGAACCTTCTACACGAATGCAAGACATCTTCAAGAAGATGAACGTGGCTCAATGCATTTCTATACAAATATCCAAGGGATGAAACTTAAAATCACTCCGCAATTAATCGGCGAAGTCCTTGGAATGGAATCCAACACATCGGGGATCAACTATTTGACGGGAAGAAGTTTGACGAATGCCTTGTGGCAAACCGTGATAGGAAAGATTTGTTTGGAAGGAACTGAATCAGCTGATGGGAAAAGTGTAAAATCCAAACATCTTCGACTGGAGTACCGATTTCTTAATTTCATCACATGTTACAACATTCTTCCTAACATGCAGACCAAGTTAGTGAGATGGGATAGGATGCTGTTCTTATATCTCATAGGTCATCCCTCTGAGGCTGTAGGATTGAACGTGAACATCCCCTACATAATTTGGAATAGAATGTCAAGATATGTTGTGCATCCTCATCCTTCGGAGCGACTTCCATTTCCATTAATCATCATGAGGATCTTGAAAAAGTTTGAAATTGATATAAGCTCGACATCATATCAACACTGTTGGGGGATGATAGATGAGTCAACGATTGTAAAGTCACTTCACAAATTACCACATGTTACTCCGACACCCTCCACTGGAAAGAAACCTTGTGTCGGTACGTCTGCATCACCATCACAACCAGCACCCACACCAGCGGATGAAGCATCAGTCTCATCCATCTACAAAGAACAACAACGATTATCTTTTGAGCAGGAACAGATTTCGAAGGCACAGACTAGAATTTCCAATGAGCTGGAGCTCATCACGGTAGCTCATATTACCATAACTAAGAAGGTCAATTCAATGAACAAGCTGGTGAAAAAGATGTTCTCTAAGATGGGCTGCACGAGCTCTGAAGACTCTGAATCTGATGACTGATTCCTTCCTTTTATTCTTTTTCTTGTGCAGGAACTTTTTTTTTTTAACTTTCTTTTGTGCAGGTCTTTAAGTTTTAGTTTTTAGTTTTTAGTTTTCAAACTTGAACTGTTAACCATTCTCTCCATTTTGGTATTTTTTGGCTAATTTCTGTGACAAAAAGGGGGAGAGAGAAGTATAAACAATGATACTATGATACAATGGTTACTGAGAAAACTTGAAACTATAGAGGTAAGTATAACCTCAACTTGAAAGGTAAGTAGAACTTCAACTTTCGGTTTTCATTTGTGTTTGAATGCATGCCTCGACTAACTATTCGACTAACTATTTGGGCATGTAATATAACTAACAAGTTGATGTTCTCTAACATGACATTTGGTTTTTGATTGCATAGAAGATATGTTGGTGTTTTAACTATGATAAGTTTACATATCTGAATGTATAAATGTCATGGTAAATCAATGAGTATAAACTTCATCTCTGTATGTGGTTTTTGAATGATATAAAATTCTTGAGGTATCTAACGATTTCTTTTGTCAAGAATGATTTCTTTTGCAGAGAGTACAGATGTCTAAGTCTAGAGTCTGTTTTAGGAGTTTAACTCATGTATTTTATTTTGGATCTCCATTGTAAATTTTTGTTGTATGGTGATAGCAACAAAAATATCTTTTTGAATTTTCTTGAGTGGATCTATATTTTGTCACGAAACCGCCAAAGGAGGAGATTGTTACGGAATTTGAGTTGGCGTATTTCGTGAATTCGGCTAAGTCTTGAAGATTGAAGGTAAAGAAAGTTGGATCATATAACTCAATCTCAAGAAAGAAGAATTCAAAAGGATCAGGTATGTTTAACTTAATATCTTTGGTGATCCGAATACTTCTTATAGCGTAGAAACACTTGGATGGATTTGTTATTGCATAAATATCAAAAACTGGACATGGGACATGTTCAGGATCCGGATCAGATTGTTCAATCCGGATCCCGAAGGTGGTTCGTTCATACACCAGTTCAATCCGGATCGTAGCTTCCCTTGATCCGGATCCCGAACATTGAGTTTACCATTTTATGTGAACGATCCAGATCAGGCTACTGCAATCCGGATCCCGAACGTTGATGTTTGGTGAACTGTATGAATGATCCGGATCAAGCACTTCGATCCAGATCCCGAACCTTCGTTTTTCTGGAATCTGTTTTTCTCGCTACTGCAATCCGGATCGCCGATTTCCGATCCGGATCGTCGTCATGTAAAAACTCCAGAAAAGGATAGTTTTTGATCCTTATCTTCTTCCAAGGGTTTCTAACCTATAAATAGACCCTATGATTCTTTTTCTAGGGTAATCCACATAAGTCCAAAAAGTAGCCGTCATATTCAAATATCATTTTATACGGCCTCAGATCCACATATAGAGAAGAAAGGAAATAACTAGATTAATTCTATGTTTCTTCATCTATATTGATTAGTTTGATTCTAGGTTTTCATACTCACATTTTGAGTTGAATCAAACTAATGAATACTTAGATGGTATTTCCTATCTATCTTTGATCTAAGTATTCAGCGGATCATCACCACCCAAAAACAACGATTTACCCCAAAATCGGCACGTGGACTCGCGTGGCCTTGTGGATTCAAGGTGCAACCGCTCTCGTGGATTTGGAGCGAGGTACGTTCGTGGATTCGAAGCGTGCTACTGGGTGAAGACCGTGGATTCGGTCGGACGTCGTGGACTCGACGTTGGACGCCGTGGATTCGGCGTTGGACGCACATCGTGGATTCGAGAAGCGTCTGGAGCGAGCGGAGAAGATCAACTAGGAGCGTATGGAAAAGGTTGAGTCGTCTGTGAGTACGGTATATCACCTTGTACGTGTTTAATTCTAGTGGATTTCACCGTGTTATCGGTCCCGTGGTTTTTTTACTCCGGTTTGGAGTTTTCCACGTAAAAATCTCTGCGTGTTATTTATTTTTCCGCATTGGGTTTTTATATCGCAAAGATTTTTGAGTGTTTATGGTTTACACCTATTCACCCCCCCTCTAGGTGTTTTTTCCCCTATTTAGATCCTATTATTCATATAACCCAACATGCTGGACCTGTTGGATCTGGAGATTTTGATTTCCTGGTATTTTGAGCTGTGGGACTTTGGACAGTTCAGCTCTTCAGGTGGGTGGCCTCGTCTTCAAGATCTATGGACTGTGCATTAATTCTATCTGTGTAGAAACTTCCATGTTGTAAATGTATTTTGAATTGCATGCTAGAATATAGGAATTGATGTTCCTGATGTTGTCAGATGATCTTGTGATTCATTGTTTTCTTCGAGCTGTTAATTATTTGTTATCTTGGAACTTGACCTAGCACCCCCGTCATTTGCAACATGTTCAGCCAGACTTGTAGAAAACTCCAACTTGGGCTAGGTTATTATTGCTCTAGACATTCCCACACCACTATTTATTGTTTCACCTTGGAGATTTAATAAAGCCGGTTCGGGTCCTCTTCGAACCTCCTAACTTTAGGCTCAAAAGAAAAAAGGAGATTTAATAAAGCCGGTTCGGGTCCTCTTTGGACGCCCTTACTTTAGGCTCAAAAGAAAAAAGGTGATTTAATAAAGCCGGTTCGGGTCCTCTTCGGACGCCCTAACTTTAGGCTCAAAAGAAAAAGGAAATTTAATAAAGCCGGTTCGGGTCCTCTTCGGACGCCCTAACTTTAGGCTCAAAAGAAAAAAAAAGAAAATTTAATATAGCCGGTTCGGGTCCTCTTCGGATGCCCTAACTGTTGGGTTATGTATAATTGGATCTAACTAGGGGAAAAAACACCTAGAGGGGGGTGAATAGGTGTAAACAATAAACACTCAAAAATCTTTGCGATATAAAACCCAATGCGGAATAATAAATAACACGCAGAGATTTTTACGTGGAAAACTCCAAACCGGAGTAAAAAACCACGGGACCGATAACACGGTGAAATCCACTAGAATTAAACACGTACAAGGTGATATACCGTACTCATAGACGACTCAACCTTTTCCATACGCTCCTAGTTGATCTTCTCCGCTCGCTCCACGACGCTTCTCGAATCCACGATGTGCGTCCAACGCCGAATCCACGGCGTCCAACGTCGAGTCCACGACATCCGACCGAATCCACGGTCTTCACCCAGTAGCACGCTTTGAATCCACGAACGTACCTCGCTCCGAATCCACGAGAGCGGTAGCACCTTGAATCCACAAGGCCACGCGAGTCCACGCGCCGATTTTGGGGTAAATCGTTGTTTTTTGGGTGGTGATGATCCGCCGAATACTTAGATTAGAAATAGATCGGAAATACCATCTAAGTATTCATTGATTTGATTCAACTCAAAATGTGAGTATGAAAACCTAGAATCAAATCAATCAATATAGATGAAGAAACATAAGATAGAATCTATGATTTCCTTTCTTCTCTATATGTGGATCTTAGGCCGTATAAAAGATGACGGCTACTTTTTCTATTATGTGGATTAGCCCTAGAAAAAGAATCATAGGGTCTATTTATAGGTTAGAAACCCTTGGAAAAAGATAAGGATCAAAAACTATCCTTTTCTGGAATTTTTACATGACGACGATCCGGATCGGAGATCGGCGATCCGGATTGCAGTAGCGAGAAAAACAGATTCCAGAAAAACGAAGGTTCGGGATCCGGATCGAAGTGCTTTATCCGGATCGTTCATACAGTTCACCAAACATCAACGTTCGGGATCCGGATTGCAAAGCCTGATCCGGATCGCTTAAATAAAATGGTAAACCCAGTGTTCGGGATCCGGATCAAGGGAAGCTACGATCCGGATTGAACTGATGTATGAACGAACCACCTTCGGGATCCGGATTGCAAAGCCTGATCCGGATCCTGAACATGTCCCATGTCCAGTTTTTGATAATTATGCAATTACAAGTTCATCCAAGTGTTTCTACACTATAAGAAGTATTCGGATCACCAAAGATATTAAGTTCAACATACCTGATCCTTTTGAATTCTTCTTTCTTGAGATTGAGTTATATGATCCAACCTTCTTTACCTTCAATCTTCAAGACTTAACCGAATTCATGAAATACGCCAACTTAAATTCCGTAACAATCTCCCCTTTGGCGGTTTCGTGACAAAACATAGATCCACTCAAGAAAATTCAAAAAGATATTTTTGTTGCTATCACCATACAACAAAAATTTACAATGGAGATCCAAAATAAAATACATGAGTTAAACTCCTAAAACAGACTCTAGACTTAGACATCTGTACTCTCTGCAAAAGAATTCATTCTTGACAAAAGAAATCGTTAGATACCTCAAGAATTTTATATCATTCAAAAACCACCTACAGAGATGAAGTTTATACTCATTTATACTTACCATGACATTATACATTCAAATATGTAAATTGATCATAGTTAAAACACCAACATATCTTCTATGCAATCAAAATTCAAATGTCATGTTAGTGAACATCAACTTGTTAATTATATTACATGCCCAAATAGTTAGTCGAATAGTTAGTCGAGGCGTGCATTCAAACACAAATGAAAACCGAAAGTTGAAGTTCTACTTACCTTTCAAGTTGAGGTTATACTTACCTCCGTAGTTTCAAGTTTCTCACAAACATTTGTATCATTGTTTATACTTCTCTTTTATACTTCTCTCTCCCCCTTTTTGTCACAAAAGTTAGCCAAAAAATACCAAAGTTGAGAGAATGGTTAACAGTTCAAGTACCAAAAGTTTGAGAATTAAAAACTAAAAACTAAAACGTAAAAACCTGCACAAAAGAAAGTTAAAAATCTGAATAATAAAAAAAATTAGAAGGATACGGATTATTCAGACTCCTCTGAACTGATACAGCCAAGAATTTGGAAGATTTTCTTTAATCGCTTGTTCATTGATGACTGATTCTTATTTACCTTCTTTATTTCTTCCTTTACCTCAATAAGTTCATTTGATATACGTTCTTGCTCGTTGGAGAGCCTTTGTTGTTCTTTATAGATTGAGGTAACTGATGCATCATCATCAGAAGTTGATGGAGGTGCTCGTTGTGCTGCATGTGCTGGTTGGACTGGAGGAGTTGCTGCCGGTGCAGAGGTTGTCGCTTGTTGTTGTTGTGCTCGTTGTCGGTGAGGAGGTAATATGGGCTCGTCTTGCTTTGTCGAGAGAGACTTTACAATTGTTGTTTCATTGATCATTCCTAAACTGTGCATGTAGGAACTCGCATTTGTGTCAGCTTTAAATTTGCGAAGAATGCGCATGATGATCATTGGATAAGGTAGTCTCTCTGAAGGGTGAGCATGTTCCACATAGCGAGCCATCCTCGCCCAGATGATGTAAGGGATGTTTAAGTTTGCTCCCATTGCTGCTGTCGGGTTTCCAAGAAGATAAAGGAATAACATCCTATCCCATCGAAGAACCTTCGTGTTCATATTTGGAAGGACGTTATAGCAGACAATGAAGTTTAAGTAGCGATACTCAGGTCGTAGCTCTTTTGAAAAGACTGAGTTTCCTGCTGACGGAGTATCGGGCAGACAGATGCCATCAACTACCACTCTCCAGGAGTTGGTGTTGAAAATTTGATTCTTTAGATAATGAGCGCCATCGGCTCAGGCCTTCATCCCTAATACCTCTCCAATCAGTTGAGGGGTTACTTTAATCTTAACATTTTTTACCAATGTTTGAAAGTCTCGACGACCGCTCTCCTGATCAACGAGATAGCAAGCATTTTGATAGAACATCCTCACTGAGTGAAGACAATACCCAGTGGTCTCGGGGAAATCGCAAATGGGAGCAAGACTTGTCTGGTCATACAGAGTCCCAAATGCCGGAGATCTTTCCTTCAAGGCTTTGACATTAACATGCCTTTCGCCAATGCATTCCCTGTTTTCAAAGTCCTTTATCCTAGCAGAGCTGATAAAGTCATGTGGAGGTGCTTGGCTATCAACTGGTTGCTCAATGGAAATTCCTCGAGCACTCCCTCTTTTGCGAGCAACACTTTTTCTTCTTGTCTTCCCAGAAGTTTCTTCCATAGGAGCTTTGCCCTTTTCAGCAGCAGTAGGCGGAGCCTTCGATGTCTCCGCAGGCGCTTTTCCCTTTGAAGCAATGGGAACAGTTGTTGCTTCAACTTGCAACTCATCCCAATCGATCGATTTCGTCTCAGATTCCGTATCGGAATCATCTTTTGCTTTCTTCGCTATCTTAGCCCTCTTGGGCTTGACAGTGTCTCTCGTATGTACCATAGCAGCCAGAAGAAGAATGATCCACGTGATCACCATTGCTATTGGTTTCTTGTGAAAAGAAATCCTGTGAGCAACACCTCAAGAACACGAAAAAAATTGTTAATTTTCAAAAATTAGAAAAATTGTACCCAAACAATCATTATCGTGTAGAGAGACTAAGAATCAAATTAGTTTTGCAAAAAGAATTTTAAAAACAGATCAATCGCATGATTTTCGAAAATTCCCATTATATGCCCTAAAACCGAAATTTTTGAAATCGAAGGCCAAAAATCCGTTTATCTTGAGAATACCTAGCATATAATCAAAACTAATCTACCCAGAGTTCTTATTTCAAAAGAAATTTGATCAAAAACCATCCACAAACGAAATAGATACAAGAATTTCATCACGTTTTGAGGAAGAATATGAAAAACTGTGAAAAACCGAGATTTTGATCAATAAAACTTACTTGGAATCGAAGAACTTGAGTTTGAAAGCTTCCAAGATGGATGAATTCTAGAGAGAGAAGCTCTGGAAACTTTGGAACAAAAGATTGGAGTAAAGGAAATCAAAACCTTTTTGTTCTATATAAAACCCTAGCCGCGATCCGGATCAGTTCGTGATTACGATCCGGATCGGCTACCCGCAGAGAAAATCTGCGTTCGGGATCCGGATCGGCAGGTCCAATCCGGATCGGCTCCAACTTTTTCTTTAGAAAATTTCAGAAAAATTCTAGAAAAACCAGAAAAAGATTGTAAGCACTTTTTTGTATCAACTTTAAATGAAAATCATCGTTTCATACAACAAGAAATAGATTATACCAAATCTATCAATAACATCCAACAAATGAAACGAAAATTTATAAAAATTAAATCCCTTAAAGTTGAACACCTTCAATTACATCTAACTTGATCTTATGAGTAATGCCTTTATCAAATCATCAATTCGGTAAAAAAAATGAAATACAAAGATCAATAGATGTCTAACATCCCAGATAAGTTAGATAATATATCTAGTCAATTTATTGAAGAGAGTGGCTCTTTGAGCATCTTTCATTAAAATTCCCACCTTATACCAACCTTGAAATTTTGACAGAGTCAAGTATTTCAACATGCATTTTATTTAATCAAACTTGAAAAACCTTGCTTGGTATACATGTGGTAGCTGCACACAGTACTCGGACGACCGAGGTGGTAGCTCTTTCCTCCATGTGGTGGTAGTTTTCACACTCCTCATTGGGATGTAACTCTTTCCACATCTTTTGAGCATAATACTTTTTCTTTAACTCCCCCTCAATTGGCTATCAATTATTGTCACGCCCCGGGTGTAAACCAGAACCCGGGCCCGTCCACAGATCCGCCGTGCATACGGAATTTTCCGTGTACACGAAGCGCTGGTAACCTGCTCAGATATAAAATATATAATAAAGGAGCATAAAACAGAGCTAAACTAAAACTAATACATCTCAGACAAATGCTGGAAATAAAAGTACAATAAGCTCTCACAAATATACAAGTGTCTCTCCCAGCTCACGAAATAAATACAACCAGCTGGCCGCAGCCAGACCCAAAATAAAAGAAAATACAACCGTCTGAGTGTGCAGGGGATACATCAAAACTACAAAACTCAAACTCGGGGCAGTAGCTATCTAATCAGCGATCCTCTTACCTCGATCCAGGGAAGAGGGTCCCGCAACTCCCGCAGAGGACTCTGCAAAACAAAGGGGAAAAGAAAAGAGAAAGCAGTGGGGGGTGAGAACTACTATAAAAACAGTAGCCTCCCCTAGTGGGTAGACCTCAAACTCAGACATGCCCACTAGGACTATCAGAGGCGAAAATGAAAACAAAGGTGGTAAGCTACAAGTAACACTACTGATGAAGAGCTACCACTAACATGCCTCTAAGATGCCTAGCTAAAAGAATAGCTGAAAGCATGCACCAGAACGTCAAAGACTGCCTGACCAACCCAATCAAAACACCAGTAAACACTGGTACTGCCTGCTCTGCTGTCAACCTCACAACTCAGTATCTCCCCTGTCCAAAAGACCGGAACCCAACACGGTCTGACCGGCACCCAACACGGTCTGAAACCTACTCCGGAGTGGCACTCGAGGGGAGCGACCCACACGAGCATAGTATCACTGTAACTAGTATCATCAGTATCATAATATAGCAGGACTGGGTCACGACTCTGATCAAAGTGGGAAAACCCATCCACTAAAGGGAAACTCGATCCCCTACCTCCAATCTGATGCAATAATAATAATAATAATAAGCCGGTCAACCGCCCACAGTCCGCGGTTGCCGCAACACCCAAACATCGATCCCCGACTGTCCCAACTCTGAACATCTGACTACACAATCCCCTAAGACTAGACGATAGGAGAACGAATAAAAGCATGGTTTCTCCTAAGTCAATTCCAACATGTTTGTGTAGCAGAAAAAGGTGGCCTAGCTAGATGACCATTCAAGCATGCAAAGTCCTTTATTTGATAAAATCATTTCAATTATTCTAACATATGCAATATTAAGTGTTTGGAACCTCCGATGTACATGTGGCAGGATATATGATACATGATACAATTTAGATGCATAATCTACTAGCAAGTACCCTTTTTACAACATGCATTCTAACCACATGCCCAAACCTTCCCTTAACATACGACATGATATGGCGTTAGTATTATTTCCAACTAATTAAACTGCATATCTAAAACATGGAAACACCACTTACTAACCTGTAGCTTGCTAATAATGCAAATATTAACAAAGGAACCTTAATCTCATACAAGCATGCTAGGTACATTCACAATTAATAGCACATGATCAAGGCATTCTAATAGGCCTAGTGACATTCACAAGTAGGAGGTTCACAACATCACCCACCTCGAGCGCTAATCCAAGTTCCCAAAAGCGAAACCCGAGCTCAGTCCAAATACTCACCACCAATCTGTACAAAATACCCCAAAGGAAAGTACATAAGCTAATCATTCACAATTTCCAAAATCTGTCCCTTAATACCACAGTCCAGAATTCTCCAATTTTTACCTGTCAAAAATGCCCAGAAAAATCCAAGAAAAATACTATCGCGATCCTCGCGACGAACCCGTCGAAATGAGTATCTGCACGCCCAAATCGGAGTTTCCTACGCTGAGATAAAAATCCAGCAAGGGAAACACCCCAATCCAAACTGTACCAAATTTCTGTAACAAAGAACCACAGAAAAAGGAGATTCTCACCCTCGTACAAAATCCAGAAAAATCTGAGAAAAATCCAGGAGACTCCCTGCGAAATGTATATTAAAAATGCCTTTTGAATCGCCTTGATCCGACGTCTGAGCGAAAATATACAGCAAGAACACCGCGGTGCTGTCCAAAAGTCCGCGAAGAAAAATGGGTCAAATGGGTGCTCAGAAAACTCCAAGATCAGCTCGGAAATCGAGGAACCTCAAAACACAGGAGTTGAAGTTCAACCTGCCAGGAGTCCAACGGCGCAAGAATCGGCGAAATCGGATGTCGGGGTGAGTCGGGGAAGCCCAAACACTGAGAAGGGGCGAAGCGGGTCGCCGGAGAGCAAGCGTCGCGCCGCGCCGAAAAATCGCTAACCTCGGGATGCGTGCCCCTAAAAATCCCAGGGATGTTCAGTTGAATGAGGAACAAGTAGAGGAAAAATCGCCCAAGAGAAATCCCTGTGAAAAACCGCATAGAAAAAGAGCTAAGTGACCCAAAGACCCCTTTTTATAGTCCCAGCCCACAACACTAACGGGCCGGGTTTTCGGGCGCAAGATTCGGGCGCACTGCGCCCGAAAATCCTGTTGCACACTCCCCGTCCGACGCGCCCGAAATCCCCTGGTGATGCCACGTCACCCCATAACAGGGGACAGCGGTGCAAGGTGGCCCGCTGCGCGCCGCGTGTCCCCCTGCGGTCAGCGGGGGTAGGTACGGCCGCCCATACACGAGGCGACACGTGGCGCACTCGAGTGCGGCCGACCGCCCGCCTGGCGCTACTATGCGCGCGCCGTCCCAAGGCGCCCCACTGCGCACACCGTGGACCGCGCCCACGTGAGCCAGCAAATCCGAAGCCGCCACGTGTCATGCGCCCGGTCCACCGCAACCCCGCAAAATCGCTGAGCCGTGCCGCATGCGCCGGCCATTCAGGGCACGCCACGCGTCCCCCGCCCACGGTCCATGCACCGCCGCGCCTCCCCGTGGACCGAGCTGCGTGAGCCGGCCAATAATAGGCCCCACGTGGCTCAGGCCGGTCCACGAGTCTCCCCCATGCACCGAAAATCCCCGAAAACTTTCGGAAGCCCGCTTTTGGTCATCCGGACTCCAAATTTAACAAGCAAATAGCCGTTTTCAAGCGTTTTTCCGCGCTGAATCCAAATCCAACCTCAGATTGGCCCAAAACCTTTTCTAAAATTCAGCAAATGTAGCCGAAGGCCAAATCCGCTATCAAAGTCTCACAAGGTCCATCTGTGGCACCCCTTCGATGCACCATGGGCCAGACACACCAACACTAGGTGTTCTACACAGTGGATTCATCGGAAAGTTGCATGGGAAAAACCAGAACACTACAATTATTTAAGATATAAAGTATTTAGCCAAATATTGATCTCGATTTCATACTTGACTAAACAGTCAAATAAGATAAAAACTATACCAAGAGATCATCGAGAGAAATTGACTTTGATCAAAACAAAGATGAGTTAATTGACATAAATAATCATTGCATCAAATGAAATATTATGATATCTAAGGCATAATAGATTTCTAAATATATAAAAGGATGCAGTTAAAGTCAATCAAAAACTAATGCTCAATTAATGTTATATGTTTAAGCATAGATAATGAACAAAAACACAAAAACAAAACCTAACCTAAACAAAAGTTTCAAAAAGATATTATTTCATGGAAAGCATTCCAATTGCTTTACGCAAATGAATAAAACGTTTTTGATCCAAAGGTTTTGTTAACAAGTCAGCTAATTGATCTTCAGTTGAAATGTAGGAAATTTGAAGAATATTTGATTCAACTAGCTCTCTAAGAAAATGATATCTAAGTTCAATGTGTTTTGTTCTAGAGTGCAACACAGGGTTTTTTGAAATATTTATAGCACTAGTGTTGTCACATAAAACAGTTACCGAAGTTGCTGAAATCCGGAAGTCGCTCAACACGCTTTTCATCCAAATGAGTTGAGTTGAACAGCTACCCGCTGAGATGTATTCCGCTTCGGCAGTCGAGAGTGCAATGCAGTTTTGCTTTTTACTATGCCATGCAACAAGACAATGGCCAAGATAAAAACATGCACCACTCGTACTTTTCCGATCATCCACAGATCCTGCCCAATCGGCATCTGAGTATCCAATAATATCTAGACTTGTTCCCATAGGATACCAAATTCCGAAATTAATGGTTCCTTTGATGTACCGGATGATCCGTTTCACCGCTTTCAGGTGAACCTCCTTTGGTGCTAATTGATATCTCGCGCAAATCCCAACACTAAAGGATATATCCGGGCGACTAGCTATGAGGTAAAGTAGACTTCCAATCATGCTGCGATAAAGTTTCTCATCTACATTCTCACTAAGAGATTCACTTCCTAATCCCTTATTGCTAGTTCCCATAGGAGTAGGAAAATCTTTAGAATCTTCTAATCCGAATTTCTTTACCAACTCCTTTGCATACTTGGATTGACACAGATGGATGCCTTCACCATTTTGTTTCACTTGCAATCCAAGAAAGTATGTCAGTTCCCCCATCATAGACATCTCAAATTCGCTCTCCATGGTTTCTGCGAATTTAGAAGCATCATTATCCTTTGTTGCTCCAAACACAATGTCATTGACATAGATTTGTGCAACAATGAAGTTATTTTGATAATGCTTCACAAAGAGAGTCCGATCTGCTCCCCCTCGAGTATAGCCCTTCTCCAAAAGGTGCTTTGTCAACCTTTCGTACCACGCTCGCGGTGCTTGTTTTAAACCGTAAAGAGCCTTTTTCAAACGAAAAACATGGTTAGGTAGTTTACAGTCTACAAAACCTTTCGGTTGAGCCACATAAACTTCCTTATTTAAAAACCCATTTAAAAACACGCTCTTAACGTCCATTTGAAAGAGTTTTATTTTAAAGTGACAAGCAATAGCGAATAAGATACGAATGGACTCGAGTCTAGCTACAGGGGCGAACGTTTCATCAAAGTCTATACCTTCTACTTGAGAGTAGCCTTGAGAAACTAAACGTGCTTTGTTCCTGATGATGGTACCATCCTCATTTTTCTTATTCTTGAAAATCCATTTAGTACCGATCACATTGTGTTGCTTCGGAGGCGTCGTTAATTCCCAGACTTTGTTGCGTTCAAACTGATGGAGCTCTTCCTGCATTGCTTCAATCCAGTAGTCATCCTGAAGAGCTTCATCTACATTCTTTGGTTCGATCATGGAAACGTAACAGGCGAATCCACAAACCAATTGTCTCCGAGTTTTGACTCCTTCTTGTGGATCTCCAATGATGTTTGATTCAGGATGATCCTTGGAGATGCGTAACGTTTGTTGTAATGGAGTACTCGGAGGTACATGAGATGATTCCTGCACATCAGATAAACTTGAAGAACCATTAGATGCATCATTAATATTGGAAGTATTATCATGAGAAGATGCACTTACAGGAGTATCATCATCAAGAGAGATATCAGGGGTAGATTTATCAGATGCAAAGTGGAAAGCTTCATCTACTTTAACATTTATAGATTCTACGATCGTCTTAGATTCCAAGTTAAATACCCGATATGCTCTACTATTCGTAGAATACCCCAAGAAAATCCCTTCGTCACTTCGAGAGTCAAACTTTCCAAGATTTTCACGGTCACGTAAAATGTAACACCGACTCCCGAAGATGCGAAAATATTTGATGTTGGGTTTTCTACCACACCATAGTTCATATGGAGTATTTAACGTTCCCGGGCGCAAATAAACTCGATTAATAACATAGATTGCAGTGTTCACAGCTTCAGCCCAAAAATGTAGCGGTAAATTCCGGCTGTGAAGCATAACACGTGCCATCTCTTGAACAACCCTGTTTTTGCGCTCGACAACACCATTCTGTTGAGGTGTATAGGGTGCTGAGAATTCATGCTTAATGCCGTTGGAAGTGCAAAAATCAATGAATTTAGAATTTATGAATTCTCCACCTCTATCACTTCTAACACGAATGATCTTTTCATTCTTTTCAGTCATAATACGAAGGCAAATCTCATGAAAAGAATCAAAAGTATCAGCTTTCTCTTTTAAAAATGCTACCCAAGAATACCGAGAGAAATCATCAACCAATAAGAAAATATACCATTTACCTCCCAAGGATGGTTGACGTGTCGGCCCCATAAGATCCATATGCAATAATTCCAAGGGCCGTTTGGTACCGACGTGATTCAAGTTCTTGTGTGCAGTCCTAGATTGTTTTCCCTTTTGACAACCACCACACACAACGTTTTGATTAAGTGAAAGTTTAGGAACCCCCTTGACCACGTCTTTGTTCGAAATTCTAGCAAGTTCCTTAAAATTTATGTGTCCTAGCCTTTCATGCCAAAGTGTTTCATTATTCAAAGAGGCTAAGTTACAATTTTCAGAAATTTTATTGGGAACAACATAACAATTGTTTTCAGATCTAACCCCTTTTAAAAAGAAAACATGATCCTTATCAGTTACAATGCATTCAACAGATGAAAAATTAACAGAAAAACCATTGTCGCAAAGTTGACTGATACTAATGAGGTTAGTCTTAAGCCCATCAACAAATAACACATTATTCAGAATCGGACCATCTGGAATAGCTACTGTTCCTCTTCCAACAATTTTGGAAGACTGACCGTCTCCGAAAACCACAAGTCCTCCGGAGATTTTCTCAAAATTTTGAAAGCAGTTTTTTGTCACCGGTCATGTGACGGGAACAGCCGCTATCCAGATACCAAGACGAATTATCATAAGCATGCAAGGAAATATTTGTAACAAGACAAGGGAAAACTTCACCTTTGCGTACCCAAACCTTTCGAGTTTTGGTGTACGTCGGAAATGATTGTGAGGTTGATACCTTTGGTGAAAGCGTCTTGTTTGATCCGTCGCTTTTCCTTTGACGTCGTCGTCTTGTTTGATGAACTACCGAGGCTCTTTTCCTTCAAAGAATTTCCATTTGATTTCCGAGGAATCACCCTTTTGGTAGTCGTTGCAAGAAGTGCTTGAGTTGACCGTTTGGCTCCCATCTTGCAATTTCTCCTTATGTGCCCTGCAAAATTACAACGAAAACATACCTTAGTGCTTGACGATTCCGAGGAGGGTGAAGTAGGCTTGTTGTCGTTGCTTGTCGTGAATTCCGGTGTCGGAGGAGGAGATGCCGACTGAGGCACAAAAACTATCCCAACCGAACTAAAATTGTCTTCAGTTCGATTGTATCCGAGGCCGAACTTGTTTGATTGACCAAGACCAAGAAGCTTATCCAACTTACTCCTTCCTGATGAAAATCGCTGTAGGTCATCCTTGAGTTGGAGAATGGTCTCTGTCATTTCCAATTTTTCCTGTCGAGCCTCGCCGTTGAGCTTCAAGAAGTAATTTGCTTTGTTCACCATATCTATATAATTCTTCTCGAGTTGCTCATTGGACTCTTGAAGGGAAACATTTGCTTTTATCAGATTATCCCTTTCCACTTCAAGATCGGTCGAGAGAGAAGTTACCCTTTTTACTTCTTCTTCGAGATCCTGCAATCTCCCTCTCAACCCCTTGTTTTGCTTAGCCAGTTTCTTTGAATCCCTTAAAAGTCTGTGGTAGGCTAGAGCAAAATCTTCACCTTCCGAATCATCCGATTCATTGTCTGTTGCATTCTTTTCAACAGTGGAGTTGGACAATGACTCGCATGTACTTGCCATTAAGCACATGAAGGGTGAAGATGTGGACGCGTGGAACGCTGTTGCATTGTCTTCTTCATCACTTGACGATGACTCATTTGACGATGAGGTGTCATCCCAAGTGACGGCTTGCATCGCCTTCTTCTTGGACGGATTCTTATTTGGACATTCCGTTGAGATATGGCCGTATCCTCGGCACTTGAAGCATTGGACTTGTCCTTCTGTGCTTTTCTTATCCTTAGAAAAACCCTCTTGCTTTCTTGACTTGTAACTTGAAGAACCCTTGCCTTTCTTCCACTTTCCGAAGGATGGAGTTTTGCTTGAATTACCCCTTCAAAAATTTCGGCGAAACTTCCTTGTCAAGAGAGCGAGCTGCTTCTCAAAGTCCTCCATAGATAGGTTCTCGTCATCGCCTGAGGAGGATGAATCCGCGTCTTCTTCTTTTGTTGTTTTCAAAGCATAACCTGAAGACTTAGAAGAGGATGCCTTTCCCGAAGAATAGTTAGTAGGAAATGTCATTTCATAAGTTTGTAAAGAACCAACTAATTCTTCTACACGGATTTCGTCCGGGTGTTTAATAGTTTCAATGGCTGTGACCTTGGAACGAAATCTTTCAGGAAGAGTTCTTAATATTTTTCTTACAATTTTAAATTCTGGAATCTTCTCTCCCAAGTTAGCACATGAGTTTACGATGTCTTGCAATCGTGTGTAATAGTCAGTGAACGATTCATTTTCTGCCATGAAAATAGAGTCAAACTTGCTCGTAAGCATTTGCAGTTTCTGAATCTTCACAAGGTTAGTTCCCTCATGCGTAACTTGAAGAACATCCCAGATTTCTTTCGCAGTCTCACATGCCGAGACGCGAGAGAACTCTGTTTGTGATAAGGCATTAAATAAAGCATTAATTCCCTTGCCGTTGTAAGAAGATATATCAATCTCTTCCTTGGTCCATTTCGACCTAGGTTTGATGGTGCGAACATCACCAATAAATTCAGTTGGATTAGACCATCCTAATTCAATTGATTGCCACACCCGTTCGTCGATGGAAATTAAAAAGGCTTTCATCCGTACTTTCCAGTACGCATAATTTGTTCCATCGAAGAACGGAGGTCTGTTGATGTTTCCACCTTCAACCATTGTTTACAACCCTATTCCCGCTCTGATACCACTTGTTGGGTTATGTATAATTGGATCTAAATAGGGGAAAAAACACCTAGAGGGGGGTGAATAGGTGTAAACAATAAACACTCAAAAATCTTTGCGATATAAAACCCAATGCGGAATAATAAATAACACGCAGAGATTTTTACGTGGAAAACTCCAAACCGGAGTAAAAAACCACGGGACCGATAACACGGTGAAATCCACTAGAATTAAACACGTACAAGGTGATATACCGTACTCACAGACGACTCAACCATTTCCATACGCTCCTAGTTGATCTTCTCCGCTCGCTCCACGACGCTTCTCGAATCCACGATGTGCGTCCAACGCCGAATCCACGGCGTCCAACGTCGAGTCCACGACGTCCGACTGAATCCACGGTCTTCACCCAGTAGCACGCTTCGAATCCACGAGTGTACCTCACTCCGAATCCACGAGAGCGGTAGCACCTTGAATCCACAAGGTCATGCGAGTCCACGCGCCGATTTTGGGGTAAATCGTTGTTTTTTGGGTGGTGATGATCCGCCGAATACTTAGATTAGAAATAGATCGGAAATACCATCTAAGTATTCATTGATTTGATTCAACTCAAAATGTGAGTATGAAAACCTAGAATCAAATCAATCAATATAGATGAAGAAACATAAGATAGAATCTATGATTTCCTTTCTTCTCTATATGTGGATCTTAGGCCGTATAAAAGATGACGGCTACTTTTTCTATTATGTGGATTAGCCCTAGAAAAAGAATCATAGGGTCTATTTATAGGTTAGAAACCCTTGGAAAAAGATAAGGATCAAAAACTATCCTTTTCTGGAATTCTTACATGACGACGATCCGGATCGGAGATCGGCGATCCGGATTGCAGTAGCGAGAAAAATAAATTCCAGAAAAACGAAGGTTCGGGATCCGGATCGAAGTGCTTGATCCAGATCGTTCATACAGTTCACCAAACATCAACGTTCGGGATCCGGATTGCAAAGCCTGATCCGGATCGCTTAAATAAAATGGTAAACCCAGTGTTCGGGATCCGGATCAAGGGAAGCTACGATCCGGATTGAACTGATGTATGAACGAACCACCTTCGGGATCCGGATTGCAAAGCCTGATCCGGATCCTGAACATGTCCCATGTCCAGTTTTTGATAATTATGCAATTACAAGTTCATCCAAGTGTTTCTACACTATAAGAAGTATTCGGATCACCAAAGATATTAAGTTCAACATACCTGATCCTTTTGAATTCTTCTTTCTTGAGATTGAGTTATATGATCCAACCTTCTTTACCTTCAATCTTCAAGACTTAACCGAATTCACGAAATACGCCAACTTAAATTCCGTAACACTAACTTTAGGCTCAAAAGAAAAAAGGAGATTTAATAAAGCCGGTTCGGGTCCTCTTCAGACGCCCTAACTTTAGGCTCAAAAGAAAAAGGAAATTTAATAAAGCCGGTTCGGGTCCTCTTCGGACGCCCTAACTTTAGGCTCAAAAGAAAAAAAGGAAATTTAATAAAGCCGGTTCGGGTCCTCTTCGGATGCCCTAACTTTAGGCTCAAAAGAAAAAAGGAGATTTAATAAAGCCGGTTCGGGTCCTCTTCGGACGCCCTAACTTTTGGCTCAAAAGAAAAAGGAAATTTAATAAAGCCGGATCCGGTCCTCTTCGGACGCCCTAACTTTAGGCTCAAAAGAAAAAGGAAACTTAATAAAGCCGGTTCGGGTCCTCTTCGAACGCCCTAACTTTAGGCTCAAAAGAAAAAAAGGAAATTTAATAAAGCCGGTTCGGGTCCTCTTCGGACGCCCTAACTTTAGGCTCAAAAAAAAAAAAGAAATTTAATAAAGCCGGTTCGGGTCCTCTTCGGACGCCCTAACTTTAGGCTCAAAAGAAAAAGGAAATTTAATAAAGTCGGTTCGGGTTCTCTTCGGACGCCCTAACTTTAGGCTCATCCCAAAACCGATTCGGATGATTTCTTCGGACATCCGAACTTAGGTTAAGATAAGATTAGCGGATTTCCTTCGGATCCCAAATCAAATTACAAGATAAAAGGGATTGAACCCCAAGATAAGATTAGTGGATTTCCTTCGGATCCCAAATCAAATTACAAGATAGAAGGGATTGAACCCCAAGATAAGATTAGCGAATTTCCTTCGGATCCCAAACCAAAATACAAGATAAAAGGGATTGAACCCCAAGATAAGATTAGCGAATTTCCTTCGGATCCCAAATCAAATTACAAGATAAAAGGGATTGAACCCCAAGATAAGATTAGTGGATTTCCTTCGGATCCCAAATCAAATAAAAAATAAAAGGAACTTGTCACGCCCCGGAGGTTCTAAAGGAGCAGAAAACGTACCCATTTTTTTTTCTTAAATAATTACATGAACCTTGCCTCCGGCGCGTACATATACAAATTCTCTCCCCCAGCGGGCGGAGTCTCCTTTGTATATGCACGGCGTCGCCAACAAGTCCACTGCTTTAACCATTCCAATCATGACATGCAGCGAGGAGAGGATATAGTACATCAAACCATCACTGCTATCTTATACAGTCTATAGCATAAACCCATGGGTTTTGAAAATCGGTGCCCACACGACACCCAGTTTTCTAAATCGTTTTCGCAAACTCTTTATGTGGCCATTAACTTGAAAGGATAAATCCATGGGTTTTGAAATCGGTACCCACACGGCACTTGCTTTGAAAACTCCTTTGAAACCGGTTTGTATTTGAAAACAAGCCACAATTACACATCCTATCATTCACCAGGTAGTTACAAGAAAGTCCTCATCCCAACATCCATCAGAAGTCACAGTATATGAATCACAGTTAAACTAACCATAGTAATGCAATAACCAAAAGCAATTAAAATAAAGTATCGTTTTACTAGCCCTCTTGGCTAGTATCCTCTAACTGATGCCTCACCGTCGTCCCAAAATCCATCCCTACTCGAACCTGTCACAGTGTGGGTTGTCAGTGACCGATAAAGTAGAGAACATGCAAGTAAACGCAATAAATAGAAAGAACACACCGCATCACTAGAGCATTTACTTTTCCCCTCCCCCTCATGTATCGCTAAATCCCTGTTGGAAGTCCCGCTGGGCACCTACCCCAGCTTTCAAAATATTTTGGGCACCAACCCCAATACCGTACTCATCTTCTTGGTGCCTCCAACCCCTCCACTGCCCAAGTAGCAGTCGCCTCACCTTGAGGGGTCCCCACTAACCTCCCCTTGTGGGGTACACGGGTAAACGACTTACCATCTTTCCGGAAAAATACACCCTCTGCAGTGGCCAAATTGCCGGTGTGCATGTAAGCAATATGAGTATTTTTATTGCCTTGCGACCTCAGCCGCTATAACCAGAAAAGTATAACGCACCTGCGACTGCAGCCGCTTGATTGACATAGTAAAAGGGATTCACATGCTAGGGGGTTAGTCAAACTATAACCATATCTACTTTATCAAAACGAGTATTCGGAAACGACACCACACCGGTAATAACCAACACCTACCCACCTCGATTATGCGAAATCTGTACTCCGGAGACCGAACCTTGCGCTCTGTCGACGCCCGAACCTAGAAGTAGTCCCCAAAAGAGCCGCGGTCAGATCAGAAATATAATAGTGGATAAACCGAGCCCAACAACTCAAAAACACTAAAGACAACTTGACCCGGCGGTGGCACCCGCGCGCGTCGAGCGACGCGGCCGCCCCGCGGTGTTGCGGGTCTAACGGCCGCGTGGGCACTGGCCCCGCGCGGCGTTTGCCGTGACCGCGCGGGCCCTAGCTCCTCGCGGTGCAAGCCACGGCCGCGCGGGCACCAAACCCGCGCGGTCCCACCCGCAACCGTGCGGACCTAAGCCCCGCAAGGTGCAAGCCGCGGCCGCGCGGGCGCCGGCCTAGCGCGGCCCTTGCCGCGGCCGCGCGGGCACCGACCCCGCGCGGCACGCGCCGCAACCGCGCGGGCGCCCGCCCGCGCGGGCATGCGCCCCGCGCGACAAAACCGTAGCGCGGGCATGTACTACCGCCGCGCGGGCGCCCGCCCGCGCGGCACGCGCTGCCGCCGCCGCACGGGCACCCGCCCGCGCGGCAAAACCGTAGCCGCGTGGGCAAGGCCCCGCGCGGCATGTACTGCCGCCGCGCGGACGCCCGCCCGTGCGGCACTAGCCGCGGCCGCAGGGGCATGGCCCCGCGCGGCGCGAGCCCGAGCCGCGCGGGCGCGCGCCCGAGCCGCGCGGGCGCCTGCCCGCGCGGCATTGGCTTCGGCCGCGCGGGCGCCTGCCCGCGCGGCATTGGCTTCGGCCGCGCGGGCTTGGGCCCCGCGCGGCGCGTGCCTCGGCCGCGCGGGCGCTCGCGGCCGCGCGGGCACCGGCCCCGCGCGGCGCTTACCCTAGCCGCGGCCACGCTGGAACCTTGGTCCCGCGCGGCTTTAGCCGCGGCCGCGCGGGCACCATCCCCGCGCGGCGCGTATTACGGTCGCGGCGGCGATGCCCTAGGGCTTCGCGGCGCGACGCGTTGGGTTGCAACCGGCTACTCTTAAGACTCCGCGAAAGACCGAAACGAAAACTGAGCGAAACTTCTACGAAATTAAATCTTGTTTACCTCTAATCGTCGGAGACGGTGATCCGTTCACGCTCCCGGCTTCAGCACGTTCGTCGGGAGGATTTGGGTCCTTTGGCTTTCACCTTCGTTCCCACCGTTTCCTTCAGATTAGGGTTTCACCTTTCCCCTTTTCTGTCGCTCGTTCCTTCCCCTCGTTTCCTTCTGGTTAGGGTTTGCCTTTTTCCTTTTCTCTTTTCTTTCCTTCTTTCTTTCTTTTCTCTCCGGTTTGGGTTTCCTTTTTTTTTCTTTTCTTTTCTCTCTTTTCTATCCGGAAAGAGATAATCTGTACGTACATTAAACCCACATCCGGATATTAATAATTAATTAATAATTATTAAGTCATAAGAGATAATTCCTTATCTCTTCGAAAAGCGTGCCCGATCTTTTGCACGGATTCCAATGCACACTACGGTTACCGCGATCCTCAAAACCCTATTCCGGAGAATCCGTACGTCGGATTTCAATCTCTAATTAATTAATTATTTAATTAATCCTTGGAGATAAATCCTTAGAGATAATTCCTCAATTAATTAATTTCTCAATTAATTAATTCCTCAATTAATTAATTCCTCAGATAAGATCCTTCGGGATAATTCTTTATAGATCATTCGTTTAAGATAATTCCTTAAAGATAATTTCTTAAAGATAACTCCTCAATTAATTAATTCCTCAATTAATTAATTCCTCAGATAAAATCCTTCGGGATAATTCTTTAAAGATGATTCTTTAAAGATAATTCTCTCTTTTTCCCCGAAAAGCGTGCCAAATCACTTACACGGATTTCGATGCACCCCCTGGCCATTGCCATCACTTTCTACACCTTTCTAAATCATTTTCGCAAACTCTTTATGTGGCCATTAACTTGAAAGGATAAATCCATGGGTTTTGAAATCGGTGCCCACACGGCACTTGCTTTGAAAACTCCTTTGAAACCTGTTTGTATTTGAAAACAAGCCACAATTACACATCCTATCATTCACCAGTTAGTTACAAGAAAGTCCTCATCCCAACATCCATCAGAAGTCACAGTATATGAATCACAGTTAAACTAACCATAGTAATGCAATAACCAAAAGCAATTAAAATAAAGTATCGTTTTACTAGCCCTCTTGGCTAGTATCCTCTAACTGATGCCTCACCGTCGTCCCAAAATCCATCCCTACTCGAACCTGTCACAGTGTGGGTTGTCAGTGACTGATAAAGTAGAGAACATGCAAGTAAACGCAATAAATAGAAAGAACACACCGCATCACTGGAGCATTTACTTTTCCCCTCCCCCTCATGTATCGCTAAATCCCTGTTGAAAGTCCCGCTGGGCACCTACCCCATCTTTCAGAATATTTTGGGCACCAACCCCAATACCGTACTCATCTTCTTGGTGCCTCCAACCCCTCCACTGCCCAAGTAGCAGTCGCCTCACCTTGAGGGGTCCCCACTAACCTCCCCTTGTGGGGTACACGGGTAAACGACTTACCATCTTTCCGGAAAAATACACCCTCTGCAGTGGCCAAACTGCCGGTGTGCGTGTAAGCTATATGAGTATTTTTATTGCCTTGCGACCTCAACCGCTATAACCAGAAAAGTATAACGCACCTGCGACCGCAGCCACTTGATTGACATAGTAAAAGGGATTCACATGCTAGGGGGTTAGTCAAACTATAACCATATCTACTTTATCAAAACGAGTATTCGGAAACGACACCACACCGGTAATAACCAATACCTACCCACCTCGATTATGCGAAATCTGCACTCCGGAGACCGAACCTTGCTCTCTGTCGACGCCCGGACCTAGAAGTAGCCCCCAAAAGAGCCGCGGTCAGATCAGAAATATAATAGTGGATAAACCGAGCCCAACAACTCAAAAACACTAAAGATAACTTGACCCGGCGGTGGCGCCCGCGCACGTCGAGCGACGCGGCCGCCCCCGCGGTGTTGCGGGTCGAACGGGCGCGTGGGCACCGGCCCCGCGCGGCGTGTGCCGTGACCGCGCGGGACCTAGCTCCGCGCGGTGCAAGCCGCGGCCGCGCGGGCACCAACCCCGCGCGGTCCCTCCCGCAACCGTTCGGACCTCAGCCCCTCACGGTGCAAGCCGCGGCCGCGCAGGCGCCGTCCCCGCGCGTCCCTTGCCGCGGCCGCGCGGGCACCGACCCGGCGCGGCACGCGCCGCAATCGCGCGGGCGCCCGCCCGCACGGCATTAGCCGCGGCCGCGCGGGCATGCCCCCCGCGCGGCACGCGCTGCCGCCGCCGCGCGGGCACCCGCCCACGCGGCAAAACCGTAGCCGCGCGGGCAAGTCCCCGCGCGGCATGTACTGCCGCTGCGCGGGCGCCCACCCACGCGGCACTAGCCGCGGCCGCGCGGGCATGGCCCCGCACGGCATGCGCAGCCGCCGCCGCGCGGGCAGCTGCCCGCGCGGCAAAACCGTAGCCGCGCGGGCAAGGCCCCGCGCGGCATGTACTGCCGCCGCGCTGGCAAGGCCCCGCGCGGCATGTACTGCCGCCGCGCGGGCGCCCGCACGCGCGGCACTAGCCAGGGCCGCGCGGGCATGGCCCCGCGCGGCGCGCCCCGCAGCCGCGCGGGCACCTGCCCGCGCGGGCACCTGCCCGCGCGGCATTGGCTGCGGCCGCGCGGGCTTGGGCCCCGCGCGGCGCGTGCCTCGGCCGCGCGGGCGCTTGCCGCCGCCGCGCGGGCACCGGCCCCGCGCGGTGCTTGCCGCGGCCGCGCGGGCACTCGCCCGCGCGGCACTTGCCGCAGCCGCGCGGGCACCGGCCCCGCGCGGCGCTTACCCTAGCCGCAGCCACGCTGGAACCTTGGTCCCGCGCGGCTCTAGCCGCGACTGCGCGGGCACCGTCCCCGCGCGGCCCGTATTACGGTCGCGGCGGCGATGCCCTAGGGCTTCGCGGCGCGACGTGTTGGGTTGCATCCGGCTACTCTTAAGACTCCACGAAAGACCGAAACAAAAACTGAGCAAAACTTCTATGAAATTAAATCTTGTTTACCTCTAATCGTCGGAGACGGTGATCCGTTCACGCTCCCGGCTTCGGCACGTTCGTCGGGAGGATTTGGGTCCTTTGGCTTTCACCTTCGTTCCCACCGTTTCCTTCCGATTAGGGTTTCGCCTTTCCCCTTTTCTTTCGCTCGTTCCTTCCCCTCGTTTCCTTCCGGTTAGGGTTTGCCTTTTCCTTTTCTCTTTTCTTTCCTTCTTTCTTTCTTTTCTCTCCGGTTAGGGTTTCCTTTTTTTTCTTTTCTTTTCTCTCTTTTCTATCCGGAAAGAGATAATCTGTACGTACATTAAACCCACATCCGGATATTAATAATTAATTAATAATTATTAAGTCATAAGAGATAATTCCTTATCTCTTCGAAAAGCGTGCCCGATCTTTTGCATGGATTCCGATGCACACTACGGTTACCGCGATCCTCAAAACCCTATTCCGGAGAATCCATACGTCGGATTTCAATCTCTAATTAATTAATTATTTAATTAATCCTTGGAGATAAATCCTTAGAGATAATTCCTCAATTAATTAATTCCTCAATTAATTAATTCCTCAATTAATTAATTCCTCAATTAATTAATTCCTCAGATAAGATCCTTCGGGATAATTCTTTAAAGATCATTCGTTTAAGATAATTCCTTAAAGATAATTTCTTAAAGATAACTCCTCAATTAATTAATTCCTCAATTAATTAATTTCTCAGATAAAATCTTTCGGGATAATTCTTTAAAGATAATTCTTTAAAGTTAATTCTCTCTTTTTCCCCGGAAAGCGTGCCAAATCACTTACGCAGATTTCGATGCACCCCTTGGCCATTGCGATCACTTTCTACCCCTTTCCGGGAGTTCCGTAAGTCAGAATCCGGATCCGATCGCACTGCCGTTCTCCGTTTTCCGAGCTCAATCGCAGAAAAATACCCGCACCTCCGAATTATCGACTTAAGTAAACCCGTTACATTAGTTACATTAAACGGAAACTTTATTAGCAGGAGGTATTAAGTGTTACAAAATCTATGATATTACAGAACTTCTTCGAATCCCAAATAATTTCAGAAAAGGACTTCTTCGGATCCCAAATAATTTCAAAAAAAAGGAACTTCTTCGGATCCCAAATAATTTCAAAAAGGGAATTTCTTAGGACCCCACATCAAAATAAAATAACGGTATTTCCTCGCATCCCAAGAAAAATAAGGGATTTTCTCTTGACCCCAAATCAAACAAAAATAAAAAAGAGATATCGAAATAAGTGGAAATTTCTTTGAATCCAGACAAAATTCAAATGAGTTCTAATCAACCTGGAGCCTAAGTCCAATTCAAAAAGGACTAATAAATGAATTCAATCATTTATTAAATAAGGCTCACCCATATACTGCCCCAAATCCAGTCCACATACGGGTCCCAAATCCAATCCAGATATAATATAAGCCGAGTCCACAAATAAAAAGCCCAAAACCCATTCGAGCCACAAATAAAAAAATCCAAAACCCATTCAATCTCATCGCCTTAACACATATAATTAAGGCAAAATTATATTCAAACCGACTAGATTCTAAATCATACACTTAGAATTTAGCCAAATCCAATTCGATCGAGCTCTAACACATATACATAGAGTTCATCCAAACCAACCCAACTAACCCTAATACTGTGACGCCCCACTTCCCAGGGGGTCACCCATCCTAGAACTACTCTAGCTCTAGCACGCTTAACTCTCATGTTCCTCTTGGATCTTGCTACCATCCAAAATGCTATACCCGGGCTAGAGATTTAGTCCTATTATATCATTTATATAGAGGACTAATCCAAATTCTGGGGGTGTCACATTCTTCCCCCCTTTAAGCCCTAACGTCCACGTCAGGCTCAAGCACACTCACAAGCACCAGGCGATGTAAGACTCGTCTCGCTAGCCTTAGTCGACCTTGTGGGGAGCTGCACTCCACCCACAACGGTCATTAGCCGGGGAGCCTCGCTCTACCCGCTATATAACCCTGGCTCAGCCGAGACTCATCTCACATTTCCGGCTGGTGAATGGCTCTAATACCAACTGTGACGCCCCACTTCCCAGGGGGTCACCCATCCTAGAACTACTCTAGCTCTAGCACGCTTAACTCTCATGTTCCTCTTGGATCTTGCTACCATCCAAAATGCTATAGCCAGGTTAGAGATTTAGTCCTATTATATCATTTATATAGAGGACTAATCCAAATTCCGGGGGTGTCACAAATACACATACTTAGGGTGTAGTTAACCTTTTACTCTAGCACATATATCTAGGGTAGAAACCAAATCAACTCAACTAATCCTAATACATATTGTCACGCCCCCGCGTCGAAACTGCGACCCGGGCTCGCCAACAGATCCGCCGCCCATACGGAAACCCCGTATAGACGAAGCGTCTAACCTGCAAGAAGAACCAACTACAGTATACAGATATCAGAGCTGAAAGTAAACTACTGAAAAACTGAAATCCAATCGTTGTACAACTGAAAATAATACAATATCCATCTCCCAAATACGATCGTATGAAAAAAAGTCCTCTGATACAAAACTCAAAAGGGAGATATCTCCAATAAATACAACAGTGTACAAGCTCTCAGTACAAAAATATCCTCACTACATCAGTCTCTCAAACTGTAAAATAAAATACAACTCTATACCTCACAACAAGGGTCTCTCAACAGAGGGAAAAGAGGTAAACTAATCTACTGAAGCTCTCCTCAGAAGGGGTACCGCTGCACTCCAACGACGGGTAGGGAACGAGCTCGCGACTCCCTCGCCTCGGTCAGAAGGATCAGCAACTGGAGCAAAAGGAACAGGAGAAGAAGTCCCTGGGGAAAAGACACCACGACGGGTGTGAGAACTACTTCCCACAGTAGTTCTCAGTGGGTGCCGTCAACAAGCCCAACGGTCTGCCCACTAAGTCTACTAGAGGCATAAAGCAACAAAAGCAGGGCCGAAAGAGGAAAAGCTGGAAAATAACTCTACAGCTACTATGCCTCTATCTAGATGCTCAAGAAGTGGAACAGATGATAATATGATGCATCCACTGACTCTCAAGTATAGTCACCCAATCTACACTGACTGCCTCCTCGGGTCCAGTCAAACCTGCGCCTACCTACTGCCGTTACATCCCAGAGGACCGGACTGACGTAGGGCGTCCGTAGCTGCCAAAACTGGGCCAGCCAGAGGGACTGTGTCCGTGACTGCCAAAACTGGGCCAGTGAGAGGGACGGCGTCGACAAGTCGCGATACCAAAGTGCAAACCCACTCCGGACGTGGCACTCGAGGAGAGCGACCCCAACGAAGACAAGGGTATCCGCGCACTCTGTCGAGCTCAAGTGGCACTGCAGGCTATAGTCAAAATCCACGCTCACGCACTGAACGGAAAGACTCAATCCTCAAACATCTCGCACAACAGTCGGAGCACTCTCGACGACTCAGCTGATCAGCTCTCACGAAACACGAGACACTAGCCTCTCCAATAGCTTGCAGCACAACACACACTAGCTGGAGATACTCCACAGCCAGGAATGACCCACAACTCAGGGCTAACGACACTGGTCGGACAACACTCAACCACCCGGGACCACCGTCAACCCAACGGTTCCCAACAACACAGACCGGAAGATACTCGACAGCCTGGGACCACCGTCTACTCGACGGCTCCCAACGACAGAGACATAAAACTCACAGATAGCACAGGAAGGGCCGACACCATAAGGGTTTGGAAAACCCGATAGGTCGGTGCTAAGAACCCTATCAAACAAGAACAGACTCTAGGCTCCGCCTATCGAAGTTCCCGGCCCCCTTACAGTTCGGGAACACGACAACCTCGGTACAACACGCAGAAGATACCAACCAGGGCCCGAAAGCGCCCGGGAGACCAACACCTACAACCCTCTCAACAAGAACAGGTTCCAGGCTCGGCCCCCGTGGCTTTCGTCCCGACAAAGGAATGGCCCTTAGAACCCAGACCACTCGAATCCTTACGAGTGGGGAAGTTTACACGAAAAGCGGGGTGACATTAGTTACTGAAAACCATTTTCACTCAACCCACGCAGGTGAGGACTAAAGGTAGTTCCCTTTTTGAAAAACCATCTTGATTTGAGGAGAAACCCATTTTTAATGATTTTTAGTTCTTTTTAGAAAAACAGTTAGAAAACAAGTGTTTTACCCAAACCCCGAAGGGCTGATGCCTTTGTCCAATCAAACAAGAACAGACTCCAGCGGCCCTTCGATGCTTGGAAGAAAACATTTGATAGGCTAAAATCATGTGTATGTCGAAAAGGGTTCTGGGTTCTAGGTCCGGCTAACACAGGTACACTACTGCCACTAACACAGTGGCGACAACCCAAACAGGGGAAACAAGACCTCCCGGGACCACCGTTTACCCCAAACGGTTCCCGGTACAGACAAGCGATCCACTACATCTACCAGACTCCACTCTGCTCCCAAGCACGAGTGCAAATGCATCCCACACTAAAAGAAAGTCCCGATCTCTCGGCCCACTACCCGGGCGAGGATAACACTATGTCCAGGAATGAAAGAACAGTGTGGATGTCTAAACATAAATAACCCTAGCCCAAGTGAGGGTTTTCTACGGGTCTGGTTACACATGCAACATATGACGAGGGTGCTAGGTCAAGTTCCAAGATAACTATCATTAACAGATGATAGAGAGCAAGGAGGTCACAAGAACCTCAGATAATAAAGAAGATAACAATTCCTACAATCTAGCATGCTACACAAGAAATACTCTAACATGCATGATCCTACATCAGTAGAATTACTGTTCAGTCCATAAAACTTGGAGACAAGGCCACCCACCTGAAGGTGCTAACTGTCCAAGATTCCACAGCTGAAAAAACAAGGAAATTGATATGTCCAAATCCAACGGGTCCAGCAACACTCGCAAACCCTCCTGGTTACAACACAAGGCTAACAGTTACACTTAATTCCACAATTTACCCAAATAAGTTACAATCTAAAATCAGCCACAAAGATGTCACTTTTTCACCTGCAAACAATGCTTCAAAAATTCCAATAAAAATACCACAGCGATCCTCGCGTCGAGACCTTCGAAACGGGTACCTGCGGGTCCAAATCCGAGCACCGTAGGCCAAGTTACAAATTTCACAGTAACGGTGCGCAAAATCTCACAACCACATAACTGTAAACTCTAGCACAGATAAGGGGGAAAACATATACCTTCGGCCAAACCTCAGAAAAATCCACGAAAAATACTGTGATAATCCTTGCGTCGAGTAGATGAAAAAAGTCCAATGGCTCGTCTCAATCCGATGCCCGGTTGCGGAGTTATCCTCGAAACACCACGCCGCTATCCCAGTATTCCTCACAGCAACAAGCATCCCAGTAAGCATGGAAGAACTCCTCGAAAAGTGTGAAATGAGAGGAAACTGAAAATACCTCGATCGAAGCTCTATCCGTCACGGATCCAACGGCGAAGAAATCGCTCAAAAAGGTGGTCGGAGAAGGCCGGGGGAGCTCTCGCACCGAAACGCGACGAAGGGGAACACAAATGGACGAGCGTCGCGCCGCGCCGTAAAAATGGAAACCTCGAGATACGTGCCACCAAAAATCTCCAAACTCTGCAGATAGATGTAGCACTGCGTGGGGATCATCTTTGCTGAAGGCCTCAAGTCGGTTTGCAGCCCGAAAATGGCAAAAAAAGGGGAGAAGAAGTAGCTCGGGTCGCTTAAATAGGCCCAGAAAACAATTTCAAAAATGACATCTGTGTCCCCAGAACCGGGCGCCCGAAAAATCCGGGCTACTACAGTGTCGGGCCCGGCCCAACACTGTGCAAGCCCGAATCCTCCACGGGCCTCCACGTAGCCCGCCGAACAGGCGACAGCAACGCCCGCCGCACACAACGCGACACGTGGCGCCCCCAGACGGCGACACGTGGCCGCCCACGCGCGGGAACAGCGCGTCAACGCGCCCACGTGCGCCCTGCGCCCGCCGCCTGCGCCTCTGCACGCAGCTTCCCGAGGCGCTCCCCAGCCTGCTCCGTGGACCGAGCGTGCTACACCGCACCAACCACACGCCGCCACGTGTCACCCTCTGGTCCACCGTACTCCGCGCTTCTCCCGTGGACCGCACCCGCTGCGCCGGCCAACCGGGAGCCGCCACGTGGCCCGCGCCAGGTGCACGCCTTCGCGGTGGACCGCGCACCTGCCCGCGCGCCCCCCGCGCCTGCCCGCGGCCGCGCCGCCGCGCTCCGCCGCTGCCCTCCGGCGGCCGGAACAGTACCATTTGCCTCGAAAAACGTGCGCGTCATCCGGGCTCCGAAAAATACAAGTGAATAGTCCATTTTCATCGTTTTCGCGCGCTGAATCCAAATTCGATGTCGGTTTTGCCAAATTCCAACTCTAAAAATTGCCGAAGGCATCCGGAGAGGTGATCTTTTATCCAAACTTCGCCCTGAGTCCAATTTTTGACATCCGTATCGCGCGAAACCAGTTCTAAACACACGACGGGTCCTCCAATTACCCACGTGATCCCTTTTTAAGCCCGAAGTCCACCACTTGTGTCCAAATTGCGCACAAACACCCCCGAGACACCACACAGGCAACCAAAAGCTGCGAAACAACCAACAAACCCAACGCGGGGATCCGGGTCCTCACACATATACTTAGGGTTAGTCAACCTTTTACTCTAGCACATATAACTAGAGTAAAAAAACATATCAAGCTCGGCCACAAATAAAACTAATAACCCATTCGATCCACAAATAAAACCCAAAACCCATTCGATCCACAAATAAAACTCATAACCCATTCCAACCCACAAATAAAACCCAAAACCCATTCGATCCACAAATAAAACTCATAACCCATTCCAACCCATAAATAAAACCCAAAATCCATTCAATCCCATCGCCTTAACCCATATAATTAAGGCAAAACTACATCCAAACCGACTAGATTCTAAATCGTACACTTAGAATTTAGCCAAATCCAATTCGATCAAGCTCTAATACATATACTTAGAGTTCATCCAAACCAACCCAACTAACCCTAATACACATACTTAGGGTGTAGTTAACCTTTTACTCTAGCACATATATCTAGGGTAGAAACCAAATCAACTCAACTAATCCTAATACATATACTTAGGGTTAGTCAACCTCTCACTCTAGCACATATAACTAGAGTGAAAAACATATCAAACTCGACCAATCCTAATACATATAGGACTTAGCCACCTCCTACTTTCGAGTAGCATCAAATTCGACCCACCTCAATACATATCCTTGGGGTTTGGTCATGTCTCCACTTTGAAACATACGCCAAATATGGAATCAAATATAATTGGACTCTAATACATATACTTAGAGCCAATTGAACCCAATTAAATTCTAACACATATAATTAGAGTTTAATGTCGACTAGTCCTCAACACATATAATCGGGATCAAGTCAATTTCAAATCCAGCTAAATCCTAACCCATATACTTAGGATTTGGTCAATCATTAGGATACGATTTATTCTATCCTCCTCACAAAGGTCTCTTAATCGAAGGTGCCCCAATCTCACGGGGGTAATTAACAATAGATGCTTGCGTCTATTGGAAGTCATGGATCTGCAATACCTGATACCCACATACACCGATCCACATATAAATATTCATCTGAATCGTGAATACCATCCCACGGGAATCCCGAAACGAAAAAAAGAGGAACCGCGCGAGATGAGTCATTCAAGATCGCAGACATGCGGGAATTACTCTGAGGAGTTTTTATGGATTATGAACAGGGGTAGTTCATCCTTGATTTTCGGGCATGTGGTTATTTCTAGTTGATGCTACTATTCGTTATCTTATCTTTATTCTTACTTGAGAACATTTGCATGCTTGTATGGACATCTAGATAGGCCATCTTTTACTGCTACACTATTATATTTGAACTTGACTTAGGAGAAACCATGTTTTGCTTCTTTTCACCTTATTGGTTAGTCATGTGATTTATGTTGCTCGGGTTGGAGCGGGGGTTTGGGATAGTGTAGTTGAGACTTCGAGTCTGGGACAAGTTGGTCTTGATTGTGGGTTGTGGGGTGTCACAGCGACCGCGGAGATTGGGCGGTTGGCCGGGTGTCGGTTATTGTATCAGATTGGGCATCAGTTTCCTTTAGTGGATGGAGTTTCTCACTTATTGTTTACTTTGCATCATATTGAAATTGGGTCTTTCTTTAGTGGATGGGTTTTCCCACTTTGATCAGAGTCGAGATCCAGTCCTGCTATATTGAGATACTTGACAGAGATAATTGTTACTGAGATACTTTACTCGTGTGGGTCGCTCCCCTCGAGTGCCACTCCGGAGTAAGCTTATGACCAAGCCATGTGCCGGTCGATTGGTGATACTAGGATCGAGCCGTGTGCCGATCAGCTACTGAGTTCTTGATACTCTTTCTTTACGTCGGTGTTATGCGTAGGCTGGCATACCCGATGTGGCAGGCAGAGCAGGCAATACCAGTTTTTACCGGTGGTTTGATTGGGTTATTTTTGGTCAGGTACTTTTATTATTGCACTCATGCCTGGGGGCTGAGGGGTGTCTTATAGCTGTGTTTAGACTCGTGCTAGTGGTGTTGGGAACCGTTGGGTTGACGGTGGTCCAGGATCATTGAGAGTACCTTGACCATTGTGCGAGATGTGAGGAGCTTGAGTCTATTCCGTTCTGAGAGAGAGCGTGGATTTCGACTATAGCCTGCATGTGCCAATTTTCGATAGCGAGATAGTCCGATTGGACACCCTATGTTGATATACTAGGGAGGCGCAGGCTTGGCTGGACCCGATGTGGCAGTCAGCTCGATTGGGCCGATTGTGCACCTCGTGTGCGAGTGGTTGCATACCTTTCATTGGTTTTCTCCATTTGAGCTTTTAGATAGAGGCATGGTAGCTGTTGAGAGTCTCCAGCTTTTTTATTTCAGTCTTTACTACTTGGTTATCTTATGCCTCTAGTGGACTTAGTGGGCAGACCGTCGGGCCTGGTGGCGGTACCCACTGAGAACTCCCTTTTGGTGTAGTTCTCACGCCCATTGGGGGTTTTCCCCCTCCTTTGTCTTTTCTCTCCTTTGTTTTACAGGGTCTTAGCGGGTGTTGCTGATTCTGCGGTTGCTGTTCGAGGCGAGGGAGTCGCGAGCTAGATCCCTACCTATCTTTGGAGAGTAGCTATACCCCCTTCAGTGGAGATCTATAGTACAGTCAGTAGATTAGTTATTTTATTTTCTCTTTTGAGAGACTGATGTATTGTGAGGATCCGACTTGTACTGAGAGCCTGTACACCGATGTATTATTTATTTCAGGATTACCTCCCAGTTGAGTTCTGAGTTTTTGTATTTGAGGATATTGTATGATTATCATTTATGGGAGATGGACTTTGTATCTTCATTTCCAGTTGTACAGATGATTGGTTTTAATTTTACAGCAGTTTTATCTTATAGCTCTGATATCTGTTAGTTGTAGTACCTTTTCTTACAGGTTAGACGCTTCGCCTATGCGGGGTTTTGCATAGGCGGCGGATCTGTTGGCGGGCCCAGGTCGCAGTTTAGACCCCGGGGCATGACAGATTAGAGTGGTATCAGAGCCTAGGTTGTAGGTCATGGTGGACTTAGAAACCCTAGGCTTGTGGTTGGACCCTAGGATGACTTCGTGAGAGTCGTGATTTATAGCGAGAGTCCTAATTGAGTTTTATACCTCTCCCAAGGGACGGGATGAGTGATTGGCATGTTTATTCTCCTAAGTGGTTATGTTGGCTGCAGACAACATAACGCTATGGAATGGGTAACATGCTCTAGACTTTCGCTGGATTGGGTCGAGTGTTTGTGTTGTGCTGATTTGCAGTTTTGTCGTGGTGAGCTGTGTCTCCACGACGCTGGGTTTTGACCCGTGTGCATCCTGTCACAGCAGTTGATCTTGAGCGGTTGGATTTAGGCTGGATACCCGGATTAAGGTCAGAGAGCTCCGGACCCAGATGACAGGATTGTCGGAGGCTTATCAATGGTAGAGTGAGCAGTTGGTCTGGGTGACACAGTTGTCGGAGCAGCGGGCAGCCCGACAGTGCTTTTCTCCTGAGACCACCTGGTTGCAGTATCCTCAGCCGCAGTGATTTCTGTGGCGCCGATGGAGCGAGTAGCCCCCTCCGTGCCAATATTTAGTGCCAAGGCACCGAGGCAGGGTGGATAGCTGACAGCTGATGAGCTGTGGGACATCATCGATCGATGGAGCCAGTTTTGGCAGATGAACCACCCCGATTCGTGGAATTGAGTTGGAGCCTTTGGAGGCAGAATCGTGGTTGGTGGTGATGAAGAGACTACTTGAGAGCCTCCTTTTGTTAAAGGGTTTACGCAGTCGTTGAACTGCGCGCTCCATGTTTGGAGGGACGGGGCGCATGGGATACGTGTGTCTGGGAGTTGTTTGCGCCGGGATACCTTTCAGCTCTTTCGGTCCCGCCATTACAGATTTAGAATGCCTCGATGGAATAGGCATTGTGTATGGAGCGTGGTACTACAGTTTCTTTGGACAGGAATCTACCGCCAGAGGTGAGTTCTGGATAGAGGCGCTTGGCGCTAGGCGATGGAGGACGGATCGGCCGGCAGAGGTATTTCTGATTTCCTTCTCCAGGATCGTGGATTTTTGTGACGCCAAGAGTCGGGTGGACCCTGATAGCAGTATCAACATTAGTTTCAGCAGTGGCAGTAGCGTGGATGTGTTATCTGTGGGGGACCACATTCGTCGCCTCAGTGTGAGCAAAGACAGAGGTCGTGCTCCCTTTGTGATTGGTTTAGGTATTTTCTGGCCGACTGAGCGACAACCGCTTGCTTTGAGTGGATGAGATTGTGTCGCCTGGTTAGAGGGCACCACGACAGTGGATCGGATTATCGCGGGTGTGATTTCTTTACAGCAGTCTGAGTTAGAGCATTTTGCATTCCGGCATGGACTAGAGGCAGAGTTGCTACCACGTGCACTAGAGGTACAGGTTACTGTTGATGAAGTGTATGTGGAAGAGGCTTGTGGATCATGTCCAGTGTAGTTGAGACCACGAGTTATACCTGCAGACTCATTGGTATTATGGTAGTTGGTGATTTGACCCAGTGCCTGAGATTGGTTGGCACAATGCCACAGGATGTTTGACTGCGGAAAGAGAGGACTTTGATCTTCTGCAAGGCAGACAAGAAGTGGCTTGGTTGTAGGGACAATCAGAGCACACAGGTTACAGCGATAGTGTGAGAGGTGCCTACGGCGGCACCGGGACTAAAGGATATTTTTAACACCCGTGAGACCCCGGGTGTGAGCCCATCTGAGCTGTTATTGATGCCGCCAATTAGGGAGTTTGAGATTGTGTCTGACGTGGTTTTGGGAACCGCATCAACCTTGACAGCACCTTATTGGATATCACCTGTAGTGCAGAGAAAGCTGATGGCACAGTCGCAGGATCTGATGGATCGAGGGGTCTGTTGGACCTAGTGCCACACCGTTGATACACGGTGGTGTTGCCACGTCATGTGTACACGACTATAAGGGGTTCTTTTGTGGTTGAGCACTAGCAGGTCTGGGTTTTTATTTAGGACCATTGATTGAGTTAGACTCCGGCAGTTGTTCTTCGGTGAGGTGTGTATCAGTTGGGGATCTGCATCTGAGTATTTTGCCTAGACGGCGTTCAGGACACGGTATAAGCATTATGCGCTCTTAGTGAGGCCTAGTGAATTGACTAATGCCCTGCTGCCTTTATGAATTATGGAATTGTGTGTTCCAGTTGTACTTGGACGGATTGATAAAAGTGTTCTGAATAGATATTGGTTTGACTCCCTGAGTGACACTTGTGGTTAGAGCTACAGTGTCTGTGAGGAGGAAGTTGTATGACAAGCGGTTGAGGTACAAGTATTAGCTTTGGGAGCTTACCTTCTTGGACCACATTATTCTAGCCGTAGGAGCGGCTGTGGAAATCCGGATAAATGGATGCTAATTGAGTTTGGCCGAGACCGACACTGTTTGTGAAGCGAGGAGCTTTTTGGACGGGGCAGTGCCAGTAGAGCTTGACGATTGGATGTTGAGATTGATACCAGCGCCGATTTTAGCATTACCAGTGTTGGATTTGCGAGTTATAGTGATGTCTCCCTTCAGGGCTGTGGAGTTACTGTTGGATTATTGTTGAGCACCCTGTTTCACCCTGACAAGCTGCGGTTGTGGCGGATTCCTTGAGTGGGGGAGTTGTTTGGGGGTTGAGGTTGATATTTCCACAGCTGGCGCTGTGTGGTGTTGTTGATGTTGCTTGGGCTGGAGGTTGTGTCCCTAGGGGTCGCGGTTAGATTATAGTTCTCGTTTGTGCTGCCACAGCAGAAATAGCTTCAACACTTCTCTCCCTTTTTCACGTGTTTATGCCCAGACTCGCGAACAGGCCGAAAACATCGAAAGGCTACTCCAGAATGGAGACGGTGTCGAAGCCTGTTCTTGTTTGATTGGGGTGAAGGCACTGGCCTTTCGAAATTTGCGGACCTTTCGCTGTTGTCGGCGGTTTTCTAAAATGAGAGTTGGGGTTGACGATATTCATGATGTTGGGCCTTTCTCTTTCCTGTTTGGTTGCGTAGGTGTGGTTGGATCATCCTGGGTGAGTTAGTACCAAGGATTGTGTTTTTTTTTTTTTTTTTTTTTGGAGCTTGTTGTTTTCCCCCCAGCCTTTTGTTGGAGTTCTTGAAGTTTTTTTCATGTCTCAGCTCAGGAGTGTTTTACTTTTGGATCCCTCGCCCGTGATTGACTCGCCCCTTTTGAGATCTGTGAGTGTGTGCAGTTCGAGGGACGCCCGTTGTGAATTCTGGCTCGTGAGATGAGAGAATTGCGCAACCGGGTCATGCCGTACTAGCTATTGTTGTTGTTGAGGAGTAATCACGGGGAGTGAGTAGTGACTTGGGAGCTGGAGACGGTGATGATGAGTACCTGCCCCTTTATTTGTGACTCCTGTTTGAGTTGTGTTAGTTTCGAGGACGAAACTTTTTTTTAGTGGGGGAGGATATGAGGACCCGGATCCCCGCGATGAGGTTACTGGTTGATCAGCTGCTTCTGGAGGCCCATGTTGGGTGATAGAGGTATTTGCGCGCGTATTGGAACCAAGGAATTGATCCGGCAAGAAAAATGGATCAAGTTCACTTTTCTGGGAATTTTTGGCAAATTTTAGAAGTGGTTTCGCGCGAAACGGATATCAAAATTGGACTCAGCGCGAAATTTGGGTTAAAAACATATTTTCGAATGCTTTCGGCAATTTTTGGAATTGGAATTTGGTAAAACGGACAGCGGATTTGGATTCAGCGCCCGAAAACGATCAAATTGGGCTATTTACTTGTATTTTTCGGAGTCCGGATGCAAAAAAACACGTTTTTCGAAGCTTGGGTTACTGTTCCGGCCGGCCGGGCATCGCCGGCGGCGGCGGGCAGCGGCGGAGTGTGGCGGCGCGAGCGCGGGCAGGCGGCGGAGCAGGCGCGGGCAGGCGCGCGGGCGCGGGCAGGCGCGCGGTGCAGCGGGCAGGCGCGCGCAGTGCAGCGGGAGGAGGAGGACACGTGGCGTTTTCCTATTGGTTTGGAGTGGACACGTGGCAGCGTGGGAGTGGCTGGTGCACGGGCACGGTCCACGGAGCGGGCGGCAGGTTCGTCGGGGCGCGTGCGCAGCATGGGCGCCGGCAACACGGCGTGCGCACACGTGAGCACGCCGACCGAGGCGCCGACGCACGGGAAGGCGGGCGCAGGGGGCGAGGCCACGTGTCGCACGCGGAGTGGCCGCATTCGCTGCTGCCTGTTTGGCGGACACGTGTCTCTCTGTGGGCAATCTGGGCGCTGATGAACGGCTGCTGATCCGGTTTTTTTGCGGCACTGTAGCAACCCGAACCGAACCGGGCGCCCAAAACCGGGGACACATAGGTCATTTCTGGATTTGTCTGTTTTGGGCTATATAAAGCCCCCTTTGGCCTGCGATTTGGGCATTTTCCCGAATTCTTCTCCTACTGAGCCTTTAAGCAAAAATGATCATGATCCTGTGCTCCATCTACTGAGGAATTTTTAGATTTTTTTGGAGGCCTCGACATCCGCGCTTTCTGCGACGCGGCGCACTGCGACGTTTCTTGGATTTTGGCTTCCACCGTCACTTTTCAGTCCGCGAGACACCCTGGATCACCCCGATGGTATTTTGAGCTGATTTTTGCAACAGCGCGTTTGCGAGAGGTACGCCTTCGATTCTTGTGTTGATCACTTTACCTTGTTTTGGGTTTTTGGCACGGTTCCCGAGGCAAACTTTGACCCCTTTTTCTGCTATGAGTTTTTGGACAGCGGAGGCTTGTCGATTTTCTATCTTGACCTATCAGCATCAGAATGAGGCGTATAAGGACTCGATTGATATCTACGCTTCGAGATGAACGCACCCGTATTTTTATTGTAATTTTTGGAGGACTCCTCGAAGGTGATAATTGAGCTTCTTTGGGACTGTTTTTCCTGCATAATTGTATTTTGGATTGTTTGGTTTCTACAATGTTTCATTTATATCTTGGCCTACAGGTGTCGGATTGAGGTGTATAAATACTCGATTTGTATCTACTCGTCGTGAGGATCGCAACGGTGATTTTTCTGGATTTTTCTAAGGATAGAATTCAGGTGAAAAAGGGCCTTCTTTGTGCTGTTTTGGAAAAACAACAAGTGGTTGTTGTGTGTGTGAGTGTGATGTTGTCTAATTGTTGGCTGTGGTGTTGGTTTGAGCAGCGCCTTGTGCGACTGAGTACTGAGGGTGCAGTTTCGGCAGATTTTGGGATTGTGATCGACTACACACTTCACCGACTTCGGCTTTGCCTGTGGAAAGCGTTACAGGTGGGTGCTTTGTCTCCAGAACCGGTGGACGGTTCTCTAATTCTATTGGTTAGAATGCATGCATGTTAGTGTACCAATATTTGGTTGAGATGCAAGCTTGATAATGACGTTGGTTTGAGGAATTGTATGATACGAGATTCAGATATGCCTAATAGAAACTTGCAAGATAAGGCATTCATGTCTAAGTAATTGAGAGCATGCATAATTCATTGTACAACCTAGAGCTTTGAGATGTGAGCATAAGAATGATATAGTTCCTGTGAATTGAGGCTTACATGATTTATGGTACACATCTGATACCTTCGAGATATTATATGTTCACTGATTATGTTTCATCTATGCTAGTTGAGAGCATGTTTAGGGTGATTATATCCATTAATGTTCCCTGCTTATAGTTCATTGTATTTTAATGCTATTATTGGAACTTGACCTAGCACCCCCGTCATATGCTACATGTTAACCAGACTAGTAGGAAACTCCAATTTGGGCTAGGTTATTATTGTTTTAGACATTCCCACACTGTTATTTAATATTTTACCTGGACTTAGATTTTTCCTCGCCCGGGTAGTGGACCTAGGGGTCAGATTTCTGTGGGACATTATTGCACTCGTGCCTGGGGGCTGAGTGGAGTCTGGTAGTTGAGTTTAGGCTTATGCTAGTGTAGTGGGGAGCCGTTAGGATAGACGGTGGTCCCGCACCGTCGGGTATCTTCCGGTCAGTGTTGTTGGGAACCGTTGGGGTTGACGGTGGTTCCGGGTCGTTGAGTGTTGTCCGACCAGTTTAGTTAACCCTGAGTTGTGGGTCGATCCCGGCTATGGAGTATCTCCAGCCAGTCTGTTTTGTGCCATGAGTTGGTTGAGTTCGTTAGGGTCTCGAGATTCGAGAGAGCTGATCAGCTGAGTCATCGAGAGTGCTCCGACTGTTGTGCGAGATGTTAGAGGATTTTGAGTCCTTCCGTTCTGAGAGTGAGCGTAGATTTTGACTATAGCCTACAGGAGCCACTTGAGCTCGACAGAGTGCGCGGATACCTTTTTCCTCGGTGGGGAGTGGGTCTATTTTACTTTCGTATCGCGACTTGTCGACGTAGTCCCTCTGGCTGGGCCAGTTTTGGCAGTCACGGACGCCCTACGTAAGTCCCGTCCTCTTGTGGACGTGCGGCAGTAGGTGGGCGCAAGTTTGACTGGACCCTATGAGGCAGTCAGTTCTATTGGGTCGATTGAGCACCTTGGGTGCGAGTAGTTGCATATATTTTCATCTGTACCACCCATTGAGCATTTAGACAGAGGCATGATAGCTGTAGAGTACCTCCAGCTTTTCTTGTTTAGTTGTTCTGCATTGTTATCTTATGACTCTAGTAGACTTAGTGGGCAGACCGTCGGGCTTGGTGGCGGGACCCACTGAGAACTTCTTGTTATTGTAGTTCTCACACCCGTTGGGGGTTCTCCCCCTCCTTTTTCTTTCCTCTCCTTTGTTTTGCAGAGTCATCTGTGGGAGATGCTGATTCTGCTGTTGCTGTTCGAGGCGAGGGAGTCGCGAGCTAGATCCCTACCTGTCTTTGGAGAGTAGCTGTACCCCCCACATTGGAGACTTATAGTGCAGTCTGTAGATTAGTTTTATTTTTACCTTTGAGAGATTATTGTAGTGAGGATGACTTATATTGAGAGCCTGTACACTGATGTATTATTCATTTCAGGATTACCTCCCTATTGAGCTCTGAGTTTTGTATTTGAGGAATATTGTATGATTATTATTTACGGGAGGTGCACTTTGTATCTTTATTTTCCAGTTGTACAGATGATTGGTTTTAATTTTACAGCAGATTTATCTTATAGCTCTGATATCTGTTAGTTGTAGTACCTTTTCTTGCAGGTTAGACGCTTCGCTTATGCGTGGTTTTGCATAGGCGGCGGATCTGTTGGCGGGCCCGGGTCACAGTTTCGACCCCGAGGCGTGACATTCTAGGTCCTGCTATCACTGGTACACTACTGCCGCTAACACAGTGGCGACAAGGAAACAAACATCCCGGGACCACCGTTCACCCAAACGGCTCCTGCCACAGATAAAAGACCAACTACATCTACCAGACTCCACTCTGCTCCCAAGCACGAGTGTAACATGCATCCCACACTAAAAGGAAATCCCGACCACTCGGCCCACTACCCGGGCGAGGATAACACTATGTCCAGGAATAAGGTATAACGTGTGGATGTCTAAACATAAATAACCCTAGCCCAAGTGAGGGTTTTCTACTGGTTTGGTTACACATGCAACATATGACGGGGTGCTAGGTCACGTTCCAATAATAGCAATTAATTTAACTAAAGCAGGATCAGGGAAACGTGAATCAACAGGATATCAATAATAACGCAGGAAAGATAATATCTCTCTCTCTAAAATGCAATCTAATCCATCTCATAGCATGTATGTTCCCTATATAATAGAATTAGTAGATAGTCCATCGATTTTGGAGACGAAGCACCCACCTGGAAAATGCACGCTCCACAACAGAAAAACCTCCTCTCTGCCCAACTCTTCGCAAGATACCCAAAATCTGTGAATTACAGCAAAAAGTACCACACACAGCATCAAGATAGCAGTTCCAAAAATAGTATTGCTGTTTGCTACAACCAGCACAGAAATCGAGGAATTTTACCTCTGTCCAGTCCTCAAAAAAATTTAGAAAAATCACCGTTGCGATCCTCGCTATGAGTAACCCCAAATCGAGTATTTATACACCTCAATCCGACACCTGTAGGCCAAGATAAAAATAGAACATCGCGGTATGTTAACTCCCTCATAATCTCAAGCCTGCAGCAAAACAGTCCCAAAGAAGCTTAATTATCACCTGCGAAATAAATTCCAAAAATTTCGATAAAAATACGATGCCGATCCTCGCGAAGCGTAGATATCAATCGAGTCCTTAAACGTCAAATTCCAAAGCTCGAGTGTAGAGATAAAAATCCATCAAGCCTCCACTATCTAGAAAACCACCAACAGGAAAGGGGGTTCAAAAATACCTCGGGAACCATGCCAAAAACTCAAAACGAGACGAAGCGATCAATACGGAAATCGTAGGCGTACCTCTCGTGATCGTGCTGCCATAAAAATTGGCTCAAAATACCATCGGAGTAATCCAGGGTGCCTCTTTGACCAAAAAGTGATGGTGGAAGCCAAAATCCAAGAAACGTCGTAGTGTGCCGCGGTGCAAAAAGCACCGATGTCGAGGCCTCCAAAAAATCTGAAAATCCCTCAGTACATGGAGCACAAGATGAAGAGCAATTTCTCTTCAGGCCTCAGTCGGAGATGGGCTCGGAGAGAGGTCCAAAATCACGGCCCAAGAGGAGCTATATATAGCCCAAACCAAACAAATCTGAAAATTCCCTCCATGTCCCCTGTTCCGGGCGCCCGAAAATTTTCGGGCCGCTACAGTGCCCGTGGACCCGCCCGATCCGAGCCATCCATCAGCGCCCGGAAACACCTCAGTGCGCCATGTGTCCCCCAGCACAGCGGATAGCGGGTTCGACCCTCCGCTCGACGCAACGTGGCGCCGACCACGACTGCCCGCGCACGACACCCGACTGCCCCGGGCATACGGCCACCTGCCCCGCACGTACGGCCACCTGCCCCGCACGTCGCCCGCACCTGCTCGTCGTGCCGAGTGGACCGCGTGTACGTGAGCCGGCATGTCCGGAGTCACCACGTGTCTCGCTCCGGTCCACCGTACACCCCGCGCACTCCCGTGGACTGCGCATGCTGCGCCGGCCAATCGGGAGATGCCACGTGTCCCGCTCCCGGGTGCACGCTTCGTCCGGTGGACCGAGCGGCTGCGCCTCAGCCCGCCGCCGCGTTCCGCCGCCGCCGGCGCTACTCCGGCCGCCGGAACAGCGCTCCAAAGCCTCGAAATCCGTGTTTTTGCATCCGGGCTCCGAAAAATACAAGTAAATAGTCCATTTTCATTGTTTTCGCGCGCTGAATCCAAATCCGATGTCCGTTTTGCCCAATTCCACTTCTAAAATTTTCCAAAGGCCTCCGGTTAAGCAAACTTGCTCCCATTTTACACCCTGAATCCACTCCTTGGGCCCGACGCGCGCACAAACACTCCCCGAAGCCACAAAACCAACAGTAAACCCTTAAGAGGGGATTCGGGTCCTCACACTCTGCATTCCTGCATGGACTAGAGGCATAGTGGTTACCACGTGCACTAGAGGTACAGGTTCCAGTTGGTGTGGTGCATGTGGAGGAGGCTTGTGGATCATGTCCAGTGCAGTTGAGACCTCGAGTTATATCGGCAGACTTATTGGTATTTGTGTAAGTTCGGTGTTTTGACCCAGTGCTTGGGATTGGTTGGCACAGTGCCACATGATGTTTGACTGCGGAGAGAGAAGGCTATGACCTTCTGCGAGGCAGACAAGGGAGGCCTGCTTGTTGAGACAGTTAGAGCACACAGGTTGCAGCGACAGTGTGAGAGGTGCCTACGGTGGCACCGGGACTTAAGGATATTCCTGTTGCCCGTGAGATCCCGGGTGTGATTCCACCTGAGCTGATGATGATGCCGCTGGTTAGGGAGATTGAGATTGCGATTGACGTGGTTCTGGGAACCGCGCCAACCTCGACAGCACCTCATTAGATATCACCTATAGAGCTGAGAGAGATGATGGCGCAGTCGCAGGATCTGATGGATCGAGGGTCTGTTTGACCTAGTGTCACACCGTTGATACACGGTGGTGATGCCACGCCGTTGATACACGGTAGTGATGCCACGTCGTTGATACACGGCGGTGAGGGTTCTTGTGTGGTGTGACCGCAGGCAGGTCCGGATATTATTTAGGACCTTTTGATGGAGTTGTACTCCGGCAGTTGTTTGCTTATGATGCATGTATCTATTTGGAATCATATAGCTGAGTATTTCGCCAAGATGGTGTTCAGGACACGATAGGGGCATTATGAGTACAGTGAGGCCAGATGGAATGACTAATGCCCTGTCGCCTTTAAGATTTGAGGAATTGTATGTTCCTGCTGCACTTGGAAGGATTATTGGCGATATTCTCCCGGGATATTTTGATTTTACCCCCCTCCTTGTGTGATTTAGAGCTTGTGGAGCACTTGTAGATGGTGTGACAAGGTCTGTGAGGAAGAAGCTATATGCCAAGTTGTTGTGGTATAAGTTTTAGCTTTGAGAGCATATCTTTTTGGATTACATATTCTAGCCGTAGGGGCGGTGGTGGAAATCCGGCCAAAATGGATGCTATTCGAGACTGGCCGAGACCGACAGTTATTATTGAGGTGAGGAGCTTTTGGACCGAATAGTGCCAGCAGAGCTTGATGAGCTGATGATGAGATTGATACCAGCGCCGATTTTAGCTTAGCCAGCGGTGGGAGATGGATTTGCGAGTTATAGTGATGCCTCCCATAGTGGCTGTGGTGTTACCGTTGGATTATTGATGAGCATCCAGTATCACCCCGACAGGGCCACTGTGGTGGCGAATACCTGAAGCAGGAGAGCTATTTGGGGTTGAGTTTGATGATTCCACAGCTGGCGCTGTGAAGGACCATTATGGTGTGCAGGGTTTGAGATTGTGTCCCGAAGGATCCCTTTTGATGGTAGACTGCGGCTGAGCAGTCCACTCGGGTGGTCGGGTTTTGAGAGTGACCGAGTGAGAACCCCAGCTTGTTAGGGCCCCTTTCCTTTTTGGATGCTTGTGTGGACGTGTTTCGGGTCGCCCTGGTTGAGTTGGCTTTAGGGGATGTTAGTGCGTGTTGCACTGGTTGTTCTCCCCCCCCCCCCCAAGCTTTTGTTGGAGTCCCTGAGGTTTTTCCACGTCTCGACACAGGAGTGTTATGCTTTTAGATCCCTCGTCCGTGATTGACTCGTTTCCTTTGAGATCTATGAGAGTTTGGAGTACGAGGGATGCCCGTTGCGAATTCTAACTCGTGAGATGAGGGAATTGTGCAATTGGGTCATGCTGTTCCGGTTGTTGTTGTTGTTGAGGAGTAATCGCGGGGAGTGAGTAGTGACTGGGAGCTGGAGACGGTGATGTTGAGTACTTACCCTTGGTATTTGTGACTCCTGTTTGAGTTGTGTTAGTTTCGAGGATGAAACTTTCTTTTAGTAGGGGAGGATGTGAGAACCCGGATCCCCACGATGAGATTACTGGTTGATTGGCAGCTTATGGAGGCCTATGTGGTGTGTCGGTAGTGTTTGTGCACAATTTGGACACAAGTGATGGACTTCGGGTGTTAAATGGATCACGTGGGTAATCGGATGACCCGGTCGAATGTTTAGAAGTGGTTTCGCGTGAAATGGATATCAAAATTGGACTCAGCACAAAAATTTGGATTAAGAACACCTTTTCGGATGCCTTCGGCAATTTTTAGAAATGGAATTTGGCAAAATAGACAGCGGATTTGGATTCAGTGCGCGAAAATGATCAAAATGGACTATTTACTTGTATTTTTCGGAGCCCGGATGCCAAAACATGATTTTTGAGGCAACGTTACTATTCCGGCGGACGGGGGGCAGCGCCGGCGGCATGGGCGGCAGCGGGCAGAGGCACGAGACGCTCGGTCCACGGGGCCGGCGAGCACCGGGGGCAGGACGCGTGGCGGCCCGGGAGTGGCGGGCGCACGCGCGCGCGGTCCATGGGACGCGCGGCCTGGTGCATGGACCGACGGGGGACACGTGGCAGCTGGTGGTTGGAGCGGTGTAGTGCACGCGGTCCACGCGAGGAGCGGAGTTGGTGGCCGGGGCAGGTTGCCGTACCGGCGGGCAGGTGGCCGTACCGGCGGGCAGGTGGCCGTACCGGCAGGCAGGTGGCCGTATGTCACGCCCCGGGGGTTCGAATCGCGCGGAAGAGGAGCCACCGATGCCCCTTGTGAGGACCCGGAAATTCCCACGTTTTGATTACTGTTGGATCTGCGCCTTCTGGAGACCCATGTTGGGTGTTTGAGGTGTTTGCGCGCATATTGGACCCAAGATTTGGACTCGGCATGAAAAACGGATCAAGTTTGCTTTCCCGGGAATTTTTGAGAAATTTTAGAAGTGGAATTTGGCAAATCGGACAGCGGATTTGGATTCAGCGCGCGAAAACGCTCAAAATGGACTATTTACTTGTATTTTTCTGAGCTCGGATGACCCGGCACGGATTTCGAGGCGTGGGGTTACTGTTCCGGCGGCCGGAGTTGCGCTGGCGGCGGCGGCGGACGGCGGAGCGCGGCGGCGGGCCGAGGAGAGGCCGGTCGGTCCACCGCGGGAGTCGTGCACCGGGCGCGGGCCACGTGGCGAGCTCCGGTTGGCCGGCGCAGCAGGCGCGGTCCATGGACCTTGGCGGGGTGCACGGTGGACCGTGGTCATGCCACGTGGCGTGATGGCATTGGCTGGTGCACGAGCGCGCGGTCCACGCAGCTGGTAGCAGGTGCCTCCGGATGCGTGCCCGACAGGCGCGCGTGGGCGCACGTGGGGCGCGACGTGGGCGCGCTGACCCGCGCTTCCCGCTCGGGGGCGCCACGTGTCGGCACCCGCTTCGGCCGCGTGGCGCAGCGCGGTTGGCCCAAACAGCTGTTTGCTGTTTGGGAGGCTACGTGGCAGCCTGGGGGATTTCCGGGCGTGAACAGTAACGGGCTGGGCCCGTTACTGTAGCAGCCCGGAAGATTCGGGCGCTCAGTTTTGGGCCAAAATTCCAAAACAGTTGGATTTTCGGGCTGGGCCTTTATATAGCTGTCTTGTGAGGGAGTTTTGCCCCCTTTCCCGAGCTCCCCTGCCCATGGCCCCTTTAGCAAAGTTGGAGATCTTCATCTTGCGCATCTTCTGGCAGAGGCCTGGATTTTTTGGAAGCCGTGGCGTCGACGACTTCGGCATCGGAGCGCAGTGTGGCGATTTTTCATCGGAGGCCCGTTATCGTCGCAGTTTGATCTGAGAGGTCTATAGAGCTACTCCGTCAGTATTTTTGGACGATTTCTGTGGCGTTGGAATCAGGAGAGGTACGTCTTCGACTTTTGTGTTGATCATCTTGCTGGATTCAGAGTTTATGGCACGGTTTTCGAGGCATTTCTAAGCCGCTGTTTTCTGGTGGAGTTTTTGGACAGCGGCCACTTGCCAGAATTTTATCTCCGCAACCGAGTGTCGGATCGAGACGAGCCTATACACTTTTTGGATCTACTCGTCGCAAGGATTATCATTGTATTTTTTCGGGATTTTTCTGAGACTTGCCCGAAGGTATACTATTCCCCTTTTATCTGTGTTTGAGTTTACAGTTGTGTGGTTGTGAGTGTTTGCGCACCTGTACTGTGGAATTTGTAACTTGGCCTACGGGGCTCGGATTTGGGCGTGCAGGTACCCGTTTCGAAGGTCTCGACGAGACGCTCGCTGTGATATTTTTATCGGAATTTTCAGGGCACTTTCTGCAGGTGGAAATTTCAGATCTTCAGGACTGTCTTCTGCAGATTTTTGTACTTGGTTATTTTGTGGAATAAAGTGTAACCTTGGACCTTTTGTTGTACCCAGGAGTATTTGCGGATGTTTGTGAACCCGTTGGTGTTGAGGATTAGTGGAGGTTGTTGCTTCTGGTGTTTTCAGCTGTGGAACTCCGGACTGTTAGCATTTTCAGGTGGGTGGCCTTGTCTTCATGACCTATGGACTGTGCATTAATTCTATCTGTGTAGGGACTTGCATGTTATAGATGTGTTCTATATAGCATGCTAGATTATAGGAATTGATGTTCCTAATGCTGTTAAATGATCGTGTGTTTATTGTCCTTCCCTACAAGCTGTTGATTATTGTTATCTTGGAACTTGACCTAGCACCCCGTCATATGTTGCATGTGTAACCAGACTAGTAGAAAACCCTCACTTGGGCTAGGGTTATTTCTGCTTTAGACATCCACACTTCTACTTTCCTGGACATAGTGTTCTTCCTCGCCCGGGTAGTGGGCCGAGTGGTCAGGACTTATCTTTTAGTGCGGGATGCATGTTACACTCGTGCTTGGGAGCAGAGTGGAGTCTGGTAGATGTAGTTGGTTGTTCATCTGTAGCGGGAGCTATTTGGGTAGACGGCGGTCCCGAGATGTTTTATTCTCTTGTTTTATCTGTCGCCGCTGTGTTAGTGGCAGCGGTATATCAGTGTTAGCAGGACCTTAAACCCAGAACCTTTTTGGACACACATATGATTTTTGTCAACCAAATGGTTTCTTCCAAGCATCGTAGGGTCGCCGGAGTCTGTTCTTGTTTGATTGGACGAAGGCATTAGCCCTTCGAGGCTTGGATATAAAACTTGGTTTCAACTGTTTTCCTGAAAAGAACTAAAAATCATTAAATATGGATTTCTTACAGATCAGATGGCTTCAGTAAGAAATGTCACAATTTTCCTATAAATTAACCACCCGAGATGATTCGAGTGGTCTGGGTTCTAAGGTCTGCCTTCTTCTTGGGACGAGAACAACGAGAGGCTATGCCTAGAGCCTGTTCTTGTTTGATTTGGATTGTAGGTTCTAGTCTTTCGGGGTTCCCGGACCCTTCCTCGTGTCAGTGGTTGCGATGCTGGCCTGTTGAGGCAGTTGTTCGCAGTGGATGCGGTGTTGGCCTGTTGAGGCAGTTTCTCGCAGTGGATGCGACTTTGTGCTATGAGTTGGTAGAGTGTGATCTAGAGGTTATTTTTCTGATTTAGTGGTGGAGGTGGTTCTCCCACTTAGCTTTGAGGATCTTGGGGTTCTGGCAGATCGAGTCGTGGAGGTTTCCCGACTCAGCCATGGTCGTGCATTTATCAGATTGAGTCGTTGAGGGTTCTCCGACATAGCTGTGAGAGTGTTTTGGGCTATTCCTGTTCGAGTCGAGGTTCTTTTTTCCGACTGAGTTGTGCTTTGAGCTTGGAGTTACCGATCTGTTTGATCGTGGATCATAGCCTGCATGAGCCACATTTGAGCTTGACAGAGATACTTTACAGAGATACTTGAGATGGGTTACTTTTTACTCGAGCGGGTCGCTCCCCTCGAGTGCCACTCCGGAGTAGGCGAGACCGGGTTGTTATACCGGCGTGAGATTGAGCTTTTCTATCGCGACTTGTCGTTGCATTTGTCCCTCTGGCTGTGCTGGTGTTGGCAGTCATGGACGTCCTACGTAAGTCCGCTCCTCCGGGACGTAACGGCAGTAGGTTGGCGCAGGCTTGACTGGACCCGAGGAGGCAGTCAGTTCAGATTGAGTGATCAGAGATGAGTGTTAGTTGTGGCATCATGTTCTTTCTGTCCCACTCTTTGAGCATCTAGATAGAGGCATAGTAGCTGTAGAGTTTACTTTTCCCAGCTTCCTTACAGCACTGCTTTTGTTACTTTATGCCTCTAGTAGACTTAGTGGGCAGACCGTCGGGCTTGTTGGCGGCACCCACTGAGAACTACTGTGGGATGTAGTTCTCACACCCGTCGTGGTGTCTTTCCCCAGGGACTCTACTCCGGTTCCTGTTGTTCCTGTTGCTGATCCTTCTGACCGAGGCGAGGGAGTCGCGAGCTAGTTCCCTACCCGTCGTTGGTGTGTAGCGGTACCCCTTCAGAGGAGAGCTTCAGTAGATTAGTTATTTTATTTTCCTCCTTTGAGAGACTGTTGTAGTGAGGATTGTTATGTATTGAGAGCCTGTACACTGATGTATTTATTGGAGATACCTCCCGGTTGAGTTCTGAGTTTGTGTATGAGGATACTGTATGATTATCATTTTTGGGAGACGGACATTGTTGTATTATTTCCAGTTGTACAGCGATTGATTTAGTTATACAGCAGATTTTTATTTATAGCTCTGATATCTGTTTAGCTGTAGTACTTTTCTTGCAGGTAGGACGCTTCGCCTATGCGGGTTTGGCATAGGCGGCGGATCTGTTGGCGAGCCGGGTCGCAGTTTCGACCCCGGGGCGTGACACCCCTAATTCAACCATACATTTTTTTTTGTAAACCATTACTCCCCGGCGCGTGTCCAGACCCGCCGCATATACAAATTCACTCTGCAAACGGGCAGAGTCTCCTTTGTATATGCACGGCGTCTCAACTACAAAGTGTCTCTCAAGGCGTAACACATATAGTCTTTAACCACATCAGTTGGGGTCTCGCACACATACAACCAAACAACTCACATGATCTACTAGTATCAACCTATAACATAAAGGCCGTCGATTTGAAAGGATAAATAATCACAAGGTTTTGAAAGCGGCATCCACACGATGCCATCGTTTTGGAAAAACTGTTTCAAAGCCACATAAATCCACAGGGTTTTGAAAACGGCACCCACCCGATGCCGAGTTTTGTGAAAACAGTTCGAAAACACATAAATTCCTCAAGGTTTTAAAATCCGGTGCCCACACGACACCCACGTTTTAAAAGCGGTTTTCGCAAACGGTTTTCTTTGCTTTTCATTGTTTAAAACGGCCAAGTAAGAAAAGATATAACATCCATTCGCTCATATTGAAAAGGAAAAGATAACATCCACTTCGACCCCACGGGGGTGTCGCAATCCACAACTAACTAACATGAGTAATAAAGGAAAGAGGGAAATAATAGTCACTGTATCTGAAGTCGATCAGCGTCAGAACAGCACTCTTGCGGCCTCACCGGTGCCCTAGCACTCACCCCTGGACGAACCTGTCACGAAGTGGGAAGTCAGTGACTGGAAATAGTATGATAAGCACAAAGGACTAAGGCATAGCAAACCACAATAACCGGAGCAACCGTCCCTCTCATAAACCGTCAGCGATAATCCCACCCTGTATCAAAATAACACTGGGCACCTTTCCCGACCACCGTACCGAGCCCCTACCCCGGTGTCCCCCCGCCGAGCACCTGCCTCGGCCGCCGAGCACCTGCCTCGGCATCACCGCTCACACCCTCCACCCATGAGGGCCCCCATTCCTAACGCTACCATCGCGTGGGGTACACGGGTCAACGTACCACTTTTCCGAAAAAGCACACCCTTGCGGTGGCCAAACCGCCGGTGTGCGTGTAGCAAAACTAGAGCCTCACATCGATAGTAAGTAGAATCACATAACAGGGTTAGTAGCATAATCAGAAAAGCTTTACTATTCACCTTTGCCCCGAGCGTACTATTTCTATAAGCAAACACCTATTCCCAAAGGAAAACTCAGAAATGTACCCACCTCGTGCGTGACGTCCCGTGCTCAACTCGTCCGTGCCCGTGCCCTTGTCGCTAACGGCGTCCCGCACTCCTGTAGGGACAAGGCAAGTCAAGACTAAAAAGGCCCAGACACCGACACTGACAGAAAGTCGAAAAGACCGACCGCCGCGAGCCCCGGCTACGTGCGGCGGAGTCTCAGCCTGCGGTCAGTCTTCTCCCCGCGCGGCCCCGGCCCCACGCGGTGCCCCGACGGCGCGCTCGCTGCGTGGCGCGCGGCCTACAGGCGGCCCGCGCGGCACCTGCCCGCGCGGCGCCAGCCTGCGGCGGCCCCTGTGCAGCGCGCCTGCCGCGCGGCGCCCCGCCTGCAGGCGGCCCGCGCGGCACCTGCACGCGCGGTGCCAACCTGCGGGCGGCGCCCGCGCGGTACGCCTGCCGCGCGGCGCCCCGCCTGCAGGCGGCCCGCGCGGCACCTGTCCGCGCGGTGCCATCCTGCGGGCGGCGCCTGCGCGGTGCGCCTGCCGCGCGGCGCCCCGCCTGCAGACGGCCCGCGCGGCACCTGTCCGTGCGGTGCCATCCTGCGGGCGGCGCGCCTGCCGCGCGGCGCCCCGCCAGCAGGCGGCCCGCGCAGTACCTGTCCGTGCGGTGCCATCCTGCGGGCGGCGCCCGAGCGGTGCGCCCGCCGCGCGGCGCCCCGTCTGCAGGCGGCCCGCGCGGCACCTGCCCGCGCGGTGCCATCCTGCGGGCGGTGCGCCTGCCGCGCGGCGCCCCGCCTGCAGGTTGCCCGCGCGGCACCAGCCCGCGCGGTGCCAGCCTGCGGGCGGCGCCCGCGCGGTCCGCCTGCCGCGCGGCGCCCCGCCTGCAGGTTGCCCGTGCGGCACTAGCCCGCGCGGTGCCAGCCTGCAGGCGGCGCCCGAGCGGTCCGCCTGCCGCGCGACGCCCCGCCTGCAGGCGGCCCGCGCGGCACCTGCCCACGCGGTGGCAACGGCGGCGGCGGCTTGACCCCTCCTCGCAGCGACGGCACAAGGAAACCCCTCCAACTCCAATACCGGAAGCATCGAAAAATAAAAGCGATCAAGAAAATCTCAAAGACTCACCTTGATCCGCCGATGGAGGAGAGGAGGAAGGGGATCTTCCACCCGATGCTCGGCCGGTACCGCTAGCGAGAAGGTCCTTGGCTCGATCGCCCGAAACACCGCCGCTCCCTTTTTTCCCTCGGTTGTCTCCTCTTTGCCGTACTCTATGAGAGGAGAACGAAAGGAGGCGAAATAAAAGAAAACCCTAATTTTCAATCGCCCCAGCCCAGTAGGTTAAAATATTTACCTCGAGATTCGTGCGGATCGCCGGCACGCATCCTGGGGCGCTTACGGAGGGTTCGAACTTCGAAAAATAAGTCTGGATGAACCGGGAGTCGGAATTCAAAATCGATCACGTCTGCGCGCTCCGTACCGCGAGCTCTACCGCCTAAAATTATCCGCAGGCCCCGACGGTCTGTCCGGAAAAACACCAAAAATAAGGCCCTCGGTCGGACATTACAAGGAGAGGGGTGACGAGAAGAGTTAAAGAAAGGCCGGGTCTTACACCGTACGCGCGGGTCAGCCGGGCGACGTGCGCGGGGCAGGCGCGGGGTTGCCACGCGGCGCGGCCGGGGTGGCCGGCGCCGCTGTTTGCTGTTCGGGCGCGGGCGACGTGGCGCAGCGCGAATGGCGGTGCTTGCTTTTTGCTGTTTTGTGGTGACGTGGCACATCTGGTTGATTCGGGCGCAGATGGACGGCCAGGATTCGGGCGCACTGTGCGGTACTGTGCGCGCCCGAATCTTTTCGGGCGCCCGAAACTGGGGACCCATTCGGTATTAATTGAATTGTTGGGTTTTGACTATATAAAGCCTTCTTGGCAGCCCGTTTTGGCCTTCTTCCCGAGCTCATCTCTCTGTGAGGCCTTAAGGAAGATTGTTCATCATTTTGTGGGGCATCTCCTGATGGATTCCCGGAATTTTTGGAGGCCGCGGCATCGACGTTTTCTGCGACGCGGCGCACTTTGACGTTCCATCATTTTTGGCTTTTACCGTCGCATTTCAGTGCGCGAGGCACCCTGGATCACCCCGATGGTATTTTGAGCTGATTTTTGGGGCAGCGCATTCACAAGAGGTACGCGTTCGATTTTTTTGTTGATCATTTCATCTTATTTTGGGTTTTTGGCATGGTTCCCGAGGCAAACTTTGACCCCTTGTACTATTGTGAGATTTGGGACAGCGGTGGAGTATTGTTGGATTTTCTCAGTCTACGAGCATCGGAATGAGGTGTTTAAGGACTCGATTGATATCTATGCTCCGAGAGGAACGCACCCATATTTTTATTGGATTTTTCTGAGGTCGTTTCGAAGGTGAGAATTAAGCTTCTTTGCTACAATTTTTCCAGCAGGATTGTGTTCTTGAGGAAGTGGCTTCCAACGTTGTTCTAATTGTTTCTTGGCCTATAGGTGTCGGATTGAGGTGTATAAATACTCATTTTGGGGCTACTCGTCGCGATGAATGTGACCATGATTTTTTGGAATTTTTGGAGGACTGCACGCAGGTGAAAATCCCCTATTTACTGTGCTGGTTGGAGAAAACAGCATGTGCTGTTTTGTGTGTTTGGGGTTGTGATTGTTGTGTTGTTTGTTGGAACAATGGACTTAATTGTGTACTGAGAGTGCAATTTCAGCGGATTTTGGATAGCGTGTGACTGCGTACTTCACCGACTTCGGCTTTGCCTGCGGAAAGCGTTTCAGGTGGGTTGCCTTGTCCCCTGAACCAGTGGACGGTTATCTAATTCTATATGTTAGAAAGCATGCATGATTAAGTGTACAATTAATAGATTTGAGATGTAAGCATGAAAAATGGCCTTAATTATTTAATTGATGCTTACTTGATTATTGTACATGCTTAAAGGATTTGAGATCTAGCATATGGTAGATGATTGTATTTATTATATACTTGATGAGATGGAGATCATGCTTGATTATTATTGACATCTTTATGCGAGATCGATTCATGATAGTAGCAAGTTACTAGCATGCCAGGTTAGCACATAGACTTTCATGGGATTAGATTTACTCGATAAAGTAGGATGATTTATCTATGTGCGGGAATTACTCTGAGGAGTTTTTATGGATTATGGATAGGGGTAGTTCATCCTTGATTTTCGGGCATGTGATTATTTCTAGTTGATGCTACTATTCGTTATCTTATCTTTATTCTTACTTGAGGACATTTGCATGCTTGTATGGACATCTAGTGTCACGCCCCGGGGGTTTGTTTTAGCGGAAACGGCATTTTTTTTTTTTTTTTGAAAGGTCTCTTTCTTCCCCGGTGCGTGCCCAGACCCGCCGCACATACAGGATCTCTCTGCAAACGGACAGAGTCTCCCCTGTACGTGCACGGCGTGTGGTTGAATACATCTCCCAAGCAAACATAACCATTCAATCACAACATTCAATTACATACAACCAGTATTCTAAATATTTAAGCGCATGGCCACTTCAACTTGAAAGGATAAATCCACGGTTTTTAAAGAGTGCCCACCCGGCACTTAAGTTTTGAAAACGAGTTTCGAAATCAGCATAAACCCCAGGGTTTTGAAAACAGTGCCCACACGACACCCAAGTTTTGA
>CM055070.1:10236462-10291747 GCA_029204045.2 Tillandsia leiboldiana | reverse complement strand
ATTGATACGTGAACACATCCGTGGACTCGGGTCGAGGTTTTTGGTAGGGCGAGGCGGTAAGCTATGGGCCGATACCGCTCTAGAATCTCAAATGGCCCCACAACCGTGGGCTCAGCTTGCCCTTAGCCCGAAACGCCTGATTCCTCTGGATGGCGAGACACGCAAAAAACACATGTTCCCCCACTTGAAACTCCAAGTCCCGGCGCCTCTGGTCTGCGTAACTCTTCTGTCGACTTGGGCGGTCAGCAGCGCTGTCTGATAAGGCGCACTTTCTCTTCAGTTTCTTCCACTAAGTCGGGTCCCAAAAGTTTCCGCGCTCCCAAGTCGTCCCAGCAGATCGGGGATCGGCAGCGCCTTCCATACAGTGCTTCGTAGGGCGCCATCTGAATGCTGGCACTGGTAGCTGTTGTTGTAGGCAAATTCCACGAGAGGTAGGTAGCGTGACCAACCGATTCCCCAATCAAGCACACAGGCGCGAAGCAGGTCTTCTAGGGTTTGTATCGTGCGCTCTGACTGTCCGTCCGTCTGAGGGTGGAAGGCGGTGCTGAAATGTAATCTGGTCCCCATGGCCTGCTGGAGACTTTGCCAAACTTCGAGACAAAGCGCGTGTCTCTGTCCGAGGTGATCGATGCCGGTACCCCATGTAGTCTCACGATCTCGCTGATGTAGACTTGAGCTAGCCGTTCGCGGGTCCAAGTGGTGTGAATTGGTAGGAAGTGTGCTGACTTGGTTAACCGGTCAACTACAACCCAGATCGCGTCGTGGCCCTGTTGTGAACGTGGGAATCCAGTGACAAAATCCATGGTGATCTGGTCCCATTTCCACTCTGGTACCGGTAAGGGCTGTAGCTTCCCTGCTGGTCGCTGGTGTTCGGCCTTTATCTGTTGACATACTAGGCAGTGGGCTACGTATCGCGTCACGTCTTCTTTTAACTTAGGCCACCAGAACGTCTGTTTGAGATCCCTGTACATCTTCGTGCCCCCCGGGTGTGCCGCATAAGGGGCTCGATGTGCCTCCGCTAAGATTTCATTCTTCAACTCTGGTGAATCCGGCACACAGACCCGCCCGCGGAAACATAGGGTGCCGTCGTCTTTCACCGCAAAGTCAATCTCTTGACCCTGGGGAATCTTGTCTCGTAAGCGCTGTAGGTGCAGATCGGTCTGCTGTCCCTCCTGGATCTTCTCGAATAGCGTCGGCTTGACCACCAAGGCTAGGAGTTGCAGAACTGTGCCCGCAGGCACCACCTCCAACTGCATTCGCGCGAACTCCGCGATCAGGTGGTCCTGCTTTGTCAGCGCGCTCTCCGACGCCCCGTCCCGATGCCCTTTTCTGCTCAGTGCGTCTGCCACCACATTTGCCTTCCCGGGGTGATATTGGATCGTCAAGTCGTAATCCTTCAGCAACTCGAGCCACCGTCTCTGCCGCAAGTTTAACTCTTTTTGGGTAAAGATGTACTTAAGACTTTGATGATCTGAGAAGACGTTGCAGTGGACTCCGAAGAGGTAATGCCTCCATAGTTTCAAAACGAAGACCACGGCGGCCAATTCCAAGTCGTGTATCGGGTAGTTCCTTTCGTAGTCCTTCAGCTGCCTGGACGCGTAGGCGATCACCTTCCCCTGTTGCATCAGAACACCTCCAAGACCGATCCTTGACGCGTCGCAGTACACTTCATAATCCTCTCCGGGCGTCGGCAGCACCAGTATTGGTGCCTTAGTTAATCTCTTCTTGAGTTCCTCAAAACTCTCCTGGCACTTGGCCGTCCATATGAACTTCTCGCCTTTTCTGGTCAATCGGTTTAAAGGGGTAGCGATCTTTGCGAAACCCTCAACGAAACGCCGGTAGTATCCTGCCAGCCCTAGAAAACTTCGTACTTCTGTCACCGACGTCGGCGGCCGCCAGTCTACCACTGCTTCTACCTTTTTGGGGTCCACAGCGATCCCCTGTGCCGAGATCACATGCCCTAGGAAGCCAACTTCCCGCAGCCAGAATTCACACTTCTTGAGTTTAGCGAACAGCTTCTGCTCTCTGAGGGTTTGCAGGATCGTCCGTAGATGGTCCTCGTGCTCCTCGTCGGTAGTGGAGTAAATCAGGATGTCGTCGATGAAGACTACCACGAACCGATCCAAGAAGGGTCTGAAGATCCGGTTCATCATGTCCATGAAAACAGCGGGGGCGTTCGTAAGCCCGAAAGGCATCACCGTGAACTCGTAGTGGCCGTATCGAGTCCGGAAGGCGGTCTTGGGGATATCTTCATTTCGAACTCGGAGTTGATGATAGCCCGACTGTAGGTCAATTTTGGAGAAGACCGTCGCTCCCCGTAACTGATCGAAGAGGTCGTCGATTCTGGGTAGGGGGTACTTATTCTTCACCGTGACTTTGTTTATCCCTCTGTAGTCAATGCAGAGCCGCAGGCTTCCATCTTTCTTCCGTACAAAGAGTACCGGTGCGCCCCAGGGTGACACACTCGGTCGGATGAACCCTTTGTCCAAGAGATCTTCCAGTTGTGCCTTAAGCTCCTTCAGCTCCGCGAAGGCCATTCGGTAAGGGGCCTTCGTAATAGGCTGCGTGCCTGGCAGCAGCTCAATAGGGAACTCCACCTCCCTCTCCGGAGGCATCCCCGGCAACTCCGCGGGGAAAACGTCAGGATAGTCCCTCACCACTGGGATATCTGCAAGTGTCGTCGAGGGTCGAGTAGCCAAATCCACCGATGCTAGATAGGCCACGCACCCCCCCTCAACCAGTCTTCTGGCCCGTGCCGCTGAAATAACCGCCGGGAAGGAGATGCTCTTGCCCATTATGTACACATGTTCGGGGAAGCCCGGTTCTTGCAGCCGCAGTTGTCGCTTGTCGCAATCAATGAGTGCCTGGTACCTTGTGAGCCAGTCCATGCCCAACACCACGTCGTACTCCTTCAAAGGGATCACCGCCAAGTCCCAAGGGCAGACCAACCGTCCCAACATAATCGGGCAGGCGGCCACAAAACTGGTCGCCTCCAGAGTCCCTCCCGCCGTTTGCACCGTCAAGGAGGCTTGGAGGGGTGTCTCCTCGAGGTTATGCATGAAAACGAAATCACGAGAAATGAACGAGTGCGTTGCTCCGGTATCGAAAAGAGTTCTAGCATGGGAATTCAAAACGGAAGTAGTACCTGCAAGAGCGTCCTCCGGTGGATCAGTCCCTTGGCGGGTCATTGAGAAAACCCTCCCGCCTGGTTGTGGTTGCCGGTCCTCCTCACGCCGTGGTGCGGGGGGTCTGGAAGCCGACGCCATAGGAGCTTTTCCCCGCCCTGAGTGCTGTGGCCTGGGCGTAGGTGCTCCCATGGGCGCCGATCCCCCCGCCTAAGGGGCAGTTGCGGCGGAAGTGCCCCCGTTTGCCGCACCTGAAACAATGGTCGTCTCTTTGGGGGCACTCTCCCGTCAGGTGTCCTCCCCCGCATATGACACAAGGCCTATTCCACGGCCTCGGCCCTCCTGTTGGCGCGCCCCGGGGTCCTGTCGGCGGTCTCCATCTTTTGGGGGGGTCGGCTCCCGCTGGAAGAACCCTCCCCCCAGCCTTGCTGGTGTCGCTTCTGATCCCTTAGCCGCGCCGCGTTCTCCCTTCTGGCACGGGTCACAGCGAAACCCCGCTCCACCGTGGTGGCCTTGTCGACCACTCCCTGAAAGGTATGCAGGCCAGCCGCGTTCACCACCTCGAAGATGTCGCTTCGCAGGCCATCGACGAAGAGTTGTGCCTTGTGAGCCTCGTCCGTGCGACGAACGGGACGCAATTTACTAGTCGGACGAATTCCCGTTGATATTCCATGACCGTCCGGTCCCCTTGTTGAATGTGGTTTAGGTCATCCTCCAACTTTTTCTTGATGCTGCTGGTGAAGAAGGCCTCGAACAGCTCCTTCTTGAAAGTTGTCCAGGACGGAAGAGCGGTACCCTTAGCAGGATCGGGGCGTATCGTCTTCCACCACAAGCGGGCATTCCCTTCCAAGCAATGGACGGCTAGGGGAACCCGCTCGTGATCCTCCATAAGTAAGTCTTCAAAGAGTTTCTCCATTGACCCCACCCAGTTCTCCACGACCCACGGATCCGTCGTGTCCCCTTCGAACGTGGGCGGGTCGTGCTTCTTAAAGTCCTTCAAGTTGGCCCGCACTCGATCCCGTTCGGTCATCACAACCCCCCCTCCACTCGTGGCGGCGGCAGCCGCGATAGGGGTAGGCGTGACCACCGTTTCCTCCAGAATAACCCGGCTAGTTGTCCCTGGCGCCGGCCCCGTAGTCGCCGCTGGTGGTGGTGCTGTCGGCGGTGCCGCGGCCGGTGCTGTCGGCCCCGGCGGAGGGACCGGGGCGGCCGTCACAGGTGCGGCCTGCTGCTGCGTCATCTGGCGTACGTGATCGGTGAGGGTAGCCAATTGCCCCGCCATTTCCCGCAATTGTTGGCGCAGGAGTTGGTTCTCCGCGGCCGTCGACGTTGTCGCATCCGCCTCGGCGTCCCCCGCCGATGACCTTGTACGGGCCATATCTGTCACTCACAAGAAGGTCAAAATTAGACAGTAACTACAACCAGTGTACCCTTTTATGCGAGGAAAGATTCAAACTCCCGCCCCCCGTTCACTCACGTTCTAAAATCCTATGCCCCACCCATTTCATTTATTCGTAGGTATGTGAGGCATTCCCACGGATGTCGGCACTAGCTGTTGTGATTGAATGAAGTCTCTGATACCATCTTAATCTGTCACGCCCCGGGGGTTTGTTTTAGCGGAAACGGCATTTTTTTTTTTTTTTTTGAAAGGTCTCTTTCTTCCCCGGTGCGTGCCCAGACCCGCCGCACATACAGGATCTCTCTGCAAACGGACAGAGTCTCCCCTGTACGTGCACGGCGTGTGGTTGAATACATCTCCCAAGCAAACATAACCATTCAATCACAACATTCAATTACATACAACCAGTATTCTAAATATTTAAGCGCATGGCCACTTCAACTTGAAAGGATAAATCCACGGTTTTTAAAGAGTGCCCACCCGGCACTTAAGTTTTGAAAACGAGTTTCGAAATCAGCATAAACCCCAGGGTTTTGAAAACGGTGCCCACACGACACCCAAGTTTTGAAAGCTCATTTCGCAATCCATAAATCCACAAGGTTTTGAAATCAGTGCCCACACGACACTTAGACTTTGAAAACGGTTTTTCGCAATCTTTTCTTTGTTTTTGTTTCGCTTTTCAAATGGCCAGTAGGAAATAAAGGGAAAGGTAGTGCATAAACAGATAATCAAATACCGACATCTACGTCGACCCCACAAGGGTATCGGGAACCTCACACATGCCCACAATATAAATGAAAAGCTGAAAAGAAAAGGAAAGTATAAAGTTCAGGGTCTCCAACGGTCCCGCTGTGTCCGCCCCGTCCTCACCGCCACCTACCTCTCCCCTCGCCTGGGCCCTGTCACGAAGTGGGAAGTCAGTGACTAATAAATGCCGTGCAGGGGGAATAATAAAAACAAACCGTGGCGACAACCGGAGCAACCACCCTTTTGGGGGGGGGAAAAATGGTAACCTGTATATCTGCATCCTGTAATACTCTGCCGCGTCGGTCCACTACCGACGGCCCATACCGTACCTGCAGCACCGCGACCGCGCCGGACAACTAAACCGGCGGGTCGCTCCGCTCGCACCTCGGCGCCTCAACCCCACAGCTAATAAGGGGCCCCACTACGTCACCTCGTGGGTATACACGGGTCCTACGACCTCTTTTCCGGAAAAGTGCACCCCTCACGGTGGCCAAACCGCGGGTGCACGTGTTGCAGCCTCGAGCACAATAACCACAATATATGAGCAATAGTAATGCAGTAATCGCAATGTATATGAAATAGTAAAGCAGTAACCATGATGCATGAATCAGAATAAGGTAGAGGCGTGTAAACTCATGTTGCCCTACTATTAGCATAGTCGAAGGAAAGACGGTAGCTGAAGCATCAAAACACGAGACCACGTAACTATCGATGTGTAGCAATAATCCGTAGCATCTAGAATAATGATTACTGAAGTGAACGGTAACATATAATATTTAAATTAAAACAATCAATGTGGTTCGATGCCAAATATCACACTCAACCCACCTGTCGCTAGTAGGCGTCAACGCTCCGCTCCCTCGCGTCCTGGTACTCCCGCTCGGCTCCTTCGCACACCTGCCGCGAGGAGAAAAGCGACGCTCAGACGCGGATGAAGACGAGAGGCGGGCGAACCGCTCGTCGGGTTCGCGGCTCCCCGTCCGCACGCGGGCCGTGCGCGTGCTCAGCTCCGTACGGGCAACCCCACACGTGGGGTTGAGCGCGCGTCCGGCCCCGTGCGGGTCACCCCGCACGCGGGGCTGGGCGCCGCCCAGCCCTGCGGCCTACCCCGCACGCGGGCTGGGCGTGCCGCCCGGCCCCGTGCGGGTCACCCCGCACGCGGGTCTGGGCGTCGCCCAGCCCCGTGCGGGTCACCCCGCACGCGGCTGGGCGTGCGCCCGGCCCCGTGCGGGCCATCCCGCACGCGGGGGCTGGGCGCCGCCCGGCCCCGTGCGGGTCATCCCGCACGCGGCTGGGCGTGCGCCCGGCCCCGTGCGGGTCATCCCGCACGCGGGGGGGGCTGGGCGCCGCCTGGCCCGTGCGGGTCGCATGAGGGCGCCGGATGGGGGGGGGGGTTTTCTTCGCACGTGCGGCGGATTCCGGGAAATCCGCCGCCTGTGCCTCACCCCTTCCGGTCAAGATGATCAAGAACTCAACACGAGGAAAAAGAAACTAAATTCCCGTCTCACCTTGATGAGGACGACGAAGGTTTGGGAAGAGGGGATCGTCCGTTCTCGTAGGTCCGGTGTGGTGGTGGTGGGGATGCGGCGTTCTCCCCTCTCCTCGACCGTCTTCGCTCGGGTCGTGCGTGCCAAAGGGGTAGCAGACTGAGAAGGGGTTCCCAACCCTCACCTCTCAAACCCCCAATTAATTAGCTGTTTTGGTACGATCGAGCCCAACCCGCGTCCAACTCCAAATGCTAACCTAGCCCCAAATTAACCCGGATAGATAGAACGAAATAAATTAAATTAATTTATGTCGGATCCCGAAAATTTACAGAAAATTAGACTGAGCCGGTGCGAAAGAATTAACTAGCTTGAATCAAAAAAAATCGTTAAATCCGGGTCTGGTTTACCTCAAAAGGGACGTGCCGGACACCCGAACCGCAGCAACTTCGAAAATTTATTCCGGGAGCTTCCGGGGTCGGAAATCCGATCCGATCGCGCCGCCGGCCTCCGCTTCGCGAGCTTTATTCTCAAAAAAAAATGCCCGCGAGCCCCCGACGGCCTGCCCAGAATGACAAAAGAAAATCAAACCCCCGGACCCCTTTGCCTAAAAGCGGTTCGAAAACCCGCGGCTATTACATCTAGATAGGCCATCTTTTACTGCTACACTATCATATTGGAACTTGACTTAGGAGAAACCATGTTTTGCTTCTTTCTCCTTATTGGTTAGTCATGTGGTTCATGTTGCTCAGGTTCGAGCGGGGGTTTGGGATAGTGTAGTTGAGACTTCGAGTCTGGGACAGGTTGGTCTTGATTATAGGTTGTGGGGTGTCACGGCGACCGCGGAGATTGGGCAGTTGGCCGGGTACTTTACTCGTGTGGGTCGCTCCCCTCGAGTGCCACTCCGCAGTAGGCTTATGACCGAGCCGTGTGCCGGTCGATTGGTGATACTAGGATCGAGCCGTGTGCCGATCAGCTACTGAGTTCTCGATACTCTTTCTTTACGTTGGTGTTATGCGTAGGCTGGCATACCCGATGTGGCAGGCAGAGCAGGCAGTACCAGTTTTTACTGGTGGTTTGATTGGGTTATTTTCGGTCAGGTACTTTTATTGTTGCACTCATGCCTGGGGGCCGAGGGGTGTCTTATAGCTGTGTTTAGACCCGTGCTAGTGTTGTTGGGAACCGTTGGGTTGACGATGGTCCCGGATCATTGAGAGTACCTTGACCGTTGTGTGAGATGTGAGGAGCTTGAGTCTATTCCGTTTTGAGAGAGAGCGTGGATTTCGACTATAGCCTGCATGTGCCACTTTTTGATAGCGAGATAGTCCGATTGGACACCCTATGTTGATATACTAGGGAGGCGCATGCTTGACTGGACCCGATGTGGCAGTCAGCTCGATTGGGTCGATTGTGCACCTCGTGTGCGAGTGGTTGCATACCTTTCATTGGTTTTTCCTATTTGAGCATTTAGATAGAGGCATGGTAGCTGTTGAGAGTCTCCAGCTTTCTTATTTCAGTCTTTACTACTTGGTTATCTTATGCCTCTAGTGAACTTAGTGGGCAGACCGTCGCGCCTGGTGGCGGTACCCACTGAGAACTCCCTTTTGGTGTAGTTCTCACGCCTATTAGGGGTTTTCCCCCTCCTTTGTCTTTTCTCTCATTTGTTTTACAGAGTCTTAGTGGGTGTTGCTGATTTTGCGGTTGCTGTTCGAGACGAGGGAGTCGCGAGCTAGATCCCTACCTGTCACGCCCCGGGGTCGAAACTGCGACCCGGGCTCGCCAACAGATCCGCCGCCCATACGGGAAGCCCCGTACAGACGTAGCGACTAACCTGCAAAAGATCATCTACACTAACAGATATCAGAGCTGAAAAGTAAATGCTGAAAAGTAAATAAATACAACTCCAACTCCAATAATACAAACCATCCTCACCAAAATACATAAGTCTCTCTCTGCAGTAATGGAAAGGTACAACTCGATACCTCACTACAAGGGTCGCTCAACATATCACTCACAAAAACTGGTAAGGGGTACATCTACTCTCTCTCAGAGGATGACTGGAAGGGATCTATCTCGCGACTCCCTTACCTCAGTCTGAAGGAGTAGGATCAGCAACTGGAGCAGCAGGAACCGGAGCAGAAGTCCCTGGGGAAAAGACACCACGACGGGTGTGAGAACTACATCCCATAGTAGTTCTCAGTGGGTGCCGCCAACAAGCCTGACGGTCTGCCTACTAAGTCTACTAGAGGCCTAAAGTAACATATGCAATGTTGTAAGGAAAAGCTGGAAAAGTATACTCTATAGCAACTATGCCTCTATCTAGATGCTCAAAGAGTTGAACAGAAAGAAACATGATGCCACAACTAGCCCTCAACTCAGATCACCCAATCTAAACTGACTGCCTCCTCGGGTCCAGTCAAACCTGCGCCTACCTACTGCCTTTACATCCCGGAGGACCGGACTTACGTAGGGCGTCCGTGACTGCCAAAACTGGCCCAGCTAGAGAGACTGCATCGACAAGTCGCGATAGAAGTATCAGGCCCAACTCCGGAGTGGCACTTGAGGGGCGCGACCCCAACGAGTAAAGTATCCGCGCATCTCCGTCGAGCTCAAATGTGGCTTATGCAGGCTATAATCCAAATCCTCGATCAACAAGATCGGCTGAAACCAACAAAACACTATCTCACTCACAGGCTGGAAAACTACACAGCCAAGACTCACTGTCACTCAGACGGCTCCCAAAGAACCCTGATCTACAGACTGCTATCAGACTCCACTCGGTCCCCAGACACGAGTGTAAATGCATCCCACAACAACCCGACCTCTCGGCCCACTACCTGGGCGAGGAAAACTCTAAGTCCAGAGTGAAATATAGAATAGTGGTGTGGGAATGTCTAGAGCAATAAAAACCTAGCCCAAGTTGGAGTTTTCTACAGTCTGGCTGAACATGCTGCATATGGCGGGGGTGCTAGGTCAAGTTCCAAGATATCAATAATCAACAGCTTGTGGGGAAGAAAATAAACACATGATCTTCTAACAACATCAGGAATATCAATTCCTATATTCTAGCATGCTATACAAAATACATCTACAACATGCAAGTCCCTACACAGATAGAATTAATGCACAGTCCATAGGTCATGAAGACGAGGCCACCCACCTGAAGAGCTGATCTGACAGAATTCCCACAGCTGAAAATACCCAGAAATCCAAATCTCCAATTCCAACGGGTCCGGCAATACCCGCAAACTCTCCTGGGTACAACACAAGGTTCACAATTACACTTTAATCCCAAAAATTTACCAAGTACACATGATCTGAAAATCAGTCCCAAAGATGCAATTATTTCACCTGCTGAAAGTGCCCTGAAAATTCCAATAAAAATATCACTGGGATCATCGCGTCGAGACCTTCGAAACGGGTATCCGCACGTCCAATTCCGAGCCCCGTAGGCCGAGTTACAAATTCCACAGTACAGGTGCGCAAACACTCACAACCACACAACTGTAAACTCTTGCACAGAAAAAAAGGGAGTAGTATACCTCCGGGAAGGTCTCAGAAAAATCCAAGAAAAATATGGTGATAATCCTCGCGACGAGTAGAAGAAAAAAGTGTGTAGGCTCGTTGCAATCCGACGCTCAAGAGCGGAGATAAAATTCCGACAAGGTTCAGCTGTCAAGAGAAAAAACCAGTGGCAATGGGGGTTAGAAATGTACCAGGAACCCCAAGAAAAGCTCGGATACGAGGAAAGTGGACCATACAAAAAACATAAGCCTACCTCTCGTGGATCCAACACCGCAAAAATCGTCCAAAAATACAGTCGGGGTAGCTCTGCAGACCTCTCAGACTGAAGTGCGATGAAAACGGGCCTCCAACAGTATATCGTCGCTCTGCGCTACGATGCCGAAGTCGTCGACGCCGCGGCCTCCAAAAAATCTGGGCTTCTTCCGCAAGATGCACAACAAGGTGAGCAACAAGTTTGATGAAGGGTGCTAAGTCAAAAAAGCCCGAAAAAAGCCGAAAAAGAGAGAGAGAATGGCCTATTTATAGGCCCAACCCGAAAAGAATTCCAAAAAAGCTCTCATTGGGCTTTTTGGGCCCAAATCCGGGCGCCCGAATGATTCGGGCTACTACAGTGTTGGGCCCGGCCCAACACTGTTTGCGCCCGAATCATCCCGGTGATGCCACGTGGCCCGCCGAACTGCAAACAGCTGCGCGGGCCACTCAGGGACGGCCACATGGCCCCTCCCCGAACAGCAAGGCGGTTGGCGCCCGCCAATGAGCGGGCGCCACGTGTCCAGCCCGGAAGACCCGCCGACCGGTCGCCGCCTCGCCGGTCGCGCGGCATGGCTCCCCCACATGCGCACGCGCCCCGAGGCGCCGGCCAGCTCCCCCGTGCACCGCGCCCGATACTCCCGCGAATCACAAGGCGACACGTGTCCCCTACACCCGGTCCATGCATCCTACTTTGGAATTCCATGGACCACGCCGTGTGCACCGACCAACCGGAGGCTGCCACGTGTCCCCCGCCTTGGTCCATGCACCGCCGCGCTCGCCCGGTAGACCGCGCGCCTTGAGCCCGCCAATCAGGCGGTGCAACATGTCCCTGCGCCGGGTCTGTGCACCCAGCCGCGCTGCTCTATGGACCGAACGCTGAAAACCAGCCAATGATAGGCTGCCACGTGGCATGCCGATGGTCTACGGCCCCTCCCATGCACCAAAATCCAATAAAAACTTTCGGGAGTCCGTTTGTGGGCATCCGGACTCAGAATCAAACAAGCAAATAGCCGTTTTCAAGCGTTTTTCCGTGCTAAATCCATTTCCAACCTCTGTTTGGCCTAAAACCTCTTCAAAATTTCGGCAAATGCAGCCGAAGGCCAACACAGCTAAAGATACCTCACAGGGTCCATCTGTGGCATCCCTTTGATGCACAATGGGCCAGATACACCAACACTAGGTGTTCTAACAGTGGATTCACCGGAAAAAGGTTGCATGGGAATCTGGGCCACTACATCCTCCCCCACTAAAAAGAAGTTTCATCCCCGAAACAAATAAGACAAAACAGACGTACCTCAACCGGAAGTCTCAAACAGAAAGGGGTAGGTATCTCTCATCACTGTCTCTAGCTCCTAAGTAGCCTCTCGCTCCTCGTGATTGCTCCACAAGATCTTCACATACAGAATGGCCCGGTTGCGCAATTTCCTCACCTCACGAGCAAGAATTCGCAACGGGCGCTCCTCATATACCAGGTCCTCGCCGACCTCCAAAGAAGTGAAGTCAATCATGTGCGACGGGTCAAAAACATATCTCCTCAGAGCTGAGACGTGGAAAACATCGTGAACTCCGGCCAGGCGTGGAGGAAGAGCAACTCTGTAAGCCACAGGGCCAACTCTCTCAAGTACCTCAAAGGGTCCAATAAAGCAGGGACTGAGCTTCCTACGAACTCCAAATCTGCGGACCCCTTTCGAAGGCGAGACCTTCAAAAAGGCATAATCACCAATCTGAAACTCTAGGTCTCGCCGTCGAGTATTAGCATAGCTCCTCTGACGACTCTGGGCTGTCTCAAGATGTCGGCGAACTAATCTGACTTTCTCCTCAGCCTCCAAAAGTAAATCCAGTCCCAAAGTCCTCCTCTCACCCACGTCACTCCAATACAAGGACGACCGACACTTGCGTCCATACAACACCTCAAATGGAGCCATCTAAATGCTCGCCTTATAGCTGTTGTTGTACGCAAACTCAACCAATGGTAAGTGTCGGTACCACCCCCCTCCAAAATCCATAACGCACGCTCTCAACATATCCTCGAGGGTCTGTATGGTGCGCTCGGACTGGCCATCAGTCTGTGGGTGGAAAGCAGTGCTAAACCTGAGCTGGGTCCCCAAGGCTGACTGTAGACTCCCCCAAAAGTGTGATACAAACCTCGGGTCCCTATCTGATACAATCGAGGCAGGTATACCGTGAAGCCTCACCACCTCATCCAAATATAACTGTGCCAGACGCTCCAACGACCAAGTCATCTGTACAGGCAAGAAATGTGCAGAATTGGTGAGTCTATCCACAATAACCCAAACCGCGTCGGCTCCACTCTGCGCCCTCGGTAGTCCAGTAACAAAATCCATAGTAATGTGGTCCCACTTCCACTCGGGAATTGGAAGACTCTGTAACTTGCCAGCAGGAACCCGGTGCTCTGCCTTCACTTGCTGGCAAGTTAAACAATGAGCCACAAATCTTCCAATGTCCCGCTTCATTTCGGACGACCAAAAATGTGCCTTGAGGTCCTTATACATCTTAGTACCACCAGGATGAATGGTATAAGGTGTATAATGGGCCTCTCTCAAAATCTGGTCTCTGATCTCAGGATTCATAGGCACACATACTCGGTCCCTGTACCGCAGTACTCCCGAGCTATCCACTGTAAAATCCCCTATCTGATCTGCCCGAATCTGTGATCTAATCCTCGCCAAGTGGGGGTCCTCACTCTGTGTCTCCCTAATCCTGTCCAACATAGTGGGCTGCAAGACCATAGACATAAGTGTAGCAGAGACCCTAGGGGATACCTGTAGAGTACTGGAGCGTCGGGCAGCGTGCCGACTCCACGTGATAGCCTGGTACAGTGAAAATGCCTTCAGCAGGTTCTGTTTTTATTTACAGAGAGGTTCGGATGGTTCCGGAGCGACGCGGAAGCTTTTTTGTAGAAAAGTGAGTTGGCGTCGTGTTGAGAGTTGCGGATTGAGCATCGGTTTGATGGATGTGTTTGTTGAGAGAAGACCCCTTGGGACATGTGTACTTTATTGTTACAGAGGTGTTCGGTGGGTTTCGGGTTGATGCGGAGGTCTCGAGGGGTGAAAGTGAGTTGTCGGCGCGAAAAATGGGAGCTTCAGGCTGGTTCTGCAGGTTTTGGTGGCTGGGTTCCGGAACCAGAGGGCCAGTTCCGGAACTGGCCACTTGGTTCCGGAACTGGCCATTTAGTTCCGAAACCAGGGGTGGTGTACTGGTACCCCCATGTTGGTACCGGCACACAGTCACAGGAAATGCCCGAATTATGCTCGGATTTGCACAGTAAAGGAGTAACTTCGTCTTTTTACTGTTCCAACCACCCCAGGCATGTTTTATACACCTCGTCACCTGCTCCCTCACCCACCCTTCATCTCTTATCCTCCACCTTTCATCCTTGCTGCCAGAGAAGAAGAAGAGGAAGTAGAAGAAAGAAAGGAGGTGTGTGTGTGTGTGCTGCTTGGAAGAAATTGACAGTGAGCAACCGTGCGCGCGAAAAGCGTCATTCGAGGTAAGCTATACGATGGTGATTATAGTTTTTGGATTATTGTTTTCCCTCATGGATTTTATTGATGTAATTGATTGGATTTCTAAGTTGAATTTCCATCCTTGCTCTCTCCCTGTGCTCTCGGGTGCAAGCAGACTTGGTGTTACTGCGCAAATCCAAGGATTTGCATGCTTGCATGCACACGTGTGGGGAGCCTCCTTGAGATGAGCAGAGGTGTGCTGGGACTTTGGGGAGTGTGTTAGAGGATTGATCGGAGCTCCGTGGATTTTTCCGGGACGCGCGACAGTGTGCGCGCGCGCGCGTGGCGCAGTGCAGTTTTCGCCAGTTTTCGCCCGGTTCTTCTTCGACTTCGGCGCGGCCTTCGGAAAGCATTTGAGGTGGGTTGGATTTTCTTCCAAAAATTACAGAATGCCCTCTAATGCTTCAGAACGCACTTTGATCATGTCAAAACTGTATATTTTAGCTGTTAAATAATCTGATAGTTGCCTAGAAAATTACAGAAAAATTATCTGAACCCCGGAATATTTTTAATAGACTCTTGGCACTCTATGACACTAGACTGCATGCTTAGTTGGCCTCATTTAAGCACCTGAACCATTTTAAAAATCCGGAAGCTCATTTTATTGAAAAATCGACTTTTAAAAATGGTTTTAAAATTTCTGAGGGTTCTAGAAATGTGGCATGGGTTCGGGGTGCATGTTCTCTCGTGCCGGGGGGCCGAGTAGGTATTTATTGATTATTAGAGCTATTATATGATTTTTAGAGATTTACTAGTGTCGTTGGGGGTTCTATTTGAGCACTTTAGATTGAGTCGTGGAGTTTACTCCGACCTTGACATGAGTGTGTGTCATCTGTTCACTGTGTTTCCGATCTATTTGATCATGGATTATAGCCTGCTGAGACAGAGATTTTATGCCAGATGTGAGATACTTGAGTTCGCGGGGTCGCTCCCCGCGAGCTACGCTCCGGATGCGATGATGATACCGAGCCTGACGAGGCTGCGATGTGGTTACTGAGATAGTCCTTGAGGGACACCCTACGTAAGACCAAGCCCTGTTTGGGCATGAGTGGCAGTAGATGAGCGCAGGCTTGACTGGTCCAAAGAGGGACAGTCATTGAGATTTGGGTGATATGTGTGAGTGATATGTGTGAGTGAGTTTCATTGTATGTTCATAGATGAGCATTTCTTTGAGCATATGTAGAGGCATATAGCTGTAGATTTTCCAGCTTTCCATATCTATCTATCTATCTATTTGTTTACCTTACTTGTGCCTCCGGTAGACTTAGTGGGCATACCGTGTGCTTTGAGGACGGTACCCACTGAGAACTACCTTCTGCTGTAGTTCTCACACCCGCTGCGGTGCAGGTTTTCCTGAGGCGGCTGTTCCGACTCCTTCCCGTGTGGAGTCTTCAGATCGAGGTAAGGGCGTGGCCGGCTAGTCGCTTACCCGAGTCTGTATAGCATAGAGGTAGCAGTACCCTTTTGAGTTTCCACTTTTGTAGAGCGAGATCTGAGAGAGATGTTATGTATGTCTCTTTAGTTGACAGCTTGTATTTTGGATTTTATTTACTTAGTACAGATGTTCCGTTTCCTTTCTATAGCATGTTGTTACTTTTAGCTCTGATATCTGTTTAGCTATAGATTTATTTGCAGGGTAGACGCTTCTTCTGTACGGCAATTTCCGTACAGATGGCGGATCTGTTAGCGAGCCCGGGTCGCAGTTTCGACACCGGGGCGTGACAATACCACCTCAATCTGTAGTCGCCTCATCTGCTCAACAAGTGGTGCCTGCTGTGTGATCAACATGCTCAAACTCTGCACTGACCTCCGACTCAAAGCATCTGCTACAACATTGGCCTTGCCGGGATGATAAAGGATGCTCAAATCATAGTCCTTTAGTAGCTCCAACCACCGACGTTGCCTCAAATTCAGCTCCTTTTGAGTAAACAAGTACTTCAAACTCTTATGATCCGTGTAAATCTCGCAGTGCTCACCGTAGAGGTAATGCCGCCACAACTTCAATGCGAACACCACAGCTGCAAGCTCCAAATCATGAGTAGGGTAATTCTTCTCATAATCCTTTAATTGTCGTGAAGCATAAGCAATTACCCTACCATGCTGCATCAAAACACAACCCAATCCGCTGTGAGAGGCGTCACTAAAAATCACGAATCCATCTCCCATCACTGGCAATGCAAGAACTGGTGCTGAAATCAATCTCCTCTTCAGCTGCTCAAAACTCTGCTGGCACTGCTCAGTCCACACAAACCTCGTCCCCTTCCTAGTCAAACTGGTCAGGGGAGTAGAGAGCTTCGCAAAGCCCTCTACAAACCGACGGTAATAGCCTGCCAAGCCCAGAAAACTCCGAACCTCTGTAATCGTCGTCGGTCTCGGCCAATCCCGAACTGCATCAATCTTCGTCGGGTCAACTGCCACTCCTGCGGCTGATACGATATGGCCCAAGAATGCAACCTCCCGAAGCCAAAACTCGCACTTTTTAAGCTTGGCATACAGCTTCTTCTCTCGCAGAAGCTGCAGCACTATCCTCAAGTGCTCCTCATGCTTCATATCACTCCGGGAGTAAATCAAAATATCATCTATGAATACCACCACAAACAGGTCCAAGTACGGCTGGAATACCCGGTTCATCAAATCGATAAATGCAGCAGGGGCATTAGTCAAACCAAAAGGCATAACTGTGAACTCATAATGCCCGTACCGGGATCTGAAAGCCGTCTTGGGAATGTCCTCGGCCCTCACCCTCAGCTGGTGGTAACCTGACTGGAGATCAATCTTCGAGAACACTGACACTCCCTGCAACTGATCGAACAAATCATCTATCCGTGGTAGGGGATACTTGTTCCGGATGGTCACTTTATTCAACTCCCTGTAATCCACACACAATCGAAGCGACTCATCCTTCTTCTTCACAAATAACACTGGCGCTCCCCACGGAGAAACACTGGGCCTAACAAAGCCCCTGTCCATCAGATCCTGAAGCTGGGCCTTCAACTCCCTCAACTCGGCAGGTGCCATCCTATAAGGTACCTTTGATATTGGTGTGGTTCCTGGAACCACACCAATCACAAACTCTATCTCCCTCTCCGGCGGCATAGTCGTCAACTCTGGGGGAAACACATCTGGGAACTCGCGGACAACAGGAATATCCTCGAGCCCCAGTGCGGCCGTAGGCACCTCCACAATCGTCGCCAAGAAAGCGGTGCAGCCTCTACTCATCATCCGCCTAGCCCTCGCTGAAGAAATCGTCACTGCAAACAAGGAGCTCTGACAGCCTCTGTAAACAAACTCCTCCTATCCCTGCTCGCGGAGGGTCACCGTCCTCTCTCTGTAGTCTATGGTAGCAAAATACCACGACAACCAATCTATGCCAAGTACAACATCGAAATCCTGGAGCTGCCGCAAGACAAGCAAGTCTACCGGCAAAATCCAGGATCCCAACTGCACAGGGCAACCCCTACAATACTCCTCGACATGCAAGACATGATCTGGAATCTGAACCTCTAATGCATGCGATAAGGAAACTGCCTCTATACCATGTAGGGATGTAAATGCTCTACTGATGAATGAATGCGATGCACCGGTATCAAAAAGAGCACAAGTACGAACTGCAGAAATCAAAATAATACCTGCGACGACATGCTCTGCTGCTGTAGCATCCTCAACCTGAGCGGCATAGACTCGCCCGCTCGGCGCTGGGGGACGTCGCTCTGGCTGTCGCGAGGACGATGAAGCAAGATCTGGCCTACCGTAGGCCGCAGAAGGTCCTGCCGACTAATGAGGAACAGAGTGTGCTGAAGCTGAGGAAGGAGCTGGATGACCTGCTCTGGGGCACGAACTCTGAAAGTGACCGGTCTTCCCGCAACGGAAACAACGGCCCTGCCTCTAAGGGCACTGGATCGGTGAGTGCGGTCCTCCACAAATGACACATCGGTCAGGGCGTGGCTGCCGCGAGGTCTGCTGCTGCTGCGAAGGCTGCTGCTGCCGAGGCGGTCGACGCTGCTGCTGCTGCTGACGAGATGCTCCTGATCTCTGGCGCCCCTGATACCCACGACCCTGAGAGTGGAAACGTGGAGGTCTCGGGGGTCCCTGCCGACTCGACTGCCCCTCCTCCATCTGTGCTGGGCGCTTCGCCCCTGGAACCACTGCGGGGGCTGGAGCCACCTCCTCCATCACCGCCTCTCCTCGCTCAACATAGAGTGCCTGCTCCATAGAGGCCTCCAGAGTCTGCAATCGAAGTGAGCGAACAAACTGATAGATGTGCCGGCGCAACCCTCGCTCAAACATATATATCCGGTGAGTCTCATCCCTGGCCACGTGAGGTACACAAGCCAACAGCTGGTTGAAATCAGCTATGTACTCATGCACGGGCCGATCTCCCTGGCGGAGATTCTTCAGCTGCTCCTCCAATCTCTGACGAACACCCTCTGGGAAGAAGGCCCCTAGAAGAAGACTGCGGAACTCCGCCCAAGTGAGAAGCTGCGTCCCAGGCGGACCAGCAGGCCGCACACGCCGCCACCAAGCCTCGGCGTTGCGCTCCAAGAAGTTTGTAGCCAGAAGGACTCGAAACCGCTCCTCAATGAACAAACTCTCAAAATGTCGCTCCATAACCGTGATCCAAGACTCAGCCTCCCACGGCTCTGCATTCAGTCCAGAAAAATGAGGCGGATCGAACTGGCGGAACCTCATCAACAGATCCACCACCTCACGCTGCTCAGCTGGAGTCAAAGGTCCCGTCGACCCAGACGGTGGTCTGCTAGAAACCGGCTCAACAGGAACTGCCGGGGCTGTCTGAACAATAGGGGGCGCCACAACTGGCGAAGAAGGCACAGGCGAACTCTCTGGGGGTGCTACAACTGGCTGCGCCCTCTGCTCCATCATGAGCATCAACCGACCCATGGCCTCCTCCTGGCGCCAAGAAGCCTCCTCCTGGCACCGTGAAGCCTCCTCCTGGCACCGTGAAGCCTCCTCCTGGCGCTGTGATGTCTCCTCCTGACGCCGAACAGCCTCAGACATCTGTGCCAACTGGGCACAGATGTCACGCCCCGGGGTCGAATCTGCGACCCGGGCCCGCCAACAGATCCGCCGCCCATACGGAAAACCCCGTATAGACGAAGCGTCTAACCTGCAAAAAGAATGATACTATAGCTATACTGATATCAGAGCTGAAAAGTACACTACTGAAATAAAAAAAATACAACCCAAGTCCTCACAAACGTACAAAGTCTCTCAACTATAAAAGAAAACGTACAAGTGAACATCACTACAAAGGTCTCTCAAAATGTAACTCTCAAAATAGTAAGGGGGTACATCTACTCTCTGGACGACAACTGGTAGGGATCTATCTCGCGACTCCCTTACCTCGATCAGCCGGATCAGCAACAGGAGTAACAGGAACAAGAGTAGAAGGCCCTGGGGAAATATACACCACGACGGGTGTGAGAACTACGTCCCACAGTAGTTCTCAGTGGGTGCCGCCAACAAGCCCGACGGTCTGCCCACTGAGTCTACTAGAGGCATAAAGTAACAAATGCAGTACTAAAAGGAAAGAGCTGGAAAAATAAACTCTACAGCTACTATGCCTCTATCTAGATGCTCAAAAAGTGGAACAGATGGAAACATGATGCATCTACTAACACTGAAGTAAAGTCGCCCAACCAACCTGACTGCCACAAAGGGTCCAGTCAAACCTGCACCCACCTACTGCCGCACATCCTCAACAGGACGGGTCTACCGTAGGGTGTCCGTGACTGCCAAAGCTGGCCCAGCCAGAGGGACTGCGTCGACAAGTCGCGATAGCAAGTAACAGGCCCAACTCCGGAGTGGCAATCGAGGGGCGCGACCCCACCGAGCAAAGTATCCGCGCATCTCTGTCGAGCTCAAATGGCTCATGCAGGCTATAGTCCAAATCTATGATCAACAAGAACCATAGTAACTGAATACTCACAGCCGGGACCACCGTCAACCCAATGGCTCCCACATAAAACCCATACTCACAGAAAGGACTGACACAATAAGGGTTCGAAAACCCCGATAAGTCGGCGCCTAGAACCCCAATCAAACAAGAACAGACTCCAGGCCCCGCCTATCAAGGTTCCCGACCTCCTTACAGTTCGGGAATGCAAAACCTTGGTACAACATGCGGAAGACACCAACCAGGGTCCGAAAGTTCCAGGAGACCAACACCTACAACCCTATCAAACAAGAACAGGTCCCAGGCACGGCCCCCGTAGCTTTCGTCCCGAAGAGGAACGGCCCCTAGAACCCAGATCACCCAAACTCTCTCGGGTGAGGAAGTTGTAATAAAAAGATGACAGTTGTTATTGAAAACTATTATGATCTGAGAAACCCAAATTAATATATTTTAGTTCTTTTAAGAAAATCCGTTTAAATAAGTCTTATTTTCCAAACTCCGAAGGGCTATTGCCTTCACCCAAATCAAACAAGAATAGGCTCTGGCGACCCCTCGAAATTTTGGAAGAAAACATTAGTTTACAGAAATCATGTGTGCCTGAAATCAGTCTGGGTCCTAGGTCGTACTAACACCGATATGCAACTGCCATGAACACAGTGGAGACAAATAAAACAAGGAAACAAGACATCTCGGGACTGCCGTTTACCCAAACGGCTCCCACCACAGATAAACGCCCAAGTACAACTACCAGACTCCACTCGGCCCCCGGCACGAGTGTAACATGCATCCCACACTAACCCAACTACTCAGCCCACTATCAAGGCGAGAAAAGCTCTATATCCAAGGAAAGGAATACAAAGGGATGGGGACTAGAACATACAAGAGCATTGCCCATGTGAACATATTCCGACAGTCTGGCTAAATAAATGCAATCATATGTCGGGGTGCTAGTTGTTACGGCATTTTGGTGTTGGCATATTTCGTGAGTCAAGTCAGTGAGTTGAGTCGGAGTCTTAAAGGGATCAAATTGTCAATCAGCAATCAAAGACTTAGAGAAGACTCAACAAGAGCTCAAGTTGGCACTCAGTGTCTTGAGTCTTGAAGATTGAAGTTGAAGAATTGTGGATCAGTTACATCAATCTCAAGAAGAAAGTATTCAAGAGGATCAGGTATGTTTAACTAAATAATTGTGGTGATCCGAATACTTTCTTATAGTGTAGAAACACTTGGATGAACTTTTAATTGCATAATAATCAAAAACTGGTGTTCGGACTTGTTCAGGATCCGGATCAGAGCCAACGATCCGGATCCCGAAGGTTGTTGCTTCATACAAGACTTCGATCCGGATCCATGCAATTTCCGATCTGGATCCCGAATGTTAAGTTTTCTGATTTGTATGAACGATCCGGATCGGGCAATGCGATCCGGATCCCGAACCATGGTATTTCTGGAATCGTCAATCTCGTTACGACGATCCGGATCGCAGTAAATCCGATCCGGATCGCCGTCCTGAAAATTTCCAGATAAGGTATGTTTTTGATTCTTATCTCTTTCCAAAGGTTTCTAAACTATAAATAGACGTTTAGGGTTTCTCAAAAACGTGGGAGCTACGGCCGATCTTTTTATAAAACTCTTGAGAGCAACCCTAGAGGCTAGGTTTTCATCGTTCTTCTTTATAGCCTCTTTTAGGTCAATTCGATGGTTCTTTCAAGAACATATCTTTTGTCGAATTGATCTAATCTTTGCTTAGAGATTTCTTCTACGGTTCTTCATTGATAATCTAAGCAAAGGATCACCATCGAAGTCAATATTCTTATCGACTGAGTTTGCGTCGTGGATTCGACGTGGCATCGTGGATTCGGTGTGCTAAAGGCGTTTCGTGGATTCGAAGCGTGCGTTCGTGGATTCGAACGTGAGCAGTGGACGTGCAAAATCGGTGGAGCGCGAGGTCCAAGAAATTGAAGGAGGGGTTAAATCCGTGGAGACGGTAATCACCTTGTTATTCTTCTTTTCTTAGGGATTGTTATTGCGCGGATATCCAACCGGTCAGCGCAAGGTCCGAAGAAGCTGAAGGAGGGGTTGAGTCCGTGGAGTCGGTAATCACCTTGTTATTCTTCTATTCTTAGTGGATTGTTATTGCGTGTTGGTCCCGTGGTTTTTCTCCTGGATTGGAGTTTCCACGTAAATCTCGGTGTGCTGTTTTTATTTTCCGCATTGTTTTTTATTTTGCACTGAGATTGAGTTTTTAAGTATTACACCTATTCACCCCCCCTCTAGTTGTTTGATAGTACCTATTTAGATCCTTGTGGATCCATAATAACTCTACAATTGGTATCAGAGAGGGTTTTAGGTTTATCTATCTTGATGGGTGAAAGTGGTAATATTTATAGACCTCCTCTTTTTGATGGGACTAATTATGCTTATTGGAAAGTGCGGATGAGAGCTTTTCTCATCGCAATTGATGAGCGAGTATGGCAATCCGTGGAATGCGGTTGGGTGCATCCTGTTGAGGAAGTAGGAAATTCTACTACCCCAAAACCTCGCTCTAGATGGTCCAAAGAGGAATTTGAAAGATCGTCTTACAATGGGAAAGGTATGAACGCTTTATTTAATTCTCTTTCCTCGACTGAGTTCACAAGAATTTCCGCGTGTGAAACCGCGAAGGAAATTTGGGATATTCTCAAAATTACACATGAGGGTACTAATCTTGTAAAAATTCAAAAGCTCCAGATGCTTACAAGTCAATTTGACTCTATTCATATGGAAGAGCATGAATTGTTTACAGATTATTACACTAGACTTCAAGATGTAATTAATACATGTGCTAATCTAGGAGAAAAGATCCCGGAGTCGAAAATTGTAAGAAAGATACTTCGGACTCTTCCGGAACGGTTTAGGGCAAAGGTTACCGCCATTGAAACCGTTAGTCATCCGGATGAGATGAGTGTTGAGGAATTAGTAGGTGCTTTGCAAACTTATGAATTGACTTTTCCTACTAATCAAGTTTCTTCCAAGTCTTCTTCTAAGCTTACAGGTATTGCATTCAAATCAACAAAGGAAGAAGATAGCGAATCAAGTTCCGACGATGAAATCTCTTTTGCCGATTTTGAAGAACAATTGGCGCGGATCGTAAAGAAATTTCGTCAAAAATTTTGGAAGAATCGAACCGATGGATCTTCATCCATGAAATCTTCTAAAGGATCATCGGGTTCTAAATCCTCTAAACTCAAAAGCTTTGCAAAACCTTCTAAAGAAAAAGAAAAAGATGATTTCGAAGGGGAAATCCAATGCTATCGATGCAAAGGCTACGGCCATTTTTCAATGGATTGTCCTTCTAAGAAATCATATAAAAAGAAGGCTTTGCAAGCGAAAACCTGGGACGATTCTACTTCTAATGAATCGACCTCAAGTATAGAGGAAAAAATCGTTGCTTCTCATGCCTCTCATTTTCCCTCTTCTAATAATTGTTTATCATCTTTAGTCACTGACTCTACTCCTTTGATTTTGTATGAAACATCAACAACCGGCGGAGAGTCATCAAGTGAGGGGGAGTCGGACGAGGAAGAACTCGTTGAGGCATATCAACAACTTCTTGCGGAATCTAAGAAGATGGCCAAACATATCAAGAAGTTGAGAAAGCAACGACTTGAGAATCAAGACGAGAATCATGCTTTAAAGATCAAACTTCATGATCTCGAGGAGGAACGAGAGCTTTTATTGAATAATAATAAAATCCTCCAAGAAAAGATAAATCAATCGGAAACGGTCGTTAATTCCCATATTGACAAGATTGATTTTCTAGAAAAACAGTTTGAGGAGATTCATGTCACCAACCAAGCATTGACCAAACAAGTTCATCAACTTAAATCCGACATACAAAGGATCTCAACCGATTCCAAGAAACTTGAGTGTATGTCCGGTTTAGGTCAAACAAGTAAGGTTGGTTTGGGATTCAAAAAGGACCAAACTGTGCATGCTTCAAGTTCCACAATGAAATTGAAAGGAAGAACTTGTCACTTATGTGGACTTGAAGGACATTTGGTGAGGGATTGCCCGAAAAAGAGAAAGAAAAATCCTTCGGCAACTTCATCTACGGAGCGGACTCAACGGACTCAAAAGACACATCAAGTCAAAAGAGTTCACTCAATCCATCAAAGGTCCGAGCCACATCATCAATCATACAAGTGGATCATTGCAAGGCAAAGACCTAAGGTGGATCAACAGTCAAAGCGGACAACCCCCGGCCACAACGAATCAAGACAACCCAAAATCCAGCGATTTTGGATTCGGAAAGGTGATATCTTTCCTTGTCTTAAGTTCTAAATAGCTTATGACTGTATGTAATGCTTTGATTGGTTTTCCCTTCATATCTTTCTTAATCTTTGCATTACATGTTTTTCAATGCTCTTCGTTTTTATACTTTGTTTTTGAACAAAAGGGTTTTTTAATGAACAAGTGCATTGAATGAAAAGGGCTTTCACTTTCATTCACTCCAAATTAATTTTATATGGATTATCAACTTTACTTCATAATCATAATCTTGAAGATACTTCATTATAGGAGTTTTTGATATTATAAGCATCAAATTTTAGAAATCATGTGTGATCTTCAGATGCTTAATCTATCTCGGTTGTGTGAGTTCTTTGTGATAAACATGAGACAACCGATTGACTAAAATTTGGGATTTAATTCTTTCACGTAAGAGATTGCCTTCTTACAAGGGTAAATAATTGAATTATGAAAGATGTGGAAAGAGTTACATCCGAAAGGAGTGTGAAAACTACCACCACATGCTGGAAAGAGCTGCCACCCCGGTCGTCCGGTTTGTGTGTGAAGCTACCACATGTTATGGATGCTTGATAGTATTTTATGAGAAAATCTTTAGTTGAAGCATTTGGAGATTTATATGCAAAACTCTTATATTTTGAACAATCTCCTGGTTGGTATAAGGTGGAATAGTTGAAAGATGCTCAAAGAGCCACCCTTAGGTATTTTAGTGCTTATCTCAAATTTGAAAGGGTAAGAAATCAAATTGATGTCATTTGGAAATCTCTGTATGTCATCTTTGTAAATCCGTTACATCTTGATAGAGTTTGGATCTCAAGATTATTTTTGATGACTTGTGTTTGATGAATATAACATGAAAAACGGTTTATAATGTTTTACCTTTATTTTTCATGATTTTGGAGTAAATCTTTTTAATTTTGTGAAATTAATTGGATTGAATGACATCTGTGTGAATTCACTGTTTAAAGCACTTAAATTGATTTCTTGATGGAATACAAATCGGTATTTGAAAAGATTCTAAAATCTGGATTTGTTTCAAGAAATTATTTGATTTTTGCTTTCTGGTATAGGTACGGAATCTGCATTTTTGTTATATACCAGAACTGAGTTTTTATCTCTCTTTCTCTATGAACTAATATTGTTAGTGATTTACTTTTGTCTAGTATGTTCACTGTTTGACCATTTGTGACAAAAAGGGGGAGAAGAGAAATGATCGGAGATGAGATCATCAAGAGAGTACAAACGAAAATAGAAAAATGGGGGAGAACGGAAAATGATGATCGTATCAGAAAGGGGGAGAACAGAGATGCTCAAGATAGGGGGAGACAAAGAAAAAATTGAAAGAGCAGAAAAACAAAAGAACCAAAAGGAAGACGGATCAAATGTAGGATTGTAATTTCTAACGACTAACGTTTGATTTCGTTTGGAGTTTTGTTTTGCAGGAATTACATCACTTTAAGACTCCAAGTCCTAAGTCATAGAGTATGTTCTAGGACTGTTTGGTTCAAATGTAATTTTGTATTTATTGGATCTTTCACGCAAAGAAAATCAATGTTTTGGTGATAACATTGAATTTCGACTTTTTGGTTTAAGATGAGTGACTTGAGCGCTTTTATGTATTTTGGGGTTTTGTCACGAAATTGCCAAAGGGGGAGATTGTTACGGCATTTTGGTGTTGGCATATTTCGTGAGTCAAGTCAGTGAGTTGAGTCGGAGTCTTAAAGGGATCAAATTGTCAATCAGCAATCAAAGACTTAGAGAAGACTCAACAAGAGCTCAAGTTGACACTCAGTGTCTTGAGTCTTGAAGATTGAAGTTGAAGAATTGTGGATCAGTTACATCAATCTCAAGAAGAAAGTATTCAAGAGGATCAGGTATGTTTAACTAAATAATTGTGGTGATCCGAATACTTTCTTATAGTGTAGAAACACTTGGATGAACTTTTAATTGCATAATAATCAAAAACTGGTGTTCGGACTTGTTCAGGATCCGGATCAGAGCCAACGATCCGGATCCCGAAGGTTGTTGCTTCATACAAGACTTCGATCCGGATCCATGCAATTTCCGATCTGGATCCCGAATGTTAAGTTTTCTGATTTGTATGAACGATCCGGATCGGGCAATGCGATCCGGATCCCGAACCATGGTATTTCTGGAATCGTCAATCTCGTTACGACGATCCGGATCGCAGTAAATCCGATCCGGATCGCCGTCCTGAAAATTTCCAGATAAGGTATGTTTTTGATTCTTATCTCTTTCCAAAGGTTTCTAAACTATAAATAGACGTTTAGGGTTTCTCAAAAACGTGGGAGCTACGGCCGATCTTTTTATAAAACTCTTGAGAGCAACCCTAGAGGCTAGGTTTTCATCGTTCTTCTTTATAGCCTCTTTTAGGTCAATTCGATGGTTCTTTCAAGAACATATCTTTTGTCGAATTGATCTAATCTTTGCTTAGAGATTTCTTCTACGGTTCTTCATTGATAATCTAAGCAAAGGATCACCATCGAAGTCAATATTCTTATCGACTGAGTTTGCGTCGTGGATTCGACGTGGCATCGTGGATTCGGTGTGCTAAAGGCGTTTCGTGGATTCGAAGCGTGCGTTCGTGGATTCGAACGTGAGCAGTGGACGTGCAAAATCGGTGGAGCGCGAGGTCCAAGAAATTGAAGGAGGGGTTAAATCCGTGGAGACGGTAATCACCTTGTTATTCTTCTTTTCTTAGGGATTGTTATTGCGCGGATATCCAACCGGTCAGCGCAAGGTCCGAAGAAGCTGAAGGAGGGGTTGAGTCCGTGGAGTCGGTAATCACCTTGTTATTCTTCTATTCTTAGTGGATTGTTATTGCGTGTTGGTCCCGTGGTTTTTCTCCTGGATTGGAGTTTCCACGTAAATCTCGGTGTGCTGTTTTTATTTTCCGCATTGTTTTTTATTTTGCACTGAGATTGAGTTTTTAAGTATTACACCTATTCACCCCCCCTCTAGTTGTTTGATAGTACCTATTTAGATCCTTGTGGATCCATAATAACTCTACACTAGTCAAATCACATGACTCATATCAAAGATAACATCTATTCTAGTATGATCAAAGCTACACTACTAGAATTAGGGGGAAAGTCCGCAGACTTGGAGGAAAATCCAATAAACTCACAATCATGCATAATCCTACTAAAATAGAATTAATGTCCAGTCCATCGATTTTGAAGAAAAGGTCACCCACCTGTAGCGCGCGTTAAACCAAGATCCAAATAAGCTGAAACTGCACGGGAATAAATCCTCAGATTCCCACGATTCCAACGGGCCTAAAAACACCCAAAAACTCCTCCTTTGAGGTAAATTCCAAAAATTCCAATAAAAATACGATGGCGATCCTCACGAAGCGTAGATGTCAATCGAGTCCTCAAACGTTGAATTCCGATACCCGAGTGCAGAGGTAAAATCCGAGAAGGCTCTGTAGTCCAGAAAAACTACCAGCAAAATAGGGGCTTAGATATGCCTCGTAAACCGTGCCAAAAGTGCAAAAATAGGTGAAGCGATCACGGGGCGCACGAGCCCGGTCCACGCGCCGGGTCTTCCGGATCGTGTCGGCCAATCACAGCGCGCCACGTGTCAGGGACAAGCCGCCACCCTTGACGCCGCCGGACCAATCAGAGGCTGCCACGTGGCCTTCTGAGTCTTCGGTGCACCCGGTGCACGCCTATTCTGTGGACCCCGCGCCTGCCCGCGCCTGCCCGCGCTGCCCGCGGCCCTGCTCCGCCCCTGCGCCGCCTTGCTCCGCCGTGCGCCGCCGTCTGTCGCCTGCCGCCGGTTGCCGGAACAGTGTTTCCGGCAGCCGGAATTACTGTTCCGGCGTGAACAGTAATTTGTGCCAAAAATTAAGTGAATATACCATTTTGATCGTTTTCGCGCGCTGTGTCACGCCCCGAGTCCGCCAATTTGTACGGTTCGGGCACGCCAACAGACCCGCCAATCGGGTAAAACCTTTTTCTACCCGAAAGGAACGGTAACATCCATAATAACACAACAAGTGTATGCGGAAGCCAATATCAGAGTACTAAAAATCACTATAAATTTAAACTTTCGTTTAATAAACAACCAGTTTAAGCTGAAACGAAAGCATACAAGAGTGAACCACGAATTAAATTCATTACACTTTACAATTCTGAACTTGCGAATAAAATTATTACAATAATTTCCTCACCATACATAGTTCACTCAAGAAGTATAAAAAAGGGTACCTCTGCTAGACCCTCTAGGTCTCTATGCTGCTGGGCTCTTGCCCCTGTCGTATGCCTCGCCATCTGCGTCTGAACCGTCACGATCGCTGCATCCATACCCGCACCTGTGGGGGGAGTCACCCAAGGGGTGTGAGAACTACGACCGAGTTCCCAGTGGGTTCAACCACCGAGAAAAAGTGTCCTACACCACTTGGTCCAATGGAAGCAATAATAATAGTGTGCTAGGAAACTAAAATCCTCAACATCAATATGCAACTATGCAATAATATATCACTACACTATCTGAGTACAACCATCGACCCAGCACTACTCTGTCTAGCCACACTAGGCTGCTAAGCACCAACTCGGCCACTATGCCGCTATATACAGGGTCAAACTAACCCGGCCACCTTGGCCACTCTATCTTTCTTTATTCTTTAGATTCTGGTGCTTTAGTTCAAGTTAACCCTCAGAAATTTCTTATCCAACGAGCCCCAGCCCGGTAGTCCTGCTACCATAAGATAAGATTTCTAAGGTTGCCGATAACACCCGCAAGTGTTACCCCGTCCTACGGAAGAAGCGTCCCGAACGGGTCTCTACCCGGGAGAGGGATACTGCCCGTACCTCCAACATGGGTTGGCTTCACCGTAGGTCCGCCCGTTTTATCTTTATATTTTCTTTCTTTTCTTTTTACTTTAGTTCTTAGCCTCTTTGCCTTTGAACGCTTGCTTTCCTTTCTTATTCGAGCTTATAGCTCCCTTTTTGCCACTGGCAAATCACTTTCTCTTTTCCTTGAGCATTTAGCTCCTTGCTTTAACTTTTAACCCTTCGGAAGTACCTCGTCCGACGGGTCACTGCCCAGGGAGTCACTGCTCCACTTGACGAGTCTCAAATTCGAGGGCGCCAATTACATTTTCTTTAGGCTTTTAGCTACTTTTAGCTTGCTTTTAATCTTTGCCTTTTTGCAACAATTTTTTCCTCTTATCCTAGGTCTTGCCATAAGGATAACCAGAGAGTCTCCTGGACTCTTAAACATTTCTCTTTTATTTCTTTAACTCAAATTGAAGTTAAAGTTATTATCCATTTGCCCAGACACCCTATGACCTTCTAGGGTTATATTTAATCAAGTCTTTAAACTGGGGATCTTATGTCACGCCCCGGGGTCGAAACTGCGACCCGGGCTCGCCAACAGATCCGCCACCTATGCCAAACCCGCATAGGCGAAGCGTCCTACCTGCAAAAAGAACTACAGCTAACAGATATCAGAGCTAAAAGATAAAACTGCTGTAGAATAAAATCAACCACTGTACAACTGAAGATAAAACAACAAGGTCCATCTCCCAAAAATGATAATCATACATTAACCTCGAGTACAAAACTCATAGCTCAACAGGGAGATATCTCAAATAAAACATCAGTGTACAAGCTCTCAATACATCATATCCTCACTACATCAGTCTCTCAAAAGAGGAAATAAATACCAATCTACCGACTATACTGAAGATCTCCTCCAAAGGGGGTACCGCTACTCTCCAAAGATGGGTCTGGATCTAGCTCGCTACTCCCTCACCACGCACAGCAACCACAGAACGGCAACACCCGCCAAGACTCTGCAAAACAAAGAGGAGAAAGGACAAAAGGGGGAAAATCCCCAACGGGCGAGAGAACTACGCAATAAGGGAGTTCTCAGTGGGTATCGCCACAAGGCCCGACGATCTGCCCACCAAGACTACTAGAGGCAAAAGATAACCGATGCAGTAAAACTGAAAGAAGAAGCTGGAAACACTCTACAGCTACCATGCCTCTATCCAAATGCTCAAATGGGGAAACTTTGATGAAGATATGCAACACTCGCACACGAGGTGCTCAATTGACCCAATCGAGCTGACTGCCACATCGGGTCCAGTCAAACCTGCGCCCACCTACAACCACCTCCCGCTGCGGGCAGGAATTACGTAGGGCGTCCAAACGGACTAACTCGCTATTGAGTAGTGGCTAATGCAGGCTATAGTCATAATCCATGCTCTCTCTCTCAGAACGGATAGACTCAAGATGCTCAACCTCTCACACAATGGTCAAAGAACTCACAACGACCACGGGACCACCGTCAAACCCCGAACGGTTCCCAACAATACAAGCACTGGTCTAAACAAAGCTACTAGACTCCACTCGGTCCCCCAGGCACGAGTGTAACAAAATGTATCTGCCTGAATAAACCCAATCGATAGACCAGTAATCACTGGTACTGCCTGCACTGCTGTCGAACTCAAGAACCCTGCCTGGTGCCCGGCGCTCACACCGTGGGAAGCCTACTCCGGAGTGGCACTCGAGGGGAGCGACCCACACGAGTAAAGTATCACTGTATCAAGCATCACTGTATCGAGTATCTCTGTAACCACTGTCTCATAATAGCAGGACTGGATCAAGACTATGATCAAAGTGGGAAACTCCGTCCACTAACAAAACCCCGATCTGATGCAATAGTACTCAAAAAGTGGGAAACACCATCCACTAGAACAAATCTGATACCCAATCTGATGCAATAGTCAACATCCGGTCAACCGCCCAAAGTCCGCGGTCACCGCAATAACCCACAACCCACAATTGGGTAAATTAATCAAGATCCGGTCAACCGCCTACTGTCCGCGGTTGCCGCAATAACCCACAATCCACAATTGGGTAAATTAATCAAGATCCGGTCAACCGCCTACTGTCCGCGGTTGCCGCAATAACCCACAATCCACAATTGGGTAAATTAATCAAGATCCGGTCAACCGCCTACTGTCCGCGGTTGCCGCAATAACCCACAATCCAACATCAAGCACACCCTGTCTCTGACCCTAAGGTCCCAGCTACACTATCCCAAACCTCTGCTCGAACCCGAGCAACATGACTCAAAAGTCTAAATAAAAAGGAGAAAGAAAGCAATCATGGTTTCTCCTAAGTCAAATTCCAATATGTAGTGCAGCAGTAAAAGATGGCCTAACTATATGTCCATACACATATGTCCATACAAGCATGCATTTGTCCTCAAGAAGAATAAAGAAAATAAACCTCATGCCAAAATTATCAATGACCATACCTGTCCATAATTCTCAATCCATAATGGCTCCTCAGAGTAGAACCTGCACATAACTACATAATCCTATCCCAATGCATAAACCATCCTCATAAAAGGTTATGTGCTAATATGGCATGATAATTAATCATATAGGGTATCTTTGCCTTAGATAAGCTTTCACTAATCATCAACATGACTATTTGATTAATACCATTGTCATACTGTGAATAATTCACTTGCAATTTTCATAAAATCCTCATTGTTAAACTTACCGATCAATCCCAGCTATTGTACCATTCACCTGCATGCAATGCTAACATATGAAAATTTAGAGAACCGTCCACCGGTTCCGGGAATAAGGCACCCACCTGAAAAGCTGACTGTCCAAAGCCCAACAGCTGAAAACACCAAATAACTCTAATCCCTTGCTCCAATAAGTTCAGCACACCCGTAACACTCCTGGCACAATACAAAGTCCACTAATTACACTAGGCTCCCAAATATAGCACTTAAAACAACATACAACCTCGAATTCTGAACTGTTAAATTATCACCTGCAGATAGTGCCCAGAAAATTCCAATAAAAATATCACAGCAATCCTTGCGTCGATAGCTTCGAAACGGTACCTTGCACGCCCAAATCGGAGTTCGGTAAGTCAAGATAAAAATTCGGCAAGGGGGTACACTCATACAAAAATCTGTATTAAAACTGTACACTGTTCACTGAGAAAACAGTAATTTTCACCTCTGAAGAAATCTCAGAAAAATCCAAGAAAAATACGAGCGCGTTCCTTGCGATCTGTAGATGAAAAAGTTGTATAAGCTCGTTTCCGGCTGACGCTTGTGCGCAAAGATATGGCCAAAACACCTCGATGCTGTCCCACAAAGCCAAACAGAAAAAGGGTCATAGTGTTGCCTCGGGATCCGTGCCAAAAACTCGCAACGGGAAAGTGCGATCAATACGAAAGATGAAACCCTACCTCTTAGGAGTCTGTCGGCTCAAGAATCACAGAAAAAGGAGCTCGGGGTAGCCCAGGGGAGCCAAAACACTGTCGCTGCGCCGAAGAAGAACACTAGAAAGCAACATCGCGCCGCACCGTAAAATGGGGAACCTCGGGATTCGTGCCCCCAAAAATCCCAAAACTCTGCAGGAAGATCAAGCACTTAGAGGTAAAAAACTTAGCTTCAGGGAGCTCGGGCAGAGGAGGTGTGGTTTGGGAGAAAAAGCCCCAAAACAGAGGCTCGGGCTGCCTTTAAATAGGCTGAGGAAAACAATTGGGATAATTCCCATTAAGTCCGGATTTTCGGGCGCCCGGAAATTTCCGGGCGCGCACAGTGCGGCCTGGCCCACCACTTTCGGGCGCGCACAGTGCGGCCCGGTCCACCACACAGTCCAATCCACTACTCCCCCGGGCCCCCACGCACCCGGCGCACCTGCGCCCGCGAATGGCGACGCAACACGTGGCCCGGCAACCCGTGCACCACGCACGTCGCGCCGTGGACCGCGCACGTCGCGGCTGACCCGGGCCATACGGCCACCTGCCCCGCCGTACGGCCACCTGCCCTGGTCACCCACTCCACCGGTTGCGTGGACCGGGAGCACAACACCGAACCAATCACCTCACGCCACGTGTCCACCCGGTCTACCGTGCACCCGGGCCCAATTTCAGTGGACCGCGCCTGCTGAACCGGCCAACCGGAGAGCGCCACGTGGCCCGCCCCCGGTGCACGACCTCCGCGGTGGACCGCGCGCCTGCCCGCGCGCTCAGCCGCCTGCCCGCGGCCGCCAAACGCCTGCCCGAGGCTGCGCCGCCGCCCGCCGACGCTTCCCGCCGCCGCCGGCCGCCGCCGGCGATCGCCGGAAATACTGTTCCGGCATGAACAGTACCCGCAAGCTCAAAAACAGTAAGTAAATAGCCCATCTTGACCGTTTTCGCGCGCTGATTCCAAATCCGGCGTCCATTTTGCCAAATTCCAATCCTATAATTTGCCGGAGGCTCCCGGAAAGGTATTTTTAATCCGAATTCCGCGTCGAGCCTAAATTTGATATCCACTCCTCGCGTAAACTGTTCTAAACATCCGATGGGGTCCCCCGATTACCTACGAGATCCATTTTAAGCCCCGAGTCCATCTCTTGTGTCCAAACTGGCGCGCGAACACCGCCGACATGCCACGTAGGCTTCCAGAAGCTGCTGGTCACACTGTAGAAGCCCTGCAAAGATCCGGGTCACCACACCCTCCCCCACTAGAAGAAAGTTTCATCCTCGTAACTAAGGCAACTCCCAAGGAGTCCCAGAAACTAGGGGTAAATACTCAACACCGCCGTCTCCAGCTCCCAAGTCACCTATCACTCCCCGTGATTACTCCTCAGCAACAACAACAGCAACAACCAGTACGGCATAGCCCGATTGCGCAATTCCCTCACCTCACGAGTCGAAATTCGCAACGGCGTCCCTCGTACTCCAAACTCTCACAGACCAAAGCCCAACAGCTGAAAACACCAAATAACTCTAATCCCTTGCTCCAATAAGTTCAGCACACCCGTAACACTCCTGGCACAATACAAAGTCCACTAATTACACTAGGCTCCCAAATATAGCACTTAAAACCACATACAACCTCGAATTCTGAACTGTTAAATTATCACCTGCAGATAGTGCCCAGAAAATTCCAATAAAAATATCACAGCAATCCTTGCGTCGATAGCTTCGAAACGGTACCTTGCACGCCCAAATCGGAGTTTGGTAAGTCAAGATAAAAATTCGGCAAGGGGGTACACTCATACAAAAATCTGTATTAAAACTGTACACTGTTCACTGAGAAAACAGTAATTTTCACCTCTGAAGAAATCTCAGAAAAATCCAAGAAAAATACGAGCGCGTTCATTGCGATCTATAGATGAAAAAGTTGTATAAGCTCGTTTACGGCTGACGCTTGTGCGCAAAGATATGGCCAAAACACCTCGATGCTGTCCCACAAAGCCAAACAGAAAAAGGGTCATAGTGTTGCCTCGGGATCCGTGCCAAAAACTCGCAACGGGAAAGTGCGATCAATACAAAAGATGAAGCCCTACCTCTTAGGAGTCTGTCGGCGCAAGAATCACAGAAAAAGGAGCTCGGGGTAGCCCAGGGGAGCCAAAACACTGTCGCTGCGCCGAAGAAGAACACTAGAAAGCAACATTGCGCCGCACCGTAAAATGGGGAACCTTGGGATTCGTGCCCCCAAAAATCCCAAAACTCTGCAGGAAGATCAAGCACTTAGAGGTGAAAAACTTAGCTTAAGGGAGCTCGGGCAGAGGAGGTGTGGTTTGGGAGAAAAAGCCCCAAAATAGAGGCTCGGGCTGCCTTTAAATAGGCTGAGGAAAACAATTGGGATAATTCCCATTAAGTCCGGATTTTCGGGCGCCCGGAAATTTCCGGGCGCGCACAGTGCGGCCCGGCCCACCACTTTCGGGCGCGCACAGTGCGGCCCGGTCCACCACACAGTCCAATCCACTACTCCCCCGGGCCCCCACGCACCCGGCGCACCTGCGCCCGCGAATGGCGACGCGACACGTGGCCCGGCAACCCGTGCACCACACACGTCGCGCCGTGGACCGCGCACGTCGCGGCTGACCCGGGCCGTACGGCCACCTGCCCCGCCGTACGGCCACCTGCCCCGGTCACCCACTCCACCGGTTGCGTGGACCGGGAGCACAACACCGAACCAATCACCTCACGCCACGTGTCCACCCGGTCTACCGTGCACCCGGGCCCAATTTCAGTGGACCGCGCCTGCTGAACCGGCCAACCGGAGAGCGCCACGTGGCCCGCCCCCGGTGCACGACCTCCGCGGTGGACCGCGCGCCTGCCCGCGCGCTCAGCCGCCTGCCCGCGCCCTCAGCCGCCTGCCCGCGGCCGCCAAACGCCTGCCCGAGGCTGCGCCGCCGCCCGCCGACGCTTCCCGCCGCCGCCGGCCGCCGCCGGCGATCGCCGGAAATACTGTTCCGGCATGAACAGTACCCGCAAGCTCAAAAACAGTAAGTAAATAGCCCATCTTGACCGTTTTCGCGCGCTGATTCCAAATCCGGCGTCCATTTTGCCAAATTCCAATCCTATAATTTGCCGAAGGCTCCCGGAAAGGTATTTTTAATCCGAATTCCGCGTCGAGCCTAAATTTGATATCCACTCCTCGCGTAAACTGTTCTAAACATCCGATGGGGTCCCCCGATTACCTACGAGATCCATTTTAAGCCCCGAGTCCATCTCTTGTGTCCAAACTGGCGCGCGAACACCGCCGACATGCCACGTAGGCTTCCAGAAGCTGCTGGTCACACTGTAGAAGCCCTGCAAAGATCCGGGTCACCACATCTTATCCCACTTTTCTGATTCCTCACTGAATCCTAGAGTTAACTAAACTCTATTTCCCTGCTCCACCACTAACTTAGAGTTACACTGACTCTAATTCCATGTTCCACTGTTATCCTAGAATTACATTGACTTTACTTTCCTGTTTTTCCTTTCATATCTCCACACTTGATCCATCTTTTCCATCCTCTTGATTCCTTACTGAATCCTAGAGTCAACTTGACTCTATTTTTCCTGTCTGTGAGTTTAAACTCTTCTAACTCAACTTAGGTTCCCTTTACCTAAGTCCCATGTCATACTTGTCCTAGAGTTCCTTGACTCTATGCTGTCCTCTAGTTCACCTTAGGTTTCCTTTACCTAAGTTCCATGTCATACTCATCCTAGAGTTCCTTGACTCTATGTTGAACACTAGTTCTCCTTAGGTTCTCTTTACCTAAGTTCCATATCATACTTGTCCTAGAGTTCCATGACTCTATGTTGAACACTAGTTCTCCTTAGGTTTCCTTTACCTAAGTTCCATGTCATACTTGTCCTAGAGTTCCATGACTCTATGTTGAACACTAGTTCTCAGTGTCCTTAGGTTGTCACCTAGGACCATGCCACTCGTCCTCCCTAGGATAACTCCTAAGTTAATGTCACTCGTCAAACCCCTATACTAGGTTTTCTCCTAGTCTTACTACCAACAACTGTTGCTCCCTTATGTCACGTGATTCCTAGGGTTACACCCTAACATGCTCACAATCATAATAGCTAATCCTTTTTCATGCATGCAGTTATCTTCAGTTCATTCATCAAATAGTAATTTCTTCTACGCATGCATATTCATCATATATCTTTGGCAACCAACAGTTGCACTTTTCCTCTGTGTTCATTTACACATGTACATCTATTCCTCTAGCTCTGGCAACCAACAGTTGCACTTTTCCATCTACACAGGCAATCATAATCATAATTACCTAACGCCTCTAACAGGCTACTATCATGCTTCGAATCGAAAAGCAAAGGAGCAAGGGGAGAGGTCACCCAATTTCGGTAGAATCCCCCACCTTGTAGTGTACCCAATTGCTTGTAGACACTTGCAATTGGTCTCCGCGCGATTCCACTTGTCTTCTCGAGCTTGCACACAAAACGGCGCACTTCCCTCGGGTCCGCACGCAAAACGATGCACGTCCACCAAACCTGCACGCAAAACGGTGCGCGTCAGAAAAACCCACACGCAAAACGATGCGCGCCACTTCAATCGGCACGCAAAACAATGCGCGTCAACTCAACCTGCACGCAATACGGTGCACGTACCTCAAATCTGCACGCAAAACGGTGCACGTTCGACTGTAGGATTGCACGCAAAACGGTGCATATTTTTCTAGTCCTGCATGAAAAATGATGTGTAATATTAGAGACTGCACGCAAAACGATACGCGACAAAATGATCTGCACGCAAAACGGTGCACGTTTAACTGTAAGGTTGCACGCAAAACGGTGCACATTTTTCTATCCCTGCACGAAAAATGATGTATAATATTAGAGACTGAACGCAAAACGGTGCGCGACAAAACGATCTGCACGCAAAACGGTGCACGTTTAACTGTAAGGCTGCACGCAAAACGGTGCATAATTTTCTATCCCTGCACGAAAAACGATGTATAATATTAGAGACTGCACGCAAAACGGTGCGCGATAAAATGATCTGCACGCAAAACGGTGCACGTTTAACTGTAAGGCTGCACGCAAAATGGTGCATATTTTTCTATCCCTGCACGAAAAATGATGTATAATATTAGAGACTGCACGTAAAACGGTGCGCGATAAAATAATCTGCACGCAAACGGTGCATGTTTAACTGTAAGGCTGCACGCAAAACGGTGCATATTTTTCTATCTCTGCACAAAAAATGATGTATAATATTAGAGACTGCACGCAAAACGATGCGCGATAAAACGATCTGCACGCAAAACGGTGCATGTTTAACTGTAAGGCTATACGCAAAACGGTGTATATTTTTCTATCCCTGCACGAAAAACGATGTATAATATTAGAGACTGCACGCAAAATGGTGCGCAACAACTCAATCTGCGCGTAAAACGGAGCACGTAGCTCGGGTTGGCACGCAAAACAGTGCATTTTTTTTTTGATAACTTGCACGCTCCACGAGGCTCACGACGCTCCACGAGGCTCACGACGCAACACCGCATCACCCACAATCTCCTCCCTCACTCTCCCTCTCGCTCGGTTGGAGAAGAAAGGAAAAGAGGAGAAAAAAGGGGTGCGGGGAGAAAGAAGAACAAGAAAAGAGAGAGAGGAGGGAAGAAGGTGGTCCACGGTGCACCGGTCCACGGTGCACCCGCCGGTCCACAGCACCCAGCCGGGTGCACCCGGCCCAGGCACGCGCGCCCACCTGCGGGCGCACGTCCCTGCCCATACGGGCCCAATGGGGGCCTGCCATGTGGCGGCCCCCCTTTGACCCGCGCACTTGACGCGCGCCAGCTGTGCGCGTTGAGCAGCGTGCCGCGCGCCTTGAAAATTTGTTTTTGTCTCGTTTTCTGTCCATTTTTCGTCCGTTTTCGTTCAAATTTGACAGGCGACTTCGTTTCAGCTTTATTTACCACAAAAAAATTTAAATTTTCACTTTTGGCCATTTCTGGGCTACCAAAAGCCCCGCTGTGTCCAGAATCATTGGCGGACCCCGTTCTCATAATCGGGGTATCCAATGAACACGAAATTTTTACCGTGACCTTAAAACATAATTACACAGCTCCCGTAATTTTCTCAGAATTTTTCGACACTGTTGGCGGAGCCCGTTCCCACTATCCGGCCTCCGATCAACGCAAAACTTTTTCTGTGGCCTTAAAACATATTTACGGGGCTTCCGTAATTTTTTCGAAATTTTCCGACACTGTGAATTTTCCACTAAAAATCTGGGCCCTCTTTCTCGAATAAAATTCCAGAACTCTCATTTTAATCCCGATTTGGGCCCAACTCGCTTCCAAATATTCTTTACTTCCCCAACTTTCATAACAATAGGATTTCATCCCACCTTTATTTACATTTATTTATGTGCCGAAAATCCGGCACTTTACACGCTGAGTCCAAATACGCCGTCCATTTTGCCAAAATCTCATCCGAAATTTTGCCGTAAGGCCCCGGAAAAGCCAATTTGCTCCGTTTTTCGTGCCGGATCTATTTTAAAAATTTGTTTTCGACACTACGAGCTCCGATACATTGTGTAAGCTTCCTGTAATCACTATTAAAGCTGTAAAGGCTTCTACAAAAGTCCGGATCATCACAACAGAGCTCCTGAACCTCTCTCTGCTGTCCCTGCCCCGAGTCCTCCTGCTCGGGCTCAGAGGAAGAAGGCTGCGAACGCGTCGACATCGTGCGTCGCGGAGGCATCACTCACCTGAGTTACAAAACGAACAATCAGAACCCAAATCAACACTCAACCCAATCTAGTGAAAGTCAAAGGCATGTCCCCCTTCCCATAGTACTATGTTGTCTGCAGCCAACATAGTTGCTACCGAAGGAAGACATGTAAATCACTCATCCCAATCCGCTCGGGAGAGTTAGAAACCCAATCGGGACACTCGCTAAAAATTGCGACTCTCACGTGAGTCATCCTAGGGTCCAACCACAAGCCTAGGGTTTCTAAGTCCTCAATGACCTACATCCTAGGCTCTGATACCACTCTAATCTGTCATGCCCCGGGGTCGAAACTGCGACCCGGGCTCGCCAACAGATCCGCCGCCCATACGGGAAGCCCCGTATAGATGTAGCGACTAACCTGCAAAAAATCATCTACACTAACAGATATCAGAGCTGAAAAGTAAATGCTGAAAAGTAAATAAATACAACTCCAACTCCAATAATACAAACCATCCTCACCAAAATACATAAGTCTCTCTCTGCAGTAAAGGAAAGGTACAACTCGATACCTCACTACAAGGGTCGCTCAACATATCACTCACAAAAACTGGTAAGGGGTACATCTACTCTCTCTCAGAGGATGACTGGAAGGGATCTATCTCGCGACTCCCTTACCTCGGTCTGAAGGAGTAGGATCAGCAACTGGAGCAGCAAGAACCGGAGCAGAAGTCCCTGGGGAAAAGACACCACGACGGGTGTGAGAACTACATCCCACAGTAGTTCTCAGTGGATGCCGCCAACAAGCCCGACGGTCTGCCCACTAAGTCTACTAGAGGCATAAAGTAACATATGCAGTGCTGTAAGGAAAAGCTGGAAAAGTAAACTCTATAGCTACTATGCCTCTATCTAGATGCTCAAAGAGTGGAACAGAAAGAAACATGATGCCACAACTAGCCCTCAACTCAGATCACCCAATCTAAACTGACTGCCTCCTCGGGTCCAGTCAAACCTGCGCCTACCTACTGCTGTTACATCCCGGAGGACCGGACTTACGTAGGGCGTCCATGACTGCCAAAACTTGCCCAGCTAAAGGGACTGCATCGACAAGTCGCGCTAGAAGTATCAGGCCCAACTCCGGAGTGGCACTCGAGGGGCGCGACCCCAACGAGTAAAGTATCCGCGCATCTCTGTCGAGCTCAAATGTGGCTCATGCAGGCTATAATCCAAATCCTCGATCAACAAGATCGGCTGAAACCAACAAAACACTGTCTCACTCACAGGCTGGAAACTACACAGCCGAGACTCACTGTCACTCAGACGGCTCCCAAAGAACCCTGATCTACAGACTGCTATCAGACTCCACTCGGTCCCCAGACACGAGTGTAAATGCATCCCACAACAACCCGACCTCTCGGCCCACTACCCGGGCGAGGAAAACTCTAAGTCCAGAGTGAAATATAGAATAGTGGTGTGGGAATGTCTAGAGCAATAAAAACCTAGCCCAAGTTGAAGTTTTCTACAGTCTGGCTGAACATGCTGCATATGGCGGGGGTGCTAGGTCTAGTTCCAAGATATCAATAATCAACAGCTTGTAGGGAAGAAAATAAACACATGATCATCTAACAACATCAGGAATATCAATTCCTATATTCTAGCATGCTATACAAAATACATCTACAACATGCAAGTCCCTACACAGATAGAATTAATGCACAGTCCATAGGTCATGAAGACGAGGCCACCCACCTGAAGAGCTGATCTGACAGAATTCCTACAGCTGAAAATACCCAGAAATCCAAATCTCCAACTCCAACGGGTCCAGCAATACCCGCAAACTCTCCGGGGTACAACACAAGGTTCACAATTACACTTTAATCCCAAAAATTTACCGAGTACACACGATCTGAAAATTAGTCCCAAAGATGCAATTATTTCACCTACTGAAACTGCCCTGAAAATTCCAATAAAAATATCATTGCGATCTTCGCGTCGAGACCTTCGAAACGGGTACCTGCACGTCCAATTCCTAGCCCCGTAGGCCGAGTTACAAATTCCACAGTACAGGTGCGCAAACACTCACAACCACACAACTGTAAACTCTTGCACAGATAAAAAGGGAATAGTATACCTCTGGTAAGGTCTCGGAAAAATCCAAGAAAAATATGGTGATAATCCTCGCGACGAGTAGATGAAAAAAGTGTATAGGCTCGTCTCGATCCGACGCTCAAGCGCGGAGATAAAATTCCGGCAAAGTTCAGCTGTCAAGAGAAAAAACCAGTGGCAATGGGGGTTAGAAATGTACCAGTAACCCCAAGAAAAGCTCGTTTGCGAGGAAAGTGGTCCATACTAAAAACATAGGCCTACCTCTCATGGATCCAACGCCGCAAAAATCATCCAAAAATACAGTTGGGGTAGCTCTGCAGACCTCTCAGACTGAAGTGCGACAAAAACGGGCCTCCAACAGTATATCGTCGCTCTGCGCTACGATGCCGAAGTCGTCGACGCCGCGGCCTCCAAAAAATCTGGGCTTCTTCCGCAAGATGCACAACAAGGTGAGCAACAAGTTTGATGCGGGGTGCTAAGTCTAAAAAGCCCGAAAAAAGCCTGAAAAGTGAGAGAGAATGGCCTATTTATAGGCCCAACCCGGAAAGAATTCCAAAAAAGCTCTCATTGGGCTTTTTGGGCCCAAATCAGGGCGCCCGAATGATTCGGGCTGCTACAGTGTTGGGCCCGGCCGAACACTGTTTGTGCCCGAATCATCCCGGTGATGCCACGTGGCCCGCCGAATAACAAACAGCTGCGCAGGCCACTCAGGGACGGCCACGTGGCCCCTCCCCGAACAGCAAGGCGGTTGGCGCCCGCCAATGAGCGGGTGCCACGTGTCCAGCCTGGAAGACCCGCCGACCGGTCGCCGCCTCGCCGGTCGCGCGGCATGGCTCCCCCACGTGCGCACGCGCCCCGAGGCGCCGGCCAGCTCCCCCGTGCACCGCGCCCGAATCACAAGGCGACACGTGTCCCCTACACCCGGTCCACGCATCCTACTTTGGAATTCCGTGGACCGCGTCGCGTGCACCGACCAACCGGAGGCTGCCACGTGTCCCCCGCCTTGGTTCATGCACCGCCGCGCTCGCCCAGTAGACCGCGCGCCTTGAGCCCGCCAATCAGGCGGTGCCACGTGTCCCTGCGCCGGGTCTGTGCACCCAGCCGCGCTGCTCTGTGGACCGAGCGCTGAAAACCGGCCAATGATAGGCCGCCACGTGGCATGCCGGCGGTCTACGGCCCCTCCCATGCACCAAAATCTAATAAAAACTTCCGGGAGTCCGTTTTTGGGCATCCGGACTCAGAATCAAACAAGCAAATAGCCGTTTTCAAGCGTTTTTCCGTGCTGAATCCATTTCCAACCTCTGTTTGGCCTAAAACCTCTTCAAAATTTCGGCAAATGCAACTGAAGGCCAACACAGCTAAAGATACCTCACAGGGTCCATCTGTGGCATCCCTTTGATGCACCATGGGCCAGATACACCAACACTAGGTGTTTTAACAGTGGATTCACCGAAAAAAGGTTGTATGGGAATCTGGGCCACTACACTACCTATCTTTGGAGAGTAGCTGTACCCCCTTCAGTGTAGATCTATAGTACAGTCAGTAGATTAGTTATTTTATTTTCTTTTTTGAGAGACTGATGTATTGTGAGGATCTGACTTGTACTTAGAGCATGTACACCGATGTATTATTTATTTCAGGATTACCTCCCAGTTAAGTTCTGAGTTTTTGTATTTGAGGATATTGTATGATTATCATTTATGGGAGATGGACTTTGTATCTTCATTTCTAGTTGTACAGATGATTGGTTTTAATTTTACAGTAGTTTTATCTTATAGCTCTGATATCTGTTAGTTGTAGTACCTTTTCTTGCAGGTTAGACGCTTTGCATATGCGGGTTTTACATAGGCGGCGGATCTGTTGGCGGGCCCGAGTCGCAGTTTCGACCCCGGGGCGTGACAGGCATCAATACTCACTACCGGCCGACAATGTGCGAATCCACGAATCGAAAGTCCAAATGACCAAAAAAAAATGACCAAAGCGACAAATCCCATCAACGGGCCACCTATGATCCTGACGCCATAAAGTACCAGGATTAGATTCCTTCACCATATTTGATTGATCTTTTATCTAGTTTATGTGAAAATGGGTGATGATGTTGGTTATTGATCTAGTTGATGTGAGAATGACCTAGGCTTTTGATTCCTAATTCCTTCATAAAAAGGTGGATATCATTGTTGAGTTGAGGCCTATTCCTTATGAGAAAAAGCAATTTAATGACTCCTATTACTTACAAATGAGATTGGATGTTGTTGGTAGATCCTATGTTCATCCTATGTAAGATCAATGAAGGTTGTTGAATCTTAAGCTATTTATTGGTGATACTTGATTGAATGTCCCTGTTTAAGTGATGTTAAATAATCTTGGGCTTATCTCTATATGAATGTGAGGGTCGACCAGCGTTGTACCATCTTATGTGATTTGTGATTAGGTGTGGCACTTCCTTATTTTCATACTTTGTGAACATCGTGTATGTGGTATTGGCAGGCATAGGCTATGTTGCACTTAACGTTCTTATGCAATCACCAATATTTTGGGAATAGCATGCTCTAATAAATGTAGAACATCGACACCTGTTTACTTTATATCATCTTGGGACATCTTCATGCTTGTATGGTCATCTAGATAGGCCACCTTTTTCTGCTACACTATCATGTTGGACTTGACTTAGGAGAAACCATGTTTCTTGCTTTTCTCCTTTCATACTAGGCTCAGGGTATTTGTAGCTCGTGCGCGAGCAGGTGGTTTTGAGATAGTGTAGGCGGACTCTTGGGATCTGGGATAGGCTGGCTTGAGGGCAGGGTATTGCGGCTACCGCGGACTTTGGGCGGTTGACCGGATGGTGACTTGTGCATCGGATTAGGGATGACAGGTCGGGCTTGATTTGGGGGATTTGTGGGATATTGCGGCGACCGCGGACTTTGGGCGGCCGACCGGGTATTTACAGTGCATCAGATTGGTGGGATCGGGCTTTCTTTAGTGGATGGGTTTTCCCCACTTTGATCAGAGCCGTGATCCAGTCCTGCTAGTTTTGATACTTATTACTGAGATACTTACTCGTGTGGGTCGCTCCCCTCGAGTGCCACTCCGGAGTGTGCGACAGACAGGCTTTGAGTCCGTGAGACTCCGTTTTGCATCGGTGTTATGCGTAGGCTGGCATACCCAATGCGGCAGGCAGAGCAGGCAGTACTAGTGTTTACTGGTGGTCGGATTGGGTTTATTCAGGCAGGCATTTATTTACTGATGTATACATTAGCTATACTGCTTAGCACGGCATTTAGAGGCATACTAGTGGTAGCTTCCTCTTATCAGTATTTCTGTTTATAGCTTACCACCTCTCTTACTCCTTCTCTTGCCTCTGGTAGACTTAGTGGGTATATCAGGGTTTGAGGCCTTACCCGCAGGGGGAGGCTACTGGTTTTACTAGTGGTTCTCACCCCCATTGTTGTTTTTCCCCTTTCCTCCCTTTGTTTTGCAGTGTCTGCTGCGGGAGTTGCTGACCTTATGGTTGGAGGTTCGAGGCGAGGGAGTCGCGAGATAGATCCTTACCAGTGTTGATTTCTACAGTGGGATAGATGTACCAGCCCGGATTGTCGGTTTCACTGTACTCAGTTGTATTTCATTATTTCAGTTTATCTCCCTTTTTGGTTTTGTAGATGATGTATAGGTGGCTTTTACTTGTATTACTGTTTCGGTGGACCGGATTATTGTATTTCTATTTTTGGGAGATGGATATTGTACCTTTATTTTTCAGTTGTACAGTGATTCAGGTTTTTATTACAGTAGGTTTTCTTCAGCTCTGATATGTATTTAGTTGTTAGATGATACTTTGCAGGTTAGACGCTTCGCTTATGCGGGGTTCCGCATAGGTGGCGGATCTGTTGGCGAGCCCGGGTCGCAGTTTTGACCCCGGGGCGTGACAGATTAGAGTGGTATCAGAGCCTAGGATGTAGGTCATTATGGACTTAGAAACCCTAGGCTTGTGGTTGGACCTTAGGATGACTACGTGAGAGTCGTGACTTACAGCGAGAGTCCTGATTGAGTTTTATACCTCTCCCAAGGGACGGGACGAGTGATTGGCATGTTTATTCTCCTAAGCGATTATGTTGGCTGCAGACAACATAATGTTATGGAATGGGTGACATGTCTTAGACTTTCGCTGGATTGGGTCGAGTGCTTGTTGTGTGTTCTGTTGTGTGGTTTGTCGCAGCGAGCGGTGTATCCCTGACGCAGAGTTCTGACTCGTGTGCACCCTACTTCAGCTTGTGGGCCAGGATAGGCAGTTTCGGGTCGGATACCCAGATTGAGGTCAGAGAGCTCCGGACCCAGATGACAGGATTGGTAGTGGCATATCGGCGGCGGAGAGAGCAGCTGATAGGATGATACAGTTGCTGGAGCAGTGGACATCTCCGATAGTGCTTTCCGTTGAGACCAACCCCTTTGTAGATCCCTGGTGGCGACGATTCCAATGGCGCCGGTTGGGCGAGCAGCCCTCTTTGGGTCTACTTTTAGTGATGAGGCACCGAGGTGGGGTGGACAGTGGATAGCAGATGAGCAGTGGGACATCATTGATTGACTGGGTCAGCTTTGGCTGTTTGACCTATCCCGACTCGTAGGATTGAGTTTGGAGCCTGGGGAGGCAAAGTCATGGTTGGTGGTGCTGGACAGACTATTTGAGAGCCTTTTATGCCAGAAGGTTTGCGCAATTGATGAACTGCACGCTCCACGTTATGGGGGACGAGGCGCATAGGGTGTGTGTGCTGGGTTAGGATTGCGCTAGGATACCTTTTTGGCTCATTCGGTCCCTCTGACTTCAGATTTTGGATGCCCCGATGGAGCATAGCGTTGTAGTTTCTTTGGACAGATGGAGGCACTCGATGCCAGATGATGGGGGCAGACTAGTAGGCAGAGGCCTTCTCGAGTCCTTTTCAGAGTCGTGGACTTCTGAGGCGCCAGAGGTTGGGTGGACCCCGACGGTAGTGTCAGTATCGGTATCAGAGTAGCGTAGTGGAAGCATGATGGGCTGCGATCATTGCTGCAGTATGAGGGGAGGCAGAGATGGTGCTTTCTTTGGGGATAGTCAGGATATTCTCAGACAAATTGAGGGACGACCATTAGCGCTGGCAGTTGAGTTTGTGCAACCTGGTCGGAGGGCGTCCCATTAGTGGGATGTGTCGTCGCAGGTATGACTTCCTTTACAACTATCGGAGTTAGAACGAGGTGCATCCCTGCACGGACTAAAGGTAGAGTTACTACCACGTGCACTTGAGGTATAGATCCTTGATTAGGATGTGCACGTGGAGAAGATTTGTGGAATATGTCTAGTGCAGTTAGGCTGTGGGTTATACCCGTTGACTAGCTGGTCTTGTGGCAGCCCAGGATTTTCGACTCAGCGTATTGGATTGGTCGATGTGGCATCTTACAATTTTTGATTGTGGTGAGAGTACTGTGAACTTCTGCGAGCTGGACAGGAGGAGTTCGTTTACGGGTGTTGGTAGATTGCACTAGTTGCAGCGACAGCGTGTCAACAAGAGTCAGGCAGATGATGAGCCAAGGATGCATTGCCCAGTTGGTGACTGTGATAGAGGTGCCTACGGCGGCCCCGAGACTCAAGGGTGTCCTTAGTGCCCGCGAGTTCTCGGATATGAGTGTGGTGACCCGGATCTTTGCAGGGCTTCTGCAGTGTGACCAGCAGCTTCTGGAAGCCTACGCGGCATGTCGGCGGTGTTCGTGCGCCAATTTGGACACAAGTGATGGACTCGGGGCTTAAAATGGATCACGTGGGTAACCGGGAGACCCCGTCGGATGTTTAGAGGCGTTTTCGCGCAAATCGGTTATCAAATTTAGGCTCGGCGCGAAAATCGGATTAAAAATACCTTTACGGGAGCCTCCGGCAATTTATAGGTTTGGAATTTGGCAAAATGGACACCGTATTTGGAATCAGCGCGCGAAAACGGTCAAGATGGGCTATTTACTTATTTTTTTCGGTGTTGCTACAGTAAAAGTACTATTCACCGGCCGGAACAGTAACTCCGGCAACGGCCGGCGGCGGCGGGCAGCGGCGGAAGGCGGCGGAGGGCGCTCGGGCAGGCGGCTAGCGGCCGCGGGCAGGCGCTGAGGGCGCGGGCAGGTGCGCGGTCCACCGCGGAAGGCGTGCGCCGGGAGCGGGCCACGTGGCGCTTTCCTGTTGGCAGGCGCAGCAGGCGCGGTCCACGGAACTTGGGCCCGGGTGCACGGTGAACCGAGTGGACGCGTGGCAAACGGTTATTGGTGCGGTGTTGTGCGCGCGGTCCACGCAAGGAGTGGGGCAGTTGACCGGGGCAGGTGGCCGTACGGCGGGGCAGGTGGCCGTACGGGCGGGGCAGGCGCGACGTGCGCGGTGCACGGCGCGCGACGTGTGCGGTGCACGGTTGCCGGGGCCACGTGGCGCGATGCCACTGGCGGGCGCAGGTGCGCCGGGTGCAGCGGGGCCCGGGGGGAGCGGTTGTAGTGGGCCACGTGGCGGGCCTGGGTCGTTTCGGGCTTGCACAGTAATGGGCCGGGCCCATTACTGTAGCAGCCCGAACGAGTCGGGCGCCCGAATCTCGGGACAAAATGGGAATTTTCCCAATTGTTCCTCCAGCACTATAAATACCTGCCCGAGCCTTCTTCTTTGGCTCTTTTCTCCCAAACCGCACATCTTCTGCCCGAGCTTCCTTTAATGAATTGTTCCCCTCTAAGTTCTTGATCTTCCTGCCAAGTTCTAGGATTTTACGGGCACGCATTCCGAGATTTTGGATTTTACGGCGCGGCGCGACGTTGCATTTCCTGTGATCTTCTTCGGCGCAGCACAGTGTTTTAGCTCCCCTGGTCTACCCCGAGATTCTTTTTCTGTGATTCTTGGGCTGACAGACTCTAATAGGTAGGGCTTCATCTTTCGTATTGATCGCACTTTCCCGTTTTGAGTTTTTGGCATGGATCCCGAGGCAACACTGTGACCCATTTTCTGTTTGGCTTTGTGGGACAGCATCGAGGTGTTTTGGCCATATCTTTGCGCACGAGCGTCAAACGGAAACGAGCTTATACAACTTTTTCATCTTCAGATCGCAAGGAACGCGCTCGTATTTTCCTTGGATTTTTCTGAGATTTCATCAGAGGTGAAAATCACTGTTTCTCTGTGTACAGTGCTACAGTCTTTTTGTGCTGAAATCTTTTGAGTGTACCACCTTGTCGAATTTATATCTTGGCTTACCAAACTCAGATTTGGGCGTGCAAGCTACCGTTGCGAAGCTATCGACGCGAGGACTCGCGGTGATATTTTTCTGGGAATTTTCTGGGCTCTTCCTGTAGGTGAAAATTAAGCATTTCTGGGACATTTGTTGTATGTGTGTGTGAGAGCAGATTTTGGAATGTATGTGTAATAGTGGACTTTGTATTGTGCCAGGAGGGTTACGGGTCTGTGCTGAACTTATTGGAGCAAGGGATTAGAGTTATCTGGTGTTTTCAGCTGTTGGGCTTTGGACAGTCAGCTTTTCAGGTGGGTGCCTTATTCCCAGAACCGGTGGGCGGTTCTCTAAATTTTTATATGTTAGAATTGCATGCAGGTGTATGGTACAATGGCTGGGATTGATCGGTAAGCCTAACAATGTGGATTTATGGGAATTGCAAGTGAATTATTCATTGTATGAAAATGGTATTAATCAAACATTCATGTTGATGATTAGTGGAAGCTTTCCTAAGGCAAGGTTACCCTATATGATTGATTATTATTCCATATTAGCACATAACCTTTTATGAGGCTGGTTTATGCAATGGGATAGGATTATGTAGTTATGTGCAGGTTCTACTCTGAGGAGCCATTATGTATTGGGGATTATGGACAGGTATGGTCATTGATAATTTTGGCATGAGGTTTATTTTCTTTATTCTTCCTTGAGGACAAAGGCATGCTTGTATGGACATATAGCTAGGCCACCTTTTACTGCTACACTTTCATGTTGGGATCTGACTTAGGAGAAACCATGTTTGTTCTTTCTCCTTTCTTTCTAGATACTTGATTCGCGTTGCTCGGGTTCGAGCAGGGATTTGGGATAGTGTAGCTGGGGTCCTGGTGTCGGGGACAGGGTTGTGCCGGATGGTGATAGGTTGTGGTTCGTGAGGTATTGCGGCAACCCGCGGACATTGGGCGGTTGACCGGGAGATTGTTTATGCATCAGATTGGGTATCAGGCTTCTCTAGTGGATGGAGTTTCCCCACTTGTTGAGGTTCATTATACCAGATTGGGGATCGGGGTTTCTTTTAGGTGGACGGGGTTTTCCACTTTGATCAGAGTTGTGATCCAGTCCTACTATATCGTGATACTTGTGACAGAGATACTTGTTACTGAGTTACTTTACTCGTGTGGGTCAGCTCCCCACGAGTGCCACTCCGGAGTAGGCGATTACACACTCGGCCAGTGAGTGCCAGATTTTGGTTATTGGCCAGTGAGAGCCAGACCTTCTTTATCGGTCAGTGAGTACCGATTTGCGAGCAGATACTTGAGACAGTTTGAGCAGGCAGAAGTACCGGGTTTATACCGGTTCATTCGATTGGGTTGTTTCGATCAGATACTTTTATTGTTACACTCACGTCAGGGGGACTGAATGGAGTCTAGTGGCTGTGTGTAGAACAGTGCTAGTGTTGATAGGAACCGTTGGGTTTGACGGTGGTCCCGTGGTCGTTGTGAGTTCTTTGACCATTGTGTGAGAGGTTGAGCATCTTGAGTCTATCCGTTTTTGAGAGAGAGAGAGGGCATGGACTTTTGACTATAGCCTGCATGAGCCACTACTCGATAGCGAGTTAGTCCGTTTGGACGCCCTACGTAATTCCTGCCCGTTAGCGGGAGGTGGTGTAGGTGGGCGCAGGTTTGACTGGACCCGATGTGGCACAGTCGGCTTGATTGGGTCGATTGAGCACCACGTGTGCGGGTGTTGCATATCTTTATCAGAGTTTCCCCCATTGGAGCCTTTAGTATAGAGGCATGGTAGCTGTAGAGTGTCTCAGCTTCTTCTTTCAGTTTTATTGCATTGTTTATCTTTTGCCTCTAGTAGTCTTGGTGGGCAGATCGTCGGGCCTAGTGGCGATACCCACTGAGAACTTCCCTTTTTTGCGTAGTTCTCACGCCTGTTGGGGGTTTTTTTCCCATTTTTTGTCCTTTCTCTCCCTGTTTTGCAGAGTCTTGGCGGGTGTTGCCGTTTCTGCGGTTGCTGTTCGCGGTGAGGGAGTAGCGAGCTAGATCCTGACCCATTGGAGAGTAGCGGTACCACCCCTTTGAGGAAATCTTCAGCATAGTCGGTAGATTAGTATTTATTTCCTCTTTTGAGAGACTGATGTAGTGAGGATATGAATGTCTGAGAGCTGGTACACTGATGTTTTATTTGAGATGATCTCCCTTGTTGAGCTATGAGTTTTGTACTCGAGGTTATTGTATGATTATCATTTTTGGGAGATGGACCTTATTGTTTTATCTTCAGTTGTCACGGTGGTTGATTTTATTTTAATAGCAGTTTTCTCTTTTAGCTCTGATATCTGTTAGCTGTAGCTCTTTTTGCAGGTAGGACGCTTCGCCTATGCGGGTTTGGCATAGGTGGCGGATTCGTTGGCGAGCCCGGGTCGCAGTTTCGACCCCGGGGCGTGACAGATTAAGTTGGTATCAGAGCTTAGGGATAGGTCAGTTGGGACTTAGGAACCCTAGGCTTGTGGCGGACCCTAGGATGTTAGGGTGTGAGAGATGCGACATTTTGCGAAAGTCGGTTGATTTGGTTTTGACTCTTCCTGTGAGTGAAGAGGGATCGACATACCCTATTTTTGTGGACAGTTATGTTGGCTGCAGACAACATAAAGTTACAAAAATAGAGGGATGTCTTTGACTTTCAGCTAGATTGGGTCGAGCGTTTGGGATGTGCCGATTTGCGGTTTGTCGTGGCGAGCTGTGTCTCCCCGATGTTGGGCCCTGACCCGGTGCACTTTGGTGCAGCAGTTGGGTCTGAGCTTGTTGTTTCGGGCCGGATACCAGATTGGCGTCAGAAAGCTCCGGACCCAGATGACAGAATTGTCAGAGGCTTCTCAGCTGCAGAGTGAGCGAGCATCTGGTTTGGTGACACAGTTGTCGGAGCAGTGGGCAGCCTGATAGTACTTTTCTTCTGAGACCACCAGGATGTAGTATCCTCAGCAGCAGGGATTTCTGTAGTGCCAATGGAGCGAGTGGCCCCTCCGTGCCAATGTTTAGTGCCAAGGCACCGAGACAGGGTGGATAGTTGACCGCTGGTGAGCCGAGGGGACATGATCGATCTATTGAGCCAGATTTGGCAGGTGAACCACCCCGACTCGTAAGATTGAGTTTGGAGCCTTTGGAGGCCGAGTCGTGGCTGGTGGTGATGGAGTGATCAACTGGGAGCCTCCCTGTGCTAGAGAGTTACGCAGTTGTTGAACTGCGCGCTCCAGGTTTCGAGGGACGAGGCGCATAGGATATGTGAGACTGGGAGTGGATTGCGCCAGGATACTTTCAGCTTCTTCGGTCCCTCCTGTTCAGATTTTGGATTGTGGATGCCTTGATAGAGTTGGCATTGTGTTTGGAGCTGGGCGCTGCAGTTCTTTGGATGGGGATCTGCCACTGGAGGCGTGTTCGGGACGGTGGCGCTTGGCGCTAGGTGATGGAGGACAGATCGGCCGGCAGAGGCAGTTTCGTTTTGCTTTCCTGGAGGGCGGATATCCTTGTGGATGGTTGATGTAAAGCTTACCCAAGGGAATTCTACCCTTTGTGATTTTTAACTTGCATGTTTTGAATGTATTATATGGGATTGAGGGGTGAGCTTAGTAAGGATAAGTGTATAGGGAATTGCATGGATTAATGGTGTTTTGTCTTATGACGGTTGCAATAATGGATTTCTGAGATGTTGGCGATCGGGTGGACCCCGATGGCAGTATCAGTATCTATATCAGAGTAGCGCAACGGTAGCGCAGTTTGGTTGTCTGCGGAAGACCGTATCCGTCGCCGCAGTGTGAGCAGAGACAAAGTTTGTGCTCCCTTTGTGTTTGGTTCGTATATTTCTGGTGGACTAAGCGACAACCGCTTGCATCGTGTGGATGATTTGTGCCGCCTGGTTGGAGGACGCCACGGCAGTGATCAGGTTGTTGCAGGTGTGATTTCATCACAGTAGTTGGAGTTAGTGCACTTGCTTTCCCCGGCATGGACTAGAGGCGAGTTGTTACCACGTGCACTAGAGGTACAGGATACCATCGGTGTTGTGCATGTGAAGGAGGCTTGTGGATTATGTTCAGGTGTCGTTGAGACCATGAGTTTATACCGGCAAACCTTTTGATATGGGTGGCAGTTCGATGTTTTGACCCAATGCTTGGGATTGGTTGGCACAGCACCACGGGATGGTTAAGTGCAGAGAGGGTGATGATTGTGACTTGTGCGAGGCGACAAAGGAGGCTTGTTATGAGGAGATGGTTCGAGCACTCAGGTTTTAGCGACAGTGTGAGAGGAGCTTATGGCGGCGCCGGGACCAAAGGATATTTCTATTGCTGCGAAATCCCGGGTGTGAGTCCACTCGAGTCGATGATTATGCCGCCTGTTAGGGAGATTGAGATTGCGGTTGACGTGGTTTGGAGACCGCGCCAACCTCAATAGCACCGCTTGGATATTATCTGTAAGCTGGGAGAGTTGATCGCACCGGTACAGGGATCTGATGGATCGAGGGTCTGTTTGACCTAATGCCACGTCGTTGATACACGACGGTGAGAGCCCTTTGGGATTGGAGCCCAGGCAGGTCCATGTATTATTTAGAATCTTTTGATGGAGCTATATTCCGGCAGTTATTGTATGATGCCTACCCCAATTTGGAATTTCAGCTGAGGCTTTGTCTAGATGGTGTTCAGACACGGTAGGGCACTATGAGTACAATGAAGCCAATGGAATGACTAATGCCCTGTCGCCTTTAAAATTGAGGAATTTCGTGTTCCAGTCAGACTTGAACGATTGTTAGCGGCATCCTCCAGGGATATTTTGTTTTACCCCCCCCCCCCCCCCCCCCTCCCTAAGTGATTTAGAGCTTGTGCAGCATTTGTAGATGGTGTGACAAGATCTGTGAGGATGGAGCTTTATGCCAAGTTGTTTTGGTACAAGTTTTAGCTTCGAGAGCATATCTTCCTGGATTACATATTCTAAGCCGTAGGGCGGCGGTGGAAATCTGGCCAAAATGGATGCTATTTAAGACCGGCTGAGATCGACGGTTATTGTTAGGGTGGGGAGCTTGTGGATCGGATACTGCCAGCGGGGCTTGTGGAGCGGATGATGAGATTGGTACCAGCGCCGATTTTAACCTTGTCAGTGGTGGGAGATGGATTTGCGTGTTATAGTGATACCTCCCGTAGTGGCTGTAAAGCTACCATTTGATTTTGTTAAGCATCCAGTATCACCCCGACAGAGCCACTGTGGTGGCAGATACCTGGAGCAGAAGAGCTATTTGGGAGTCGAGTTTGACGGTTCCATAGCTGGCACTGTGTGGGGCCATGCTTGTGTGCAGGGTTTGAGTTTGTGTCCCTGAGGATCCCTTTTGATGAAAGGCTGCGGCTGAGCAATCCACTTGGTGGTTGAGTTTTGAGGGTGCTGAGTGTAAACCCCCGCTTGTTAGGGCCCCTTTTCTGTGCGGTGTTTGTGTGGATGTGTTTCGGGTCGCTTGGGTTGATTGGCTCTTAGGAGTGATGTTAGAGCGTGTTGCTCGGCTATTTGTTCCTTTCCCCCCGTCTTTTGTTGGGTTTTTGAGGTTTTTTTTTGCATCTCGGCTCAGGAGTGTATGTTTTTAGACCCCTCGCCCGTGATTGACTCGTTCCTCTTGGGCTGGATAGTGTTTGGGTACGAGGGACGCCCGTTGCGAATTCCGGCTCGTGAGGTGAGGAATTGCGCAATCGGGCTATGCCGTTCTGGTTGTTGCTGTTGTTGTTGCTGAGGAGTAATCATGGGGAGTGATTGGTGACTGGGAGCTGGAGACGGCGGTGTTGAGTATGACCCCTGGTTTTTGAGACTCCTTGGGAGTTGCTTTAGTTTCGAGGACGAAACTTTCTTTTAGTGGGGGAGGATGTGGTGACCCGATCTTTGCAGGGCTTCTGCTTGTGACCAGCAGCTTCTGAAGCCTACGCGGCATGTCGGCGGTGTTCGTGCGCCATTTTGGACACAAGTGATGGACTCGGGGCTTAAAATGGATCACGTGGGTAACCGGAGACCCCGTCGGATGTTTAGAGGCGTTTTTCGCGCAAATCGGTTATCAATTTAGGCTTGCGCAAAAATCGGATAAAAATACCTTTCCGGGAGCCTCCGGCATTTATAGGTTTGGAATTTGGCAAAATGGACACCGTATTTGGAATCAGCGCGCGAAAACGGTCAAGATGGGCTATTTACTTATTTTTTCGGTGTTGCTACAGTAAAAGTACTGTTCCACACCCCGGAACAGTAACCTCCGGTAACGGCCTGGGCGGCGCGGGCAGCGGCGGAAGGGCGGAGGGCGCTCGGGCAGCGGCTAGCGGCCGCGGGCAGGCGCTGAGGGCGCGGGCAGGTGCGCGGCCCACCGCGGAGGGCGGCGCCGGGAGCGGGCCACGTGGCGCTTTCCTGTTGGCCGGCGCAGCAGGCGCGGTCCACGAAACTGGGCCGGTTGCACGGTGAACCGATTGACGCGTGGCAGACGATTACTGGTGCGGTGTTGTGCGTGCGGTCCACGCAAGGAGTGGGGATTGACCGGGGCAGGTGGCCGTACGGCGGGGTAGGTGGCCGTACGGCGGGGCAGGCGCGACGTGCGCGGTGCACGGTTGCCGGGCCACGTGGCGCGTGCCACTAGTGGCGCAGGTGCGCCGGGTGCAGCGGGGCCCGGTGGAGCGGTGTAGTGGCCACGTGGCGGCCTGGTCGTTCGGGCTTGCACAGTAATG
>CM055070.1:10160074-10236362 GCA_029204045.2 Tillandsia leiboldiana | reverse complement strand
AGTACTGGCGCCTGTTGGTAGTTGTATGCCCCAAAAGCTATCAGGCTGACGCATTTTTTTATGGGACATATTTGTACTGTGATCTTTATTATTATTTGGGCATCTTATGCCATTCATGTTTAATGTGTCATGAATCGTCCTTGAATTAATGAGCGGATAATGTTATTCTTAACAGTTAGAATTTGAGATACATATTAATTGGTGATTAACGTCATAAATGCTCTCAATCGGAGGATCATCATGGGGACGATGATTGATCCGGTAAGATTGATGTAGTGCCGCTCTCTTTTAGGATGACGATCTCAAGTCATCAGGTGTGGACACTGGAGCGAACGTGCAGGTGGTTGTTAGAGAACAAGGGCACTGAGCGTGACCATTACGAATAGACAATGGATGTCTACTCTTCGTCAGTACTGTGTAGAGGTCCTGGCATTCCGATGCCTTTGTGCTACCTCCTTTTATGACGTGATTGTTAGGAAAACTTTTCACTGGTGTTTTCTGCAATGGACTGGCCTGGACCGCGTATTTTCTAAAACGATGAGCTCGAAAACGGAGGACGCCAAAGCGAACGGATCCGGATTCCGATTCACGAATCTCCGGAATGGGGGTCAAAGCGTTTGTCCTTTGAGTGTGCATCGGAATCCGTGCTAAGTGGCCGGCACGCTTTTTGAGGTGATCGAACGGGATCCTTCTACGATCTGACTTTTTCACGTAGATTATGTTTTGGGTTATTTTAATTAAATTTGTGGTAGTACCTCGACCTTCGCGTTTCCGTTTTGGCCCTAATTAATATTTTCAGTTGTTAGGGGGGGTTGAAATTCGAGAATTTCTGGGCAGACCGTCCGGGCTCGCGAGTATTTTTAGGTGGTAGAGCTCGCCGAAATGGGAGAACTTAGCGCGATCAGATTCAAATTCCGACCCCGGGATCTCCCAGAATAATTTCTGAATGGTTATACTTGCGGTTCCGGATGCATCAAAAAGTGTGCTGCGTGCGATCGGCACGCTTTTCGAGGTAAACCAGCGGTCCGGGTGCATCAAAAAGAGTGCGAAGGAATCGGCATGTTTTTCGAGGTAATTGGACCCCTGGTCCGCATCCATCGCTAAGTGGTTGAAGGTGGGGTTTAAAGGTGCAATCCCCTCCCCTTCACGCCAGAATGATTAATTTACTTTTGGGTTAGCGTGTAAGTCAGGGTGGGGGGAGCGTGCGGGGGGGAAACCCCAAACCATATTTTTTCCTCTTTTCAAGACGACGTGGGGAAACCGAGACTGGGAGGTGGGGGAGAGGAAGGAAAACGGCTTCCTTTCTGCGGGATGGATCGAGCAAGGAACGGGCGATACTTCTCTTCCTCCTCCTCCAGAGAAATCAAGGTTAGCATCGTGCTTTTAATTTTTTAGGATTGGCGTTTCGGGTGTTGGTGGTTCGGATGTCGCGAGCGACCGGTTTGGTTTTGAACGGGAGGGCCGCCGCCGTTTAACGGACTAGGACCTCGGGGAGGGAATGACGCGGGCGTTATCGTGGTCACGAGGGTCGTCGCCGCCGCCAGCGGTCGCATGGTCGCAATCGGAGCCGGAAAAGGGTACGTTTTAGGGTTTACTGTTCATTTCCGGCCATGCTACGCCCCGGTCCATCGGATTACCGGCACTCCGCGGACGCCTCCGCTTGCCCGAAGGCGCGGACTCCGTGCACGGGCCGCGTGCGCCAGCCAGCCAGGCTGCGCGGTGCACAACGAGGAGTGCACCCGGTGCTCGCCCCCGCACTCCGCGCAGGTGGACCCGGTCGCGCCTTTTGCCCTTGCGCGACCCGCCCAAGCCTCAGCGGTCCACCGCTGTTGCGTGCGCCCGGTCTGCGACGGCCCCCCCTGTCCGTGAGCCGGTACGCGACATTGGCCGTTCTCCCACGGTCCACACAGCAGTGCTCGTCGGTCTGCACCGCCGCTGCCTTCTGTCGTTGACCCGGCCACGCCTGGGACCCGTGCACCGCCCTCAGCCTAAGGTCGGAAGCTCCGTTTTTAGCCCTTTCGCCCGTTTTTGAGTGTTTTTTTTGAACGCGACGATGTTTTTTAACGATAATTCTTACTGTAGTTCGTCTTCGGGCAAAGGTGTGTGTGGTTTCAGCAGGAGTTTCCGCATCGTCTTCTTCCTCGTGTTCGAGGTGCGTACCCCTTAGAACCCCTTGTGCATATTTTCGTTACTATTATGTTTCATCATCATCATATTTGTGGCGACGAGGGTCACGGTGTACGAGGATACATCCCATTGTGGCGAATCTTTCCGGTGTTTGAATTACGGTATTGTGGGAGAGGTGTAAGAGTAAGTAGTTGCATCATTTAATATTGTTAACTCCCGTATCACTTATCATATGCTCTTATCGATGTTATAGCGACCAAGTGTCCGCGGTGCCCTATATTATGTATCGTATGTGGGTTTTCATTTTGAGACTTAGCGTAGGGCTTCCAACTTTTGTGACGGTGTTAATTGTATGTTTAACTGTACTAATGCTGATAGTCTCTAGGGTCCTCGCTCTTTGGTTATATATTGGTTCTGGTTACTGTGCTCGAGGCTATGACACGCGCACCCACGTGTGGCCACCGCAAGGGTGTGCTTTTCCGGAAAAGTGGTCGATGACCCGTGTATACCCACGAGGGGACGTAGTGGGGGCCCCGTAGGTGGGGGTTTGAGGCGCCAAGGTGCGAGCGGTGAGACCCGTCGATGTAGGTGCTCGGCGTGGTTTACCAGGTAGGTGCTCGGTCTGGTTTCCCGAGGTTGGTGCTCGGTTTGGTTTTCTTTCCCAAGGTTGGTGCTCGGTTTGGTTTTCTTTCTTGAGGTTGGTGTTGGTGCTCGGTCTGGGTTGCCGGGGCAGGTACCCGGTTCAGGTTTTGCAGGGGAGGGGACACCGTCGATCGCACGATGCGGAGGGCGGTTACTCTAGTTTTCTTACGGTTTGCTTTGGTTAGTCTTCCTGCATTTCATCTGTTATACCTTGTGTCGCTGACTTCCCACTCTGTGACAGGTTTCTTCGGGGGTGAGAGCGAGTGCGACGGTGAGGCCGTGACAGGAGTACTTTTGGTCCTTCGAGATCATAGGCTGTATTTATTTCTTATTTTACTCATTTCATTACTGTTAGTAGCTTACTATGTGGATTGCGATACCCTTGTGGGGTCGATGTGGATGTTGGAATATCCTTTTATTACCCATGTGGGTAGTCGCATTGCTTTTCCCGATTGGCCGTTTTTAAACTACCAAAGCAAAGAAGAAGAAAAATATTTCGAAAACTGTTTTGAAAATCTGGGTGTCGTGTGGGATCCATTTCAAAACCTATGGATTTTTGGATTTCGAAAACTGTTTTGAAAAACCTGGGTGCCGTGTGGGCACCGTTTCTAATACTTATGGGAAATGGTTGTATGTATTCGACTGTTGGGCTAGTGTGGTTAAGTGATGATTGTATGGTTGTTGTAGTCAGGACGCCGTGCATATACAAAGGAGACTCTGCCCGTTCGTAGAGTGAATTTGTATATGCGGCGGGTCTGGGCACGCACCGGGGGAGTTTGGTTTAAAAAAAAAAATTATTATATGCAAATTCAAATCCTTTTAGTGGTCGTCTTCCGCTTAATGAAACCCCCGGGGCGTGACAGATTAAGATGGTATCAGAGCAAAACAGCTTTAACCACAGTAGTCGCTGTCCAACATCCACAGGCGCACATTACCTCTGTCTACTAACTAATGAAATGATCAGGGTATAATTGAGTAGAGATGCGAGAGTGCGGGACTGTTGAGTTTTGTTTTCCGGTTTAGCTCGGGTGTCGTGCTAGTGTAGTCGGGTTGATTTGGAGGTTGGGGTCGAGGCGGCTGCCACCGGGGGCCTTGGTGGTGCTATGAATTAATGGATTAGGCAACCAACATAGGACACGGTGAGTCTGCTGACGGTGGTTATGCACTTGGTGTGGCTGTAGGCACGGCAGATCGTTGCGCCGACTTTATTTTTTTTTCAAACCCCTTCCTCTGCCGACGTTCGGGTCGTGGTCTCTAACAGCGGAGGGTAGTAGTGCAACCACCGGTGTTTGTTGTGTGTCGGCCGTTGGTCGGTCGTGGGTAACTGGACAGTCGTTTGTCTATACCTGTACCTTCTAGGTCTTCTGGTGTTAGGTTGTAGCAACTAATCGGCCGATTCTTTTGCACCGTGGGCAAGGTATGGGTGGAAATGAGGATTCTTCCCCTATGGTTGTTACCCATAGTTCGGCTTTTTACCGTAGACAGGTGACGATTGTAGAAATTATCGTGATAGGGTCTCGGGGTGCTCCTTTGGGTTAGAAAGGGAGACCACTGGGGCTAGTAAATCTTATTCATTTGGACTAGTTTTCGGTTTGAGAGGTCGTGCCTTGGTTCGCACAAGTGTGCGTAAGTGGTGACTTTTATTGGTGTTGGCGCGTGATCCCTCGAGTGCGTTTAGTGAACCTAGGCAACTTTTGACAAGGCTCTTCTCGCTGTTTTCGTTGCTGTCTTCTTGCGACCCTTTAGGTTTCAGATGGATAGTCTGCAGTACCTGTAGGTCTTTGTTGAGCAGACTAGAGTTTGGATTTTTCTCCTAGTTGGGGTGTCACGATTTGGTCTGGAGGCTTACCGCTCGATTCGATGCCCGGTGCTTGGAGGGGCAACGGATCGGGACCGGGAGTTAGTGGTTAATTAGAGTGTCGCACCCCGTCGGTGCCAGGACAGAGGTGGGACCCTACCTTGGGGGTTTTGTAGCCAGCTTCCCCTGACTAAGGCATAGCCTTGAGGCCTAGTTTGGGAGCGTTTTGGGTCATTGATCTTTTGGGGCAGGTGTGGGTCAAGGGGATCTGTCGACTACTCGGAGTTTTGGCACTGACACTTTCGGCTAGGAGGCCCTGTACGTAGCTCTTTCTGTGGGGTAGACATTATGGTAGGTCTTAGAGCTAATACCTAACGTTAGTTTTGACCATCGCCTCGGTAGGACGGACAGTCGGAACGAGTGGTCCGGGATGGTGGTTATGCTCCGAGCTTGTGGCCCGTGTTGGTGACGGAGGGGAGCAGTCCGTGTTGGCGACAGGCGAGTTCGTTGTTTACAGGGGGGAAAATTTCGGGTAGTTAGTGACCCAGACTTTTTGCTAGCACCTCTTGGAGACGTGTGAGGGCGTTAGCGTGGTTTGTTTTCCTTGTCGTCGGTTAGTTGTTTTGGACTTTTAAGGGTTCATCAGACCGAGTGTGTCGCCTTGCGGGCGCACCCGCGCTCTTCGTGCGAAAGAAGAATGGAAGTCTATGTCTACGCATCGACTACAGGGAGATAAACAAGGTTACAGTGAAGAACAAGTCCGGGATTGATGACCACTTCGATCAACTACGAGGGGCACTTGCAGACTATCTCCGGACTCTCAGGGACCAGAGACTGTTTGCTAAGTTGAAGAAATGTGAGTTCTGACTTCGCGAAGTGGGCTTTTGGGGCACACAGTTTCAACAATGGGAATCGCAGAGAATATGAGCGGAACTACCTGGCACACGATCACGAACTGGCAGCAGTCGTCTTCGTTTTAAAACTTTGGAGACACCACCTTTTGGAGTTCATCATGATGTTTTTTGATAGCCACCGCCTTGAGTTTTGTTCACAGAGAAGGATTTGATTTTGGGGCAGAAGCATTGGTGGAGTTGCTGAAGGACTCGGCTTGTCCATTCAATATTCCCCAAGGAGTATAGCCCTTTGTCCAAAGGTGCTTGTTAACCTTTCGTACCATGCTCGCGGTGCTTGTTTTAGACCGTACTGTTGCCTTTTTCAAAGTGATCAAAACATGGTTAGGTAGTTTAAGGGCGCACAAACAGCTTGTTCGTGGCATGATTTTCCACCATAAACTTTCGGCGAGTTAAAAACCCATTTAGAAAATTGCTTACCCGTCCAGAGTTGAAAGAGGAGATATTATAAGAGGCGCACTGCGCTACCTAGGATCCGAATGACACGAAGATGTAAGGGCACGATGGGAGTCAAGTTTCACTCAAAGTCGATCTTTCTACCCATGTACGACGTAGACTAGAGCAACTAATCGAACTTTGTTCCTACATGATGAGTACCACACTTCCTCATTTTTCACCCCCTTGAAAAGTCCAGCAAGTACCGGGTCCTTGTGTTGCTTCGGAGGCGTCGTTTTCCCAGACTTTGTTCGTTCAAACTGATGGAGCTCTTCCTGCATTGCTTCAATCCAGTAGTCATCCTGAAGAGCTTCATCGACGTTCTTTGGTCGATTAAGGAACGTAAGCAAGCGAATCCACAAACCAAGTGTTCCAGTCCTGACTCCTTCTTGAGGGTCTCCAATAAATTCGATTCCGGATGATCCTTGGAGATGCCTTATTTTTGAAACGGAGTACTCGGGGGAGATGATTCCTACAATGAACTGGAAGCAATCCTATTATGAGCATTTGCATCATTAATGTGGGGTATTTTCATGAGTGGAGCTGCATGTTACAGTTTTAGAGTTATCTTATTAGGAGACACGGTAGAGTCTTTTTAGATGCTCACGAAAAACTCGATATTTACTTTTCATAAGAGCATTGTGGTGACCCGGATCTTTGCAGGGCTTCTACAGTGTGACCAGCAGCTTCTGGGAAGCCTACGTGGCATGTCGGCGGTGTTCGCGCGCCAGTTTGGACACAAGAGATGGACTCGGGGCTTTAAAATGGATCTCGTAGGTAATCGGGGGACCCCATCGGATGTTTAGAACAGTTTACGCCGAGGAGTGGATATCAAATTTAGGCTCGGCGCGGAATTCGGATTAAAAATACCTTTCCGGGAGCCTCCGGCAAATTATAGGATTGGAATTTGGCAAAAATGGACGCCGGATTTGGAATCAGCGCGCTAGAAAACGGTCCAGATGGGCTAATTACTTACTGTTTTTGAGCTTGCGGGTACTGTTCATGCCGGAACAGTATTTCCGGCGATCGCCGGCGGCGGCCGGCGGCGGCGGGCGGCTTCGGCGGGCGGCGGCGCAGCCTCGGCAGGCGTTTGGCTGCCGCGGGCAGGCGGCTGAGGGCGCGGGCAGGCGGCTGAGCGCGCGGGCAGGCGCGCGGTCCACCGCGGAGGTCGTGCACCGGGGGCGGGCCACGTGGCGCTCTCCGGTTGGCCGGTTCAGCGGGAGCGGTCCACTGAAATTGGGCCCGGGTGCACGGTAGACCGGGTGGACACGTGGCGTGAGGTGATTGGTTCGGTGTTGTGCTCCCGGTCCACGCAACCGGTGGAGTGGGTGACCGGGGCAGGTGGCCGTACGGCGGGGCAGGTGGCCGTACGGCCCGGGTCAGCCGCGACGTGCGCGGTCCACGGCGCGACGTGCGTGGTGCACGGGTTGCCGGGCCACGTGTCGCGTCGCCATTTGCGGGCGCAGGTGCACCGGGTGCAGTGGGGCCCGGGGGAGTAGTGGACTGAGCTGTGTGGTGGACCGGGCCGCACTGTGCGCGCCCGAAACTTGGCGGGCCGGGCCGCACTGTGCGCGCCCGAATTCGGGCGGACCGGACCGGGCGCCCGAAAGTTGGGACACAATGGGAATTTTTCCAATTGTTTCCTCAGCCTATAAATAGGCAGCCCGAGCCCTCTTCTTTGGCTCTTTTCTCTCAGCCCACGCACCATCTGCCCGAGCACCTTGAAGAAGACTTGTTCAACTCTTAATTCTTGATCTTCCTGCCAAGTTCTACGATTTTAGGAGCACGCATCCCGAGGTTCTGGATTTTACGGCGCGGCGCGACGTTGCATTCCTAGGGTTCTTCTTCGGCGCAGCGGACAGTGTTTTAGCTCCCCTGGGCTACCCCGAGATCATTTTGCAGTGATTCTTGCGCCGACAGACTCCTAAGAGGTAGGGCTTCATCTTTCGTATTGATCGCGCTTTCCTGTTGCGAGTTTTTGGCACGGATCCCGAGGCAACACTGTGACCCATTTTCTGTTTGGCTTTGTGGGACAGCATCGAGGTGTTTTGGCCATATCTTTGCGCACAAGCGTCAGCCGGAAACGAGCTTATACAACTTTTTCATCTACAGATCGCAAGGAACGCGCTCGTATTTTTCTTGGATTTTTCTGAGATTTCATCAGAGGTGAAAATTACTGTTTTCTCAGTGAACAGTGTACAGTTTTAATACAGATTTTTGTATGAGTGTACCCCCTTGCCGAATTTTTATCTTGACTTACCGAACTCCGATTTGGGCGTGCAAGGTACCGTTTCGAAGCTATCGACGCAAGGATTGCTGTGATATTTTTATTGGAATTTTCTGGGCACTATCTGCAGGTGATAATTTAACAGTTCAGAATTCGAGGTTGTATGTGGTTTTAAGTGCTATATTTGGGAGCCTAGTGTAATTAGTGGACTTTGTATTGTGCCAGGAGTGTTACGGGTGTGCTGAACTTATTGGAGCAAGGGATTAGAGTTATTTGGTGTTTTCAGCTGTGGGCTTTGGACAGTCAGCTTTTCAGGTGGGTGCCTTATTCCCGGAACCGGTGGACGGTTCTCTAAATTTTCATATGTTAGCATTGCATGCAGGTGAATGGTACAATAGCTGGGATTGATCGGTAAGTTTAACAATGAGGATTTTATGGAAATTGCAAGTGAATTATTCACAGTATGACAATGGTATTAATCAAATAGTCATGTTGATGATTAGTGGAAGCTTATCTAAGGCAAGGATACCCTATATGATTAATTATCATGCCATATTAGCACATAACCTTTTATGAGGATGGTTTATGCATTGGGATAGGATTATGTAGTTATGTGCAGGTTCTACTCTGAGGAGCCATTATGGATTGAGAATTATGGACAGGTATGGTCATTGATAATTTTGGCATGAGGTTTATTTTCTTTATTCTTCTTGAGGACAAATGCATGCTTGTATGGACATATGTGTAGGGACATATAGTTAGGCCATCTTTTACTGCTGCACTACATATTGGAATTTGACTTAGGAGAAACCATGATTGCTTTCTTTCTCCTTTTATTTAGACTTTTGAGTCATGTTGCTCGGGTTCGAGCAGAGGTTTGGGATAGTGTAGCTGGGACCTTAGGGTCAGAGACAGGGTGTGCTTGATGTTGGATTGTGGGTTATTGCGGCAACCGCGGACAGTAGGCGGTTGACCGGATCTTGATTAATTTACCCAATTGTGGATTGTGGGTTATTGCGGCAACCGCGGACAGTAGGCGGTTGACCGGATCTTGATTAATTTACCCAATTGTGGGTTGTGGGTTATTGCGGTGACCGCGGACTTTGGGCGGTTGACCGGATGTTGACTATTGCATCAGATTGGGTATCAGATCTGTTCTAGTGGATGGTGTTTCCCACTTTTTGAGTACTATTGCATCAGATCGGGGTTTTGTTAGTGGACGGAGTTTCCCACTTTGATCATAGTCTTGATCCAGTCCTGCTATTATGAGACAGTGGTTACAGAGATACTCGATACAGTGATGCTTGATACAGTGATACTTTACTCGTGTGGGTCGCTCCCCTCGAGTGCCACTCCGGAGTAGGCTTTCCACGGTGTGAGCGCCGGGCACCAGGCAGGGTTCTTGAGTTCGACAGCAGAGCAGGCAGTACCAGTGATTACTGGTCTATCGATTGGGTTTATTCAGGCAGATACTTTTTGTTACACTCGTGCCTGGGGGACCGAGTGGAGTCTAGTAGCTGTGTTTAGACCAGTGCTAGTATTGTTGGGAACCGTCGGGGTTTGACGGTGGTCCCGTGGTCGTTGTGAGTTCTTTGACCATTGTGTGAGAGGTTGAGCATCTTGAGTCTATCCGTTCTGAGAGAGAGAGCATGGATTATGACTATAGCCTGCATGAGCCACTACTCAATAGCGAGTTAGTCCGTTTGGACGCCCTACGTAATTCCTGCCCGTCAGCGGGAGGTGGTTGTAGGTGGGCGCAGGTTTGACTGGACCCGATGTGGCAGTCAGCTCGATTGGGTCAGTTGAGCACCTCGTGTGCGAGTGTTGCATATCTTCATCAGAGTTTCCCCATTTGAGCATTTGGATAGAGGCATGGTAGCTGTAGAGTGTTTCCAGCTTCTCCTTTCAGTTTTACTGCATCGGTTATCTGTTGCCTCTAGTAGTCTTGGTGGGCAGATCGTCGGGCCTAGTGGCGATACCCACTGAGAACTCCCTTATTTGCGTAGTTCTCACGCCCGTTGGGGGTTTTCCCCCTTTTGTCCTTTCTCCTCTTTGTTTTGCAGAGTCTTGGCGGGTGTTGCCGTTCTGTGGTTGCTGTTTCTGCGGTTGCTGTTCGCGATGAGGGTGTAGCGAGCTAGATCCTGACCCATCTTTGGAGAGTAGCGGTACCCCCTTTGTGGAGATCTTCAGTATAGTCGGTAGATTGGTATTTATTTCCTCTTTTGAGAGACTGTTGTAGTGAGGATATGATGTATTGAGAGCTTGTACACTGATGTTTTATTTGAGATATCTCCCTGTTGAGCTATGAGTTTTGTACTCGAGGTTAATGTATGATTATCATTTTTGGGAGATGGACCTTGTTGTTTTATCTTCAGTTGTACAGTGGTTGATTTTATTCTACAGCAGTTTTATCTTTTAGCTCTGATATCTGTTAGCTGTAGCTCTTTTTGCAGGTAGGACGCTTCGCCTATGCGGGTTTGGCATAGGTGGCGGATCTGTTGGCGAGCCCGGGTCGCAGTTTCGACCCCGGGGCGTGACAGATTAGGTGGTATCAGAGCCTAGGTTGTAGGTCATGGTGGACTTAGAAACCCTAGGCTTGTGGTTGGACCCTAGGATGACTTCGTGAGAGTCGTGATTTGTAGCGAGAGTCCTGATTGAGTTTTACACCTCTCCCGAGGGACGGGATGAGTGATTGGCATGTTTATTCTCCTAAGTAGTTATGTTGGCTGCAGACAACATAACGCTATGGAATGGGTGACATGCTCTAGACTTTCGCTGGATTGGGTCGAGCGTTGTTGTGTGCTGATTTGTGGTTTCGTCGTGGCGAGCGGTGTCTCCCCGACGCTGGGTTTGGGACCCTTGTGCATCCTGTCATGGCAGTTGAGCTTGAGCGGTTGGTTTTGGGCCGGATACCCGGATTGAGGTCAGAGAACTCCGGACCCAGATGACAGGATTGTCAGAGGCATATCAGCGGCAGAGTGAGCAGCTAGTGTGGTGACGCAGTTGTCAGAGCAGTGGGCAGCCCGACAGTACTTTCCTTTTGAGACCACCTGGATGTAGTACCCTCAGCGGCAGGGATTTCTGTAGTGCCAATAGAGCGAGTGGCCCCCTCCGTGCCAATGTTTAGTGCCAAGGCACTGAGGTAGGGTGGATGGTTGACAGCAGAGGAGCTGTGGGGCATGTTTGATTTAGTGAGCCAGATTTGGCAGATGAACCACCCCGACTCGTAAGATTGAGCTTGGAGCCTTTGGAGGCAGAGTCGTGGTTGGGGGTGATGGAGTGATCAATTGAGAGCCTCCCTGTGCTAGAGAGTTTATGCAGTTGTTGAACTGGTGCTCCAGGTTTCGAGGCACATAGGATAAGTGAGATTGGGAGTGGATTGCACCAGGATACTCTTTAGTTTCTTTTCGGTCCCTCATGTTCGGGTTTTGGACTGTGGATGCCTCGTCGGAGTAGGCATTGTGTTTGGAGCTGGACACTGCAGTTCCTTGGATGGGGATCTGCCGCTAGAGGCGAGTTCTGGAGGGAGGCGCTTGGCGCTAGGTGATGGAGGACAGATCGGCAGGCAGGGGCATTTTCGTTTTGCTTTCCTGGGTGGTGGATATCCTTGTGGATGGTTAATGCAAAGCTTACCCAAGGGAATTCTACCCTTTGTGATTTATAACTTGCATATTTTGATTGTATCATATGGGATTGAGGGGTGAGCTTAGAAAGGATAAGTGTATAGGGAATTGCATGGATTAATGGTGTTTTGTCTTATGACGGTTGCAATGATGGACTTCTGAGATGTTGGGGATCGGGCGGACCCCGATGGCTGTATCAGTGTCTATATCAGAGTAGCGCAACGGTAGCGTGGTTTTGTTGTCTGCGGAGGATCGTATCTGTTGCCTCAGCGTGAGCAGAGACAGAGGTCGTGCTCCCTTGTGATTGATGGGATATTTTCTGATGGACTAAGCGACAACCGCTTGCATCGTGTGGATGAGCTTGTGCCGCCTGGTTGGAGGGCGCCACGGCAGTGGATCGGGTTGTTGCAGGTGTGATTTCATCACAGCAGTCGGAGTTAGTGCACCTCGCTTTCCGGCATGGACTAAAGGCAGAGTTATTACCACGTGCACTAGAGGTACAGAACATCATCGGTGTTATGCACTGTGAAGGAGGCTTGTGGGTTTTGTTCAGTGTCGTTGTGACCTTGAGTTATACCAGCAAACCTCTTGATATGGGTGGCATGTTCGATGTTTTGACCCAGTGCTTGGGATTGGTTGGCACGGCACCACTGGATGGTTAAGTGCAGAGAGGGTGCTGATTGTGACTTTTGCGAGGCAGACAAAGGAGGCTTGTTATGGGGAGATTGTTCGAGCACACAGGGTTTAGCGACTGTGTGAGAGGAGCTTATGGTGGCGCCGGGACCAAAGGATATTTCTATTGCTGCGAAATCCCGGGTGTGAGTCCACTCGAGTTGATGATTATGCCGCCTGTTAGGGAGATTTTGATTGCGGTTGACGTGGTTCTGGAAACCGCGCCAACCTCAATAGCACCACTTGGATTATCGGTAAGAGCTGGGAGATTTGATCGCACCGGTGCAGGGATCTGTTGGATAGAGGGTCTGTTTGACCTAGTGCCACGTCGTTGATACACGACGGTGAGAGCCTTTGGGATTGGAGTCCAGGCAGGTCCAGGTATTATTTAGAACCTTTTGAAGGAGCTATATTCCGGCAGTTATTGTTTGATGCCTGCGCCAATTTGGAATTTCAGCTGAGGGCATTGTCTAGATGGTGTTCAGGACACAGTAGGGGCATTACGAGTACAGTGAAGCCAATGGATTGACTAATGCCCTGTTGCCTCTAGATTGAGGAATTCTGTGTTTCAGTTGGCCTTGAACGGTTTGATAGCGGCATCCTCCAGGAATATTTTGGTTTTACCCCCTCCCTGAGTGTTTAGAGCTTGTGCAGCATTTGTATATGGTGTGACAAGATCTGTGGGGAAGAAGCTTTTTGCCATGTCGTTGTGGTGCAAGTTTTAGCTTCGAGAGCATATCTTCCTAGATTACTTCTTCTAGCCGAAGGGGCGGCGGTGGAAATTCGGCCAAAGTGGATGCTATTTAAGACTGGCCGAGATCGACGGTCATTGTTGGGGTGAGGAGTTTTTGGACTGGATAGTGCCAGCAGAGCTTGATGACCGGGTGATGAGATTGGTACCAGCGCCGATTCTAACCTAGTCAGTGGTGGGAGATGGATTTGTGAGTTATAGTGATACCTCCCTTAGTGGCTGTAGAGCCACCATTGGATTTTGTGAGCATCCAGTATCACCCCTGACAGAGCCACTGTGGTGGCGGATGCCTGGAGCAGAAGAGCTATTTGGGAGTCGAGTTTGACGGTTCCATTAGCTGGCGCTGTGTGGGGCCATCCTTGTGTGCAGGGTTTAAGTTGAGTCCCTGAGGATCCCTTTTGATGAGAGGCTGCGGCTGAGCAATCCACTTAGGTGGTTAAGTGTTGAGGGCGACCGAGTGTGAACCCCTGCTTGTTTGGGCCCCTTTTCTGTGCAGGTGTTTGTGTGGATGTGATTCGGGTCGCTTTGGTTGAGCTGGCTCTTGGGAGTGATTTTAGAGCGTGTTACTCAGGCTGTTTGTTCCTTTTCCCCCCGCCTTTTGTTGGAGTTTTTGAGGTTTTTCTGCGTCTCAGCTCTGGAGTGTCATGTTTTGGACCCCTCGCCCGTGTTTGACTCGTTCCTTTTGGGGTCTGTGAGAGTTTGGAGTACGAGGGACGCCGTTGCGAATTCCGACTCGTGAGGTGAGGGAATTGCGCAATCGGGCTATGCCGTACTGGTTGTTGCTGTTGTTGTTGCTGAGGAGTAATCACGGGGAGTGATAGGTGACTTGGGAGCTGGAGACGGCGGTGTTGAGTATTGACCCCTGGTTTCTGGGACTCCTTGGGAGTTGCCTTAGTTTCGAGGACGAAACTTTCTTCTAGTGGGGGAGGATGTGGTGACCCGGATCTTTGCAGGGCTTCTACAGTGTGACCAGCAGCTTCTGGAAGCCTACGTGGCATGTCGGCGGTGTTCGCGCGCCAGTTTGGACACAAGAGATGGACTCAGGGCTTAAAATGGATCTCGTAGGTAATCGGGGGACCCCATCGGATGTTTAGAACAGTTTACGCGAGGAGTGGATATCAAATTTAGGCTCGGCGCGGAATTCGGATTAAAAATACCTTTCCGGGAGCCTCCGGCAATTTATAGGATTGGAATTTGGCAAAATGGACGCCGGATTTGGAATCAGCGCGCGAAAACGGTCAAGATGGGCTATTTACATGTATTTTTCGGAGCTTGCTACAGTAATTTTACTGTTCATCGCCGGAACAGTGTTTCCGGCGATCGCCGGCGGCGGGCAGCGGCGGAAGGCGGCGGAAGGCGCTCGGGCAGGCGGCGCGGCGGCCGCGGGCAGGCGCACAGGGGCGCGGGCAGGCGCGCAGGGGGCGCGGTCAGGTGCGCGGTCCACGCGGCCGTCGTGCACCCGAGGAGGGGACACGTGGCAGGTTCCACTAGTCGGTGGTGTGGTCTGGGTTCACGGTGCAGGCCGGTGGTGCACGGTAGACCGGGTGGACACGTGGCGTGAGGTGGTTGGTCCGGTGTTGTGCTCCCGGTCCACGCAACCGGTGGAGTGGGTGTTCGGGGCAAGGTGGCCGTACGGCGGGGCAGGTGGCCGTACGGCCCGGGTCAGCCGCGACGTGCGCGGTCCACGGCGCGACGTGCGTGGTGCACGGGTTGCCGGCCACGTGTCGCGTCGCCATTCGCGGGCGCAGGTGCACCGGGTGCAGTGGGGGCCCGGGGGAGTAGATGGACTGGACTGTGTGGTGGACCGGGCCGCACTGTGCGCGCCCGAAAGTTGTGGGCCGGGCCGCACTGTGCGCGCCCGAAAAGTTTCGGGCGCCCGGAAATTGGGACACAATGGGAATTTTTCCAATTGTTTCCTCAGCCTATAAATAGGCAGCCCGAGCCCTCTTCTTTGGCTCTTTTCTCTCAGCCCACGCACCATCTGCCCGAGCACCTTGAAGAAGACTTGTTCAACTCTTAATTCTTGATCTTCCTGCCAAGTTCTACGATTTTAGGAGCACGCATCCCGAGGTTCTGGATTTTACGGCGCGGCGCGACGTTGCATTCCTGGGTTCTTCTTCGGCGCAGCGACAGTGTTTTAGCTCCCCTGGGCTACCCCGAGATCATTTTGCAGTGATTCTTGCGCCGACAGACTCCTAAGAGGTAGGGCTTCATCTTTCGTATTGATCGCGCTTTCCTGTTGCGAGTTTTTGGCACGGATCCCGAGGCAACACTGTGACCCATTTTCTGTTTGGCTTTGTGGGACAGCATCGAGGTGTTTTGGCCATATCTTTGCGCACAAGCGTCAGCCGGAAACGAGCTTATACAACTTTTTCATCTACAGATCGCAAGGAACGCGCTCGTATTTTTCTTGGATTTTTCTGAGATTTCATCAGAGGTGAAAATTACTGTTTTCTCAGTGAACAGTGTACAGTTTTAATACAGATTTTTGTATGAGTGTACCCCCTTGCCGAATTTTTATCTTGACTTACCGAACTCCGATTTGGGCGTGCAAGGTACCGTTTCGAAGCTATCGACGCAAGGATTGCTGTGATATTTTTATTGGAATTTTCTGGGCACTATCTGCAGGTGATAATTTAACAGTTCAGAATTCGAGGTTGTATGTGGTTTTAAGTGCTATATTTGGGAGCCTAGTGTAATTAGTGGACTTTGTATTGTGCCAGGAGTGTTACGGGTGTGCTGAACTTATTGGAGCAAGGGATTAGAGTTATTTGGTGTTTTCAGCTGTGGGCTTTGGACAGTCAGCTTTTCAGGTGGGTGCCTTATTCCCGGAACCGGTGGACGGTTCTCTAAATTTTCATATGTTAGCATTGCATGCAGGTGAATGGTACAATAGCTGGGATTGATCGGTAAGTTTAACAATGAGGATTTTATGGAAATTGCAAGTGAATTATTCACAGTATGACAATGGTATTAATCAAATAGTCATGTTGATGATTAGTGGAAGCTTATCTAAGGCAAGGATACCCTATATGATTAATTATCATGCCATATTAGCACATAACCTTTTATGAGGATGGTTTATGCATTGGGATAGGATTATGTAGTTATGTGCAGGTTCTACTCTGAGGAGCCATTATGGATTGAGAATTATGGACAGGTATGGTCATTGATAATTTTGGCATGAGGTTTATTTTCTTTATTCTTCTTGAGGACAAATGCATGCTTGTATGGACATATGTGTAGGGACATATAGTTAGGCCATCTTTTACTGCTGCACTACATATTGGAATTTGACTTAGGAGAAACCATGATTGCTTTCTTTCTCCTTTTATTTAGACTTTTGAGTCATGTTGCTCGGGTTCGAGCAGAGGTTTGGGATAGTGTAGCTGGGACCTTAGGGTCAGAGACAGGGTGTGCTTGATGATGGATTGTGGGTTATTGCGGCAACCGCGGACAGTAGGCGGTTGACCGGATCTTGATTAATTTACCCAATTGTGGGTTGTGGGTTATTGCGGCAACCGCGGACAGTAGGCGGTTGACCGGATCTTGATTAATTTACCCAATTGTGGGTTGTGGGTTATTGCGGTGACCGCGGACTTTGGGCGGTTGACCGGATGTTGACTATTGCATCAGATTGGGTATCAGATCTGTTCTAGTGGATGGTGTTTCCCACTTTTTGAGTACTATTGCATCAGATCGGGGTTTTGTTAGTGGACGGAGTTTCCCACTTTGATCATAGTCTTGATCCAGTCCTGCTATTATGAGACAGTGGTTACAGAGATACTCGATACAGTGATGCTTGATACAGTGATACTTTACTCGTGTGGGTCGCTCCCCTCGAGTGCCACTCCGGAGTAGGCTTTCCACGGTGTGAGCGCCGGGCACCAGGCAGGGTTCTTGAGTTCGACAGCAGAGCAGGCAGTACCAGTGATTACTGGTCTATCGATTGGGTTTATTCAGGCAGATACTTTTTGTTACACTCGTGCCTGGGGGACCGAGTGGAGTCTAGTAGCTGTGTTTAGACCAGTGCTAGTATTGTTGGGAACCGTCGGGGTTTGACGGTGGTCCCGTGGTCGTTGTGAGTTCTTTGACCATTGTGTGAGAGGTTGAGCATCTTGAGTCTATCCGTTCTGAGAGAGAGAGCATGGATTATGACTATAGCCTGCATGAGCCACTACTCAATAGCGAGTTAGTCCGTTTGGACGCCCTACGTAATTCCTGCCCGTCAGCGGGAGGTGGTTGTAGGTGGGCGCAGGTTTGACTGGACCCGATGTGGCAGTCAGCTCGATTGGGTCAGTTGAGCACCTCGTGTGCGAGTGTTGCATATCTTCATCAGAGTTTCCCCATTTGAGCATTTGGATAGAGGCATGGTAGCTGTAGAGTGTTTCCAGCTTCTTCTTTCAGTTTTACTGCATCGGTTATCTTTTGCCTCTAGTAGTCTTGGTGGGCAGATCGTCGGGCCTAGTGGCGATACCCACTGAGAACTCCCTTATTTGCGTAGTTCTCACGCCCGTTGGGGGTTTTCCCCCTTTTGTCCTTTCTCCTCTTTGTTTTGCAGAGTCTTGGCGGGTGTTGCCGTTCTGTGGTTGCTGTGCTGTTCGCGATGAGGGTAGTAGCGAGCTAGATCCAGACCCATCTTTGGAGAGTAGCGGTACCCCCTTTGGAGGAGATCTTCAGTATAGTCGGTAGATTGGTATTTATTTCCTCTTTTGAGAGACTGATGTAGTGAGGATATGATGTATTGAGAGCTTGTACACTGATGTTTTATTTGAGATATCTCCCTGTTGAGCTATGAGTTTTGTACTCGAGGTTAATGTATGATTATCATTTTTGGGAGATGGACCTTGTTGTTTTATCTTCAGTTGTACAGTGGTTGATTTTATTCTACAGCAGTTTTATCTTTTAGCTCTGATATCTGTTAGCTGTAGCTCTTTTTGCAGGTAGGACGCTTCGCCTATGCGGGTTTGGCATAGGTGGCGGATCTGTTGGCGAGCCCGGGTCGCAGTTTCCGACCCCGGGGCGTGACAGATTAGGTGGTATCAGAGCCTAGGTTGTAGGTCATGGTGGACTTAGAAACCCTAGGCTTGTGGTTGGACCCTAGGATGACTTCGTGAGAGTCGTGATTTGTAGCGAGAGTCCTGATTGAGTTTTACACCTCTCCCGAGGGACGGGATGAGTGATTGGCATGTTTATTCTCCTAAGTAGTTATGTTGGCTGCAGACAACATAACGCTATGGAATGGGTGACATGCTCTAGACTTTCGCTGGATTGGGTCGAGCGTTGTTGTGTGCTGATTTGTGGTTTCGTCGTGGCGAGCGGTGTCTCCCCGACGCTGGGTTTGGGACCCTTGTGCATCCTGTCATGGCAGTTGAGCTTGAGCGGTTGGTTTTGGGCCGGATACCCGGATTGAGGTCAGAGAACTCCGGACCCAGATGACAGGATTGTCAGAGGCATATCAGCGGCAGAGTGAGCAGCTAGTTTGGTGACGCAGTTGTCAGAGCAGTGGGCAGCCCGACAGTACTTTCCTTTTGAGACCACCTGGATGTAGTACCCTCAGCGGCAGGGATTTCTGTAGTGCCAATAGAGCGAGTGGCCCCCTCCGTGCCAATGTTTAGTGCCAAGGCACTGAGGTAGGGTGGATGGTTGACAGCAGAGGAGCTGTGGGGCATGTTTGATTTAGTGAGCCAGATTTGGCAGATGAACCACCCCGACTCGTAAGATTGAGCTTGGAGCCTTTGGAGGCAGAGTCGTGGTTGGGGGTGATGGAGTGATCAATTGAGAGCCTCCCTGTGCTAGAGAGTTTATGCAGTTGTTGAACTGGTGCTCCAGGTTTCGAGGCACATAGGATAAGTGAGATTGGGAGTGGATTGCGCCAGGATACTCTTTAGTTTCTTTTCGGTCCCTCATGTTCGGGTTTTGGACTGTGGATGCCTCGTCGGAGTAGGCATTGTGTTTGGAGCTGGACACTGCAGTTCCTTGGATGGGGATCTGCCGCTAGAGGCGAGTTCTGGAGGGAGGCGCTTGGCGCTAGGTGATGGAGGACAGATCGGCAGGCAGAGGCATTTTCGTTTTGCTTTCCTGGGTGGTGGATATCCTTGTGGATGGTTAATGCAAAGCTTACCCAAGGGAATTCTACCCTTTGTGATTTATAACTTGCATATTTTGATTGTATCATATGGGATTGAGGGGTGAGCTTAGAAAGGATAAGTGTATAGGGAATTGCATGGATTAATGGTGTTTTGTCTTATGACGGTTGCAATGATGGACTTCTGAGATGTTGGGGATCGGGCGGACCCCGATGGCTGTATCAGTGTCTATATCAGAGTAGCGCAACGGTAGCGTGGTTTTGTTGTCTGCGGAGGATCGTATCTGTTGCCTCAGCGTGAGCAGAGACAGAGGTCGTGCTCCCTTGTGATTGATGGGATATTTTCTGATGGACTAAGCGACAACCGCTTGCATCGTGTGGATGAGCTTGTGCCGCCTGGTTGGAGGGCGCCACGGCAGTGGATCGGGTTGTTGCAGGTGTGATTTCATCACAGCAGTCGGAGTTAGTGCACCTCGCTTTCCGGCATGGACTAAAGGCAGAGTTATTACCACGTGCACTAGAGGTACAGAACATCATCGGTGTTATGCACGTGAAGGAGGCTTGTGGGTTTTGTTCAGTGTCGTTGTGACCTTGAGTTATACCAGCAAACCTCTTGATATGGGTGGCTGTTCGATGTTTTGACCCAGTGCTTGGGATTGGTTGGCACGGCACCACTGGATGGTTAAGTGCAGAGAGGGTGCTGATTGTGACTTTTGCGAGGCAGACAAAGGAGGCTTGTTATGGGGAGATTGTTCGAGCACACAGGGTTTAGCGACTGTGTGAGAGGAGCTTATGGTGGCGCCGGGACCAAAGGATATTTCTATTGCTGCGAAATCCCGGGTGTGAGTCCACTCGAGTTGATGATTATGCCGCCTGTTAGGGATTTTGATTGCGGTTGACGTGGTTCTGGAAACCGCGCCAACCTCAATAGCACCACTTGGATTATCGGTAAGAGCTGGGAGATTTGATCGCACCGGTGCAGGGATCTGTTGGATAGAGGGTCTGTTTGACCTAGTGCCACGTCGTTGATACACGACGGTGAGAGCCTTTGGGATTGGAGTCCTGGCAGGTCCAGGTATTATTTAGAACCTTTTGAAGGAGCTATATTCCGGCAGTTATTGTTTGATGCCTGCGCCAATTTGGAATTTCAGCTGAGGGCATTGTCTAGATGGTGTTCAGGACACAGTAGGGGCATTACGAGTACAGTGAAGCCAATGGATTGACTAATGCCCTGTTGCCTCTAGATTGAGGAATTCTGTGTTTCAGTTGGCCTTGAACGGTTTGATAGCGGCATCCTCCAGGAATATTTTGGTTTTACCCCCTCCCTGAGTGTTTAGAGCTTGTGCAGCATTTGTATATGGTGTGACAAGATCTGTGGGGAAGAAGCTTTTTGCCATGTCGTTGTGGTGCAAGTTTTAGCTTCGAGAGCATATCTTCCTAGATTACTTCTTCTAGCCGAAGGGGCGGCGGTGGAAATTCGGCCAAAGTGGATGCTATTTAAGACTGGCCGAGATCGACGGTCATTGTTGGGGTGAGGAGTTTTTGGACTGGATAGTGCCAGCAGAGCTTGATGACCGGGTGATGAGATTGGTACCAGCGCCGATTCTAACCTAGTCAGTGGTGGGAGATGGATTTGTGAGTTTTGTGATACCTCCCTTAGGGGCTGAAGAGCTACCATTGGATTTTGTTGAGCATCCAATATCACCTTGACTGAGCTACTGTGGTGGCGGATACCTGGAGTGGAAGAGCTTTTGGGAGTCGAGTTTGGCGGTTCCTTAGCTGGCGCTGTGTGGGGCCATCCTTGTGTGCAGGGTTTAAGTTGAGTCCCTGAGGATCCCTTTTGATGAGAGGCTGCGGCTGAGCAATCCACTTAGGTGGTTAAGTGTTGAGGGCGACCGAGTGTGAACCCCTGCTTGTTTGGGCCCCTTTTCTGTGCAGGTGTTTGTGTGGATGTGATTCGGGTCGCTTTGGTTGAGCTGGCTCTTGGGAGTGATTTTAGAGCGTGTTACTCAGGCTGTTTGTTCCTTTTCCCCCCGCCTTTTGTTGGAGTTTTTGAGGTTTTTCTGCGTCTCAGCTCTGGAGTGTCATGTTTTGGACCCCTCGCCCGTGTTTGACTCGTTCCTTTTGGGGTCTGTGAGAGTTTGGAGTACGAGGGACGCCGTTGCGAATTCCGACTCGTGAGGTGAGGGAATTGCGCAATCGGGCTATGCCGTACTGGTTGTTGCTGTTGTTGTTGCTGAGGAGTAATCACGGGGAGTGATAGGTGACTTGGGAGCTGGAGACGGCGGTGTTGAGTATTGACCCCTGATTTCTGGGACTCCTTGGGAGTTGCCTTAGTTTCGAGGACGAAACTTTCTTCTAGTGGGGGAGGATGTGGTGACCCGGATCTTTGCAGGGCTTCTACAGTGTGACCAGCAGCTTCTGGAAGCCTACGTGGCATGTCGGCGGTGTTCGCGCGCCAGTTTGGACACAAGAGATGGACTCAGGGCTTAAAATGGATCTCGTAGGTAATCGGGGGACCCCATCGGATGTTTAGAACAGTTTACGCGAGGAGTGGATATCAAATTTAGGCTCGGCGCGGAATTCGGATTAAAAATACCTTTCCGGGAGCCTCCGGCAATTTATAGGATTGGAATTTGGCAAAATGGACGCCGGATTTGGAATCAGCGCGCGAAAACGGTCAAGATGGGCTATTTACATGTATTTTTCGGAGCTTGCTACAGTAATTTTACTGTTCATCGCCGGAACAGTGTTTCCGGCGATCGCCGGCGGCGGCTGGCGGCGGCGGGCAGCGGCGGAAGGCGGCGGAAGGCGCTCGGGCAGGCGGCGCGCGGCCGCGGGCAGGCGCACAGGGGACGCGGGCAGGCGCGCGGGGGCGCGGTCAGGTGCGCGGTCCACGCGGCCGTCGTGCACCCGAGGAGGGGACACGTGGCAGGTTCTCACTGGTCGGTGTTGTGGTCTGGGTTCACGGTGCAGGCCGGTGGTGCACGGTAGACCGGGTGGACACGTGGCGTGAGGTGGTTGGTCCGGTGTTGTGCTCCCGGTCCACGCAACCGGTGGAGTGGGTGTTCGGGGCAGGTGGCCGTACGGCGGGGCAGGTGGCCGTACGGCCCGGGTCAGCCGCGACGTGCGCGGTCCACGGCGCGACGTGCGTGGTGCACGGGTTGCCGGGCCACGTGTCGCGTCGCCATTCGCGGGCGCAGGTGCACCGGGTGCAGTGGGGGCCCGGGGGAGTAGTGGACTGGACTGTGTGGTGGACCGGGCCGCACTGTGCGCGCCCGAAAGTTGTGGGCCGGGCCGCACTGTGCGCGCCCGAAAAGTTTCGGGCGCCCGGAAATTGGGACACAATGGGAATTTTTCCAATTGTTTCCTCAGCCTATAAATAGGCAGCCCGAGCCCTCTTCTTTGGCTCTTTTCTCTCAGCCCACGCACCATCTGCCCGAGCACCTTGAAGAAGACTTGTTCAACTCTTAATTCTTGATCTTCCTGCCAAGTTCTACGATTTTAGGAGCACGCATCCCGAGGTTCTGGATTTTACGGCGCGGCGCGACGTTGCATTCCTGGGTTCTTCTTCGGCGCAGCGACAGTGTTTTAGCTCCCCTGGGCTACCCCGAGATCATTTTGCAGTGATTCTTGCGCCGACAGACTCCTAAGAGGTAGGGCTTCATCTTTCGTATTGATCGCGCTTTCCTGTTGCGAGTTTTTGGCACGGATCCCGAGGCAACACTGTGACCCATTTTCTGTTTGGCTTTGTGGGACAGCATCGAGGTGTTTTGGCCATATCTTTGCGCACAAGCGTCAGCCGGAAACGAGCTTATACAACTTTTTCATCTACAGATCGCAAGGAACGCGCTCGTATTTTTCTTGGATTTTTCTGAGATTTCATCAGAGGTGAAAATTACTGTTTTCTCAGTGAACAGTGTACAGTTTTAATACAGATTTTTGTATGAGTGTACCCCCTTGCCGAATTTTTATCTTGACTTACCGAACTCCGATTTGGGCGTGCAAGGTACCGTTTCGAAGCTATCGACGCAAGGATTGCTGTGATATTTTTATTGGAATTTTCTGGGCACTATCTGCAGGTGATAATTTAACAGTTCAGAATTCGAGGTTGTATGTGGTTTTAAGTGCTATATTTGGGAGCCTAGTGTAATTAGTGGACTTTGTATTGTGCCAGGAGTGTTACGGGTGTGCTGAACTTATTGGAGCAAGGGATTAGAGTTTTTTGGTGTTTTCAGCTGTGGGCTTTGGACAGTCAGCTTTTCAGGTGGGTGCCTTATTCCCGGAACCGGTGGACGGTTCTCTAAATTTTCATATGTTAGCATTGCATGCAGGTGAATGGTACAATAGCTGGGATTGATCGGTAAGTTTAACAATGAGGATTTTATGGAAATTGCAAGTGAATTATTCACAGTATGACAATGGTATTAATCAAATAGTCATGTTGATGATTAGTGGAAGCTTATCTAAGGCAAGGATACCCTATATGATTAATTATCATGCCATATTAGCACATAACCTTTTATGAGGATGGTTTATGCATTGGGATAGGATTATGTAGTTATGTGCAGGTTCTACTCTGAGGAGCCATTATGGATTGAGAATTATGGACAGGTATGGTCATTGATAATTTTGGCATGAGGTTTATTTTCTTTATTCTTCTTGAGGACAAATGCATGCTTGTATGGACATATGTGTAGGGACATATAGTTAGGCCATCTTTTACTGCTGCACTACATATTGGAATTTGACTTAGGAGAAACCATGATTGCTTTCTTTCTCCTTTTATTTAGACTTTTGAGTCATGTTGCTCGGGTTCGAGCAGAGGTTTGGGATAGTGTAGCTGGGACCTTAGGGTCAGAGACAGGGTGTGCTTGTTGATGGATTGTGGGTTATTGCGGCAACCGCGGACAGTAGGCGGTTGACCGGATCTTGATTAATTTACCCAATTGTGGGTTATTGCGGCAACCGCGGACAGTAGGCGGTTGACCGGATCTTGATTAATTTGCCCAATTGTGGGTTGTGGGTCATTGCGGTGACCGCGGACTTTGGGCGGTTGACCGGATGTTGACTATTGCATCAGATTGGGTATCAGATCTGTTCTAGTGGATGGTGTTTCCCACTTTTTGAGTACTATTGCATCAGATCGGGGTTTGTTAGTGGACGGAGTTTCCCACTTTGATCATAGTCTTGATCCAGTCCTGCTATTATGAGACAGTGGTTACAGAGATACTCGATACAGTGATGCTTGATACAGTGATACTTTACTCGTGTGGGTCGCTCCCCTCGAGTGCCACTCCGGAGGGGGTTTCCAGGTGTGACGCCTGCACCAGCAGGTTCTTGAGTTCGACACCATGCGGAGTACCAGTGATACTGCTAGATTTTACAGGCAGAACTGGTCACCGTGAGTTCTTTGACCAGTGGGAGAGGTAGCTTGAGAGATCCACTAGAGAGAACCGTTCGGGTGATTTACCGTGGTCTTACGAGTCAACCTTTTCCACGTGTAGAGGTTCTTCCTCCGTTCGAGAGAGAGGTTGTTGATTCGCAGGATTTGGACCCGATGTGGAGTCCTCGATTGGGTCAGTTGAGCACCACGTGTCCGAGTGTTTCCATCGGTTTCCCCACGCAGGTTTGAATGGACATCGTGTGGCTCGACTCCACGGAGTTGAACCTTGTGTCCGAGTGTTGCATATCCACGAGGCCCATTTTTTGCGTTTGGATCCTTGTTTTGGGTGTGAGTGTTTCCGTTCTTTTCAGTTTTAGATCGGGTGTCTCTGTAGCTTTAGTCTTGGTTGCTCGGGATGTGAGTGTGATAGCCTAGATCCCCCATCTTTGGAGAGTGCGGTACCCATTGAGTTTCTCTATATGGTTTCCTTTTATTTCTCTTTTGAGAGCTATGGTAGTGAGGATATGAATATGATTGTACGGCTTGTGGATTAGCCCTGTTGAAGCTATCCAGGGTACTCTTTGGAGGTTAGCTACAGGAGGAGATTTTTATCTTCAGTTGTACATTTCTTGATTTTATAGGATATGGCGATCCGATCGATAGCTGTGATCGGATCGTCTCCCGAGCCCGAGTTCCGACACGAGGTTCGGCGATTCCGGATCGAAGGGCGACCGGTTCGTTTCAGTACAATTTCACCCTTCACAACTTCGGGATCCGGTTGCGAAGCCTGATCAGGGTGCGTTCGGGGAAAAATGGAAAACCATATTTTGGGGATCTTTTCAAGAGCCCGATCCGTATTGAACTGGTGATGAACGAACCACCTTTCTGCGGAGGATCCGGATCACGATCCTTCTCCGGTCCTGAGACAGTGAAATCAAGTTAGCATCGTTGCTTTTAATTTTTTAGGATTGACGCTTCGGATTTTTCATTGTCGCGAGCACGCGGGGTTATCGGAGCCGCCGCCGCCGCTTTGTTAAACGGGACCGCCGCCGCCTTTATCATTCCCTTTCGTCGCCGCAGCCGCGTTAGCGTGGTCGCAATCGAAGCCTTCAATACTTTTAGGGTTTAGAGTTCATTTCCGGCCAGCTACAGCCACCACAATGCCTGCACTTCTCCTGCCCGAAGGCGGTTTCGTGACGGGCGCGTGCGCCAGCCCAGCCCAAGCCGCGCGGTCATGCAGAGGCGTTTTTGTTGCTCGCCCCAGGTACTGCGCGCCTTTTGCCCGTGCGAGACCCCCCAAATTTAAAAATGTCGCGTGCGCCCCTAAACAATCTAGACTGTAGACATCTGACTTCGCACCAAGCATCAGTTCTTGCAAAAAGTCGTTAGACCCTCAAAATGTTTAGCAACAAAACCTAGTAAAGGTCCGTTTTTAATCATCATCCCATTTGAGAATCAGATATGTGAAATCATAGTAAAAAACAATAGCTTCTATGCAAAGAATTACCAATGTCTTCTTCCTGTTTAGTCCAACATCAACCCCTTAGTAATATTTTCCCATAGTTTCATATCAATATTTATGGCGAGACATGCAATACATCCCGTTGTGCCCAATATGTTGAGAGTGTGAGGTCATCATTTAGACTTGTTAGTCTTCACTTCATACGGTGTTAATTGTAAAGTGTCTTATGTATAAGTGGGTTTCTCTAGACTCGTCTCCCAACTTTGTGACATATTGGTTCTTGTTACTGTGCTCGAGGCTGCGACAGTTTAAGTTAGTGGCCTGGCCACCGCAAAGGGTGTGCTTTTCCGGAAAAGTTGTCGATGACCCGTGTATACCCACGAGGGGACGTAGTGGGGGCCCCCGTAGGTGGGGGGTTTGAGGCGCCAAGGTGAGAGCGGTGCGACCCGTCGAGGTAGGTGCTCGGCGTGGTTTACCGAGGTAGGTACTCGGTCTGGTTTCCCGAGGTTGGTGCTCGGTTGGGTTTTCTTTCCCGAGGTTGGTGCTCGGTTTGGTTTTCTTTCTTGAGGTTGGTGTTGGTGCTCGGTCTGGGTTGCCGGGGCAGGTGCCCGGTTCAGGTTTTGCAGGGGGAGGGGACACCGTCGATCGCACGATGCGGAGGGCGGTTACTCTGGTTTTCTTACGGTTTGCTTTAGTTACAGTCTTCCTGCATTTCATCTATTATACCTTGTGTCACTGACTTCCCACTCTGTGACAGGTTTCTTCGGGGGTGAGAGCGAGGGCGACGGTGAGGCCGTGACAGGAGTACTTTTGGTCCTTCGAGACCATAGGCTGTATTTTTTTCTTATTTTACTTATTTCATTACTTGTTAGTAGCTTACTATGTGGATTGCGATACCCTTGTGGGGTCGATGTGGATGTTGGAATATCCTTTTATTACCCATGTGGGTAGTCGCATTGCTTTTCCCGATTGGCCGTTTTTAAACTACCAAAGCAAAGAAGAAGAAAATATTTCGAAAACTGTTTTGAAAATCTGGGTGTTGTGTGGGCACCATTTCCAAACCCTGTGGATTTATGCATTTCGAAAACTGTTTTGAAAAACCTGGGTGCCGTGTGGGCACCGTTTCTAAACCTTGTGGATTTATCCTTTCAAAACTAGTCGGCCTCTTTAATACTTATGGGAAATGGTTGTATGTATTCGACTGTTGGGCTAGTGTGGTTAAAGTGATGATTGCATGGTTGTTGTAGTCGGGACGCTGTGCATATACAAAGGAGACTGCCCATTCGTAGAGTGAATTTGTATATGTGGCGGGTCTGGGCAAGCACCGGGGGAGTTTGGTTTCAAAAAAAAACTTATTATACGCAAATTCAAATCCTTTTAGTGGTCGTCTTCCGCTTAATGAAACCCCCGGGGCGTGACAAACTGATTCGATGTTGCAGTAGTACAACTGATCCTTAGACCTGCGACACCACGACCATTCAATATGAGGCTACTGTAGTTTGATTATCCAATAAACTCTGATCCGAGTCACGGGTCTTACTAGTATATGTTGGCTGCAGTCGGTTCATATTAGGAATGGGTGTTTGTTTACAGGGGATCTATCGCTCTCGGTAGAGAGATAATTAGTCCTATGCTATTTGTAAGGCAAAGCTCAGAAATCCTCGGCCGGGGTAATATAGTTCATGAAAAGTTGTTTCCAAGAGTAACCATATGAGCTTCTGCCCTATCAATTTGTTACGGCATTTTGGTGAGTCGGAGTCTTAAAGGGATCAAGTCAGTGAGTTGAGTCGGAGTCTTAAAGGGATCAAATTGTCAATCAGCAATCAAAGACTTAGAGAAGATTCAACAAGAGCTCAAGTTGACACTCAGTGTCTTGAATCTTGAAGATTGAAGTTGAAGAATTGTGGATCAGTTACATCAATCTCAAGAAGAAAGTATTCAAGAGGATCAGGTATGTTTAACTAAATAATTGTGGTGATCCGAATACTTTCTTATAGTGTAGAAACACTTGGATGAACTTTTAATTGCATAATAATCAAAAACTGGTGTTCGGACTTGTTCAGGATCCGGATCAGAGCCAACGATCCGGATCCCGAAGGTTGTTGCTTCATACAAGACTTCGATCCGGATCCATGCAATTTCCGATCCGGATCCCGAATGTTAAGTTTTCTGATTTGTATGAACGATCCGGATCGGGCCTTGCAATCCGGATCCCGAACCCTTGGTTTTCTGGAATCGTCAATCTCGTTACGACGATCCGGATCGAAATAAATCTGATCCGGATCGCCGTCCTGAAAATTTCCAGATAAGATATGTTTTTGATTCTTATCTCTTTCCAAAGGTTTCTAAACTATAAATAGACACTTAGGGTTTCTCAAAAACGTGGGAGCTACGGCCGATCAATTTATAAAACACTTGAGAGCAACCCTAGAGGCTAGGTTTTTATCGATCTTCTTCATAGCCTCTCTTAGGTCAATTCGACGGTTCTTTCAAGAACATATCTTTTGTCGAATTGATCTAATCTTTGCTTAGAGATTTTTTCTACGGTTCCTCAATGAGAATCTAAGCAAAGGATCACCATCGAAGTCAATATTCTTATCGACTGAGTTTGCGTCGTGGATTCGACGTGGCATCGTGGATTCGGTGTGCTAAAGGCGTTTCGTGGATTCGAAACGTGTGCTCGTGGATTCGAGTGGCGTTCGTGGATTCGAACGTGTGCAGTGGACGTGCAAAATCGGTGGAGCGCGAGGTCCAAGAAATTGAAGGAGGGGTTAAATCCGTGGAGACGGTAATCACCTTGTTATTCTTCTTTTCTTAGGGATTGTTATTGCGTGGACATCCAACCGGTCAGCGCAAGGTCCGAAGAAGCTGAAGGAGGGGTTGAGTCCGTGGAGTCGGTAATCACCTTGTTATTCTTCTATTCTTAGTGGATTGTTATTGCGTGTTGGTCCCGTGGTTTTTCTCCTGGATTGGAGTTTCCACGTAAATCTCGGTGTGCTGTTTTTATTTTCCGCATTGGTTTTTATTTTGCACTGAGATTGAGTTTTTAAGTATTACACCTATTCACCCCCCCCTCTAGTTGTTTGATAGTACCTATTCAGATCCTTGTGGATCCTATAAAAACCAACAATTGGTATCAGAGCGGGTTTTAGGTTTATCTATCATGATGGGTGAAAGTGGTAATACTTATAGACCTCCTCTTTTTGATGGGACTAATTATGCTTATTGGAAAGTGCGGATGAGAGCTTTTCTCATCGCAATTGATGAGCGGGTATGGCAATCCGTGGAATACGGTTGGGTGCATCCTGTTGAGGAAGTAGGAAATTCTACTACCCCAAAACCTCGCTCTAGATGGTCCAAAGAGGAATTTGAAAGATCTTCTTACAATGGGAAAGGTATGAACGCTTTATTTAATTCTCTTTCCTCGACTGAGTTCACACGAATTTCCGCGTGTGAAACCGCGAAGGAAATTTGGGATATTCTCAAAATTACACATGAGGGTACTAATCTTGTAAAAATTCAAAAGCTCCAGATGCTTACAAGTCAATTTGACTCTATTCATATGGAAGAGCATGAATTGTTTACAGATTATTACACTAGACTTCAAGATATAATCAACACTTGTGCTAATTTAGGAGAAAAGATCCCAGAGTCGAAAATTGTAAGAAAGATACTTCGGACTCTTCCGGAACGGTTTAGGGCAAAGGTTACCGCCATTGAAACCGTTAGTCATCCGGATGAGATGAGTGTAGAGGAATTAGTAGGTGCTTTGCAAACTTATGAGATGACTTTTCCTACTAATCAAGTTTCTTCCAAGTCTTCTTCTAAGCTTACAGGTATTGCATTCAAATCAACAAAGGAAGAAGATAGCGAATCGAGTTCCGACGATGAAATCTCTTTTGCCGATTTTGAAGAACAATTGGCGCGGATCACAAAGAAATTTCGTCGGAAGTTTTGGAAGAATCGAACCGATGGATCTTCATCCACGAAACCTTCTAAAGGATCATCGGGTTCTAAATCCTCTAACCTCAAAAGCTTTGCAAAACCTTCTAAAGAAAAAGAAAAAGATGATTTCGAAGGGGAAATCCAATGCTATCGATGCAAAGGCTACGGCCATTTTTCAACGGATTGTCCTTCTAAGAAATCATACAAAAAGAAGGCTTTGCAAGCAAAAACTTGGGACGATTCTACTTCTAATGAATCGACCTCAAGTAAAGAGGAAAAAGTTGTTGCTTCTCATGCCTCCCATATTCCCTCTTCTAATGTTTGCTTATCATCGTTAATCACTGACTCTATTCCTTTGATTTTGCATGAAACATCAACATCCGGTGGAGAGTCATCAAGCGAGGGGGAGTCAGACGAAGAAGAACTTGTTGAGGCATATCAACAACTTCTTGCGGAATCTAAGAAGATGGCCAAGCATATCAAGAAGTTGAGGAAGCAACGACTCGAGAATCAAGACGAGAATCATGCTTTAAAGATCAAACTTCATGATCTCGAGGAGGAACGAGAGCTTTTATTGGATAATAATAAAATCCTCCAGGAAAAGATAAATCAATCGGAAACGATCGTTAATTCCCATATTAACAAGATTGATTTTCTAGAAAAACAGTTTGAAGAGATTCATATCACCAACCAAGCATTGACCAACCAAGTTCATGAACTCAAATCCGACATACAAAGGTTTTCAACCGTTCCCAAGAAACGAGATTGTATGTGCGGATTAGGTCAAACAAGCAAGGTTGGTTTGGGTTTCAAAAAGGTCCAAACTGTGCATGCTTCAAGTTCCACAATGAAATTGAAAGGAAGAACTTGTCACTTATGTGGACTTGAAGGACATTTGGTGAAGGATTGCCCGAAAAAGAGAAAGAAGAATTCTTCGGCAACTTCATCTACGGAGCGAACTCAACGGAATCAAAAGACACATCAAGTCAAAGGAGTTCACTCAACCCACCAAAGGTCCGAGCCACAACATCAATCATACAAGTGAATCATTGCGAGGCAAAGACCTAAGGTGGACCAACAGTCAAAGCGGACAACCCCCGGCCACAACGAATCAAGACAACCCAAAATCCAGCGATTTTGGATTCGGAAAGGTGATATTTTTCCTTGTCTTAAGTTCTAAATAGCTTATGACTGTATGTAATGCTTTGATTGGTTTTCCCTTCATATCTTTCTTAATCTTTGCATTACATGTTTTTCAATGCTCTTCGTTTTTATACTTTGTTTTTGAACAAAAGGGTTTTTACTGAACAAGTGCATTGAATAAAAAGGGCTTCACTTTTATTCACTCCAAATTAATTTTATTTGGATTATCAACTTTACTCCTTAATCATAATCTTGAAGATACTTCATTATAGGAGTTTTTGATATTATAAGCATCAAATTTTAGAAATCATGTGTGATCTTTAGATGCTTAATCTATCTCGGTTGTGTGAATTCATTGTGATAAACATGAGACAACCGATAGACTAAAATTTGGGATATAATTCTTTCACGTAAGAGATTGCATTCTTACAAGGGTATTGAAATAATTTGCAAAAGATGTGGAAAGAGTTACATCCGAAAGGAGTGTGAAAACTACCACCACATGTTGGAAAGAGCTGCCACCCCGGTCGTCCGGTTTGTGTGTGAAGCTACCACATGTTATGGATGCTTGATAGTATTTTATGAGAAAATCTTTAGTTGAAGCATTTGGAGATTTATATGCAAAACTCTTATATTTTGAACAATCTCCTGGTTGGTATAAGGTGGGATAGTTGAAAGATGCTCAAAGAGCCACCCTTAGGTATTTTAGTGCTTATCTCAAATTTGAAAGGGTAAGAAATCAAATTGATGTCATTTGGAAATCTCTGTAAGTCATCTTTGTACATCCGTTACATCTTGATAGACTTTGGATCTCAAGATTATTTTTGATGACTTGTGTTTGATGAATATAACATGAAAAACGGTTTATAATGTTTTACCTTTATTTTTCATGATTTTGGAGTAAATCTTTTTAATTTTGTGAAATTAATTGGATTGAATGACATCTGTGTGAATTCCCTGTTTAAAGCACTTAAATTGATTTCTTGATGGAATACAAATCGGTATTTGAAAAGATTCTAAAATCTGGATTTGTTTCAAGAAATTAATTGATTTTTGCTTTCTGGTACAGGTACGCAATCTGCATTTTTGTTATATACCAGAACTGAGCTTTTATCTCTCTTTCTCTATGAACTAATGTTGTTAGTGATTTCCTTTTGTCTAGTATGTTCACTGTTTGACAATTTGTGACAAAAAGGGGGAGAAGAGAAATGACGGAGATGAGATCATCAAGAGAGGAGAGATGAGATCATCAAGAGAGGAGACAAACGAAACGAAGATGGAAAAATGGGGGAGAACGGAAAATGATGATCATATCACAAAGGGGGAGAACATAGATACTCAAGAACATGGAGAACATGTTAGAGATGCTCAAGATAGGGGGAGACAAAGAAAAAATTGAAAGAGCCGAAAAATAAAAGAACCAAAAGGAAGACGGATCAAATGTAGGATTCTAATTTCTAACGACTAACGTTTGATTTTGTTTTGCAGGAATTACATCACTTTAGGACTCCAAGTCCTAAGTCATAGAGTATGTTCTAGGACTGTTTTGTTCAAATGTAATTTTGTATTTATTGGATCTTTCACGCAAAGAAAATCAATGTTTTGGTGATGACATTGAATTTCGATTTTTTGGTTTAAGATGAGTGACTTGAGCGTTTTTATGTATTTTTGGGTTTTGTCACGAAATTGCCAAAGGGGGAGATTGTTACGACATTTTGGTATTGGCATATTTCGTGAGTCAAGTCAGTGAGTTGAGTCGGAGTCTTAAAGGGATCAAATTGTCAATCAGCAATCAAAGACTTAGAGAAGATTCAACAAGAGCTCAAGTTGACACTCAGTGTCTTGAATCTTGAAGATTGAAGCTGAATAATTGTGGATCAGTTACATCAATCTCAAGAAGAAAGTATTCAAGAAGATCAGGTATGTTTATCTAAATAATTGTGGTGATCCGAATACTTTCTTATAGTGTAGAAACACTTGGATGAACTTTTAATTGCATAATAATCAAAAACTGGTGTTCGGACTTGTTCAGGATCCGGATCAGAGCCAACGATCCGGATCCCGAAGGTTGTTGCTTCATACAAGACTTCGATCCGGATCCATGCAATTTCCGATCCGGATCCCGAATGTTAAGTTTTCTGATTTGTATGAACGATCCGGATCGGGCATTGCAATCCGGATCCCGAACCCTTGGTTTTCTGGAATCGTCAATCTCGTTACGACGATCCGGATCGAAATAAATCTGATCCGGATCGCCGTCCTGAAAATTTCCATATAAGGTATGTTTTTGATTCTTATCTCTTTCCAAAGGTTTCTAAACTATAAATAGACACTTAGGGTTTCTCAAAAACGTGGGAGCTACGGCCGATCAATTTATAAAACACTTTAGAGCAACCCTAGAGGCTAGGTTTCTATCGATCTTCTTCATAGCCTCTTTTAGGTCAATTCGACGGTTCTTTCAAGAACATATCTTTTGTCGAATTGATCTAATCTTTGCTTAGAGATTTTTTCTACGGTTCCTCAATGAGAATCTAAGCAAAGGATCACCATCGAAGTCAATATTCTTATCGACTGAGTTTGCGTCGTGGATTCGACGTGGCATCGTGGATTCGGTGTGCTAAAGGCGTTTCGTGGATTCGAAACGTGTGCTCGTGGATTCGAGTGGCGTTCGTGGATTCGAACGTGTGCAGTGGACGTGCAAAATCGGTGGAGCGCGAGGTCTAAGAAATTGAAGGAGGGGTTAAATCCGTGGAGACGGTAATCACCTTGTTATTCTTCTTTTCTTAGGGATTGTTATTGCGTGGACATCCAACCGGTCAGCGCAAGGTCCGAAGAAGCTGAAGGAGGGGTTGAGTCCGTGGAGTCGGTAATCCCCTTGTTATTCTTCTATTCTTAGTGGATTGTTATTGCGTGTTGGTCCCATGGTTTTTCTCCTGGATTGGAGTTTCCACGTAAATCTCGGTGTGCTGTTTTTATTTTCCGCATTGGTTTTTATTTTGCACTGAGATTGAGTTTTTAAGTATTACACCTATTCACCCCCCCCTCTAGTTGTTTGATAGTACCTATTTAGATCCTTGTGGATCCTATAAAAACCAACACAATTGTCATATAATGGGTGATGGGGTTTGACGAGTATTCCAAGACCTCCACTCAGTTGGGACTATGCGATAGAAGGATTGTATTGTACGGTAACTGCACCTTGAGGTTCAGTCCAATATTCACTTCTGACTGGATTGCCACTATATGCTGCTAGGCGTCACTGGTGGATTGTGGGAACCAATAAGAATAATTATAGGCGAATAAGTATTATACGATGGAAGAATCAAAAGTGTTTGATCCATCAAAAAGAGTTTCGATGATGATGTCGATGGGGATCGCATCATATCTCACTACCAGACAGAATTGAACCTATTAGGTCACACACATAAGGAATCGCGCATGATCGATATTAAGGAGATGATAAAGAAGTTTATAGAATGGATTAATTATAATCAGAATACTAAAGTTTACTAATTTATTAGTAAAAGGACTAATTTGCAATTATTGTAAATTAGAGGTATTTGAGTGCAAAAGTTGCATGGTGTATTTACTAATCGTTAGTAAATATTTTGAGGACTTGTGTGTAAATGTTACACACGAATCGAATTAGGATTCGGATTCGATTCATATTGAAACTAACTTAAGGATAATGGATAATCCAATCGGATTAGGATTCGATTAGGATTAGAATTAGGGTTAGGGTTTTCTCAATATAAATACATGCCGTATGTGACATATTTTGAACGAGAGAAAAAAGGAGAAAAAGAAAACCCTAGCCGCCTATCCTCTTCCTCAAGTCCTCCACAATTAATTCATTGTTCTCGATCTTCGGAAGATTGCTAGCACAATTAGAAGATTGATTCATCCTCCTTACATCGACGCGAGAGTTAATTCGTGATTGGATCGCGAATCAAGGCGATCGATTATTTCAATCAAGGGCGTGATTCCGTGTGGACACAAGTAGAGGCCGGGTGCGTGCGCGGCTATCAAGGACGAACAATTTTTACCAACAATCGTCGGCTTCGCGGTGATCTCGACCCGCGCAAGGTAAAAATTAAATCCTAATTGATAAGATCAATTAGATTACCTTTTTCGATCTAAAACAATACATGAGGTGATCTTTGTTTTTAAGAAAATTTTAATTGCGTTTCTTTTTCCACTGCGCATATCTGATTACTTTCTTACAGTGGTATCGGAGCTACCCTCGTCGTTTGTTTTAGATCTAATCTCTTTTTCGATGTTGATTGGGTTTTCTGGAATGATCAAAATCAAAACAATGAAGATTGTTTTTGCGTATATTATTTTGATTGTTTTGAAACATTAATTAAAATTAGCGCACGATGCACTATTGGCACGGCACTAATGCTAATTAAATTAGTGCATGCGCGCAAGGTGCTGCAACGTTAAATTAGTGCATTCGGGTAAGGCACTAATGCTAATTAAATTAGTGCATGCGGGCAAGGCGCTGCAATGCTAATTAAATTAGTGTATGCGGGCAAGGCGCTGCAATTCTAATTAATTAGCATTGCCATGCATGACGGATTAGTGTATAGCAACACTAATTGATTAGTTCATGGTTTTCATTGCATGTGCTTGCCGCAATGTGTTTTGAACGCATTTACATGGTGCAGTCATGCGCGCCATGTGGTTGCTTTGTGCAAAATCGCAATTTAAAATTAATTCGAAACCCAATTAATTAAAAATCGAATTAGAGAATTTTATTTTATATTATATGCCTCTGATGTGTATGAGGTGATGATCATGGATAGCAACCTTGTGATGTACATGTATCATGTGATGATGTGAATTGGTGTAATTTAATAAGGACCCAGTGTTAGATTTATTTTGGGTGCCTGCGTGCACCAATTATATTATGTAATTTGGAGACCTGCGCGTCTCATTATTATTATGGGTTGTATTGTAATTGTTGCAAAATTCAAGGGTAAAGGGGTAGTTCAGGTTCCATGACGATTTGTTCCATTCAAGAGTTGATGCGGTGCAGATCAAGTTTGGACCAAATATTGATCGAGGGAGCCGACAAGAGTTGATCTACTCCAATCCGATCAAGATGCAAAGCAAGTTTTTTTTTTCTTTTCTTGTGTGTAATACCCTCTGACCCGATTCCGGCCTAGTGGCTCAGGCCCGAATCAAGTTAAAATCCATGATCATCACCGGTAGTTATTATTTTTATATATATGCGATATATGTGTGCATATGATGCGATGGTTTGCATGAGATGTAAATTAATAATAAATTAAAACTGATGAGATAACAAATCTCCCTAAATAAAATATTAAGTTAATGGTGTTATGAACCCATTAGTGGCCTTCCATCGTTGTAGGGTGTGGGTGTCTCTTTAGTGTTGATTGATGCACCCGGACACGGGGGTCAGTTGCATTAGGGAGTCGCAACCATTCTATTGGCATGAGATGCTATGTGGTAAGAAAGGTGTTGAATCCAAGAATCTGTCAGGATGAGGATTCAATGACTTTTTTATTTGCATGATGAACGGTGGGTCTAACTTAACCAAAAGATAAGGCCAGGAATCTGTTAGGATGAGGCCTATATTTTTGAAGGCCAAAGATGAAATTGCGATTTGCTTGAGAAGCATTAAGCAAGAGTTGTTCACTCATTTCTTTACTCATTGCCAAGAATCTGTTAGGATGAGGTAGTGTGCAAACAGATGGGACCGCAATTCCCACTAGAAACTTTTAGTAAAGTTTCCGTTTTCTCCACTCGGGGAGTGTGGAGATTCGCTAAAATTAGTGGGAGGCACCATTTAGATTTAAAGACCCTAATCAAAATGGATTATGATTAAGTACACAACTAATTAGAATCTTAACCATCTGCAGAAACTGGCCGCCTCTAAGCCACTTGTTAAAATACTTGATACTAATCGCTTAACTGGACCGAATTTCACCGATTGGCTGAGGAATTTGAGAATTGTTCTCAATTCTGAGAAATTAGCCTATGTGTTGGACACGGAGGCTCCAGCAGTGCCCGAAAATCCAACAGCTCAACAGAAAGATGCTAGAAATAAATGGATTGATGATAATATGAAGGTAAAATGCTACATGCTTGCATCTATGAGTAATGAGTTGCAACGCCAGCATGAGCACATGGAGAGTGCTGCTGACATCTTGCTCCGTCTTAAAGAGTTGTATGATGAGCAAAGTCGAACAGCTCGTTACGAGGTGTCAAGGTGACTGTTCAGGACTAAGATGTCTGATGGTCACTCAGTCAATAATCATTGCTTGGCGATGATTAAGGACATTGAGGAGCTTGAGAAACTCGGAATGACTATGGACGCAGAACTTCAAATTGATTTGATCTTACAATCCTTACCTGATTCATTTTCTCAGTTTATTTTAATTTTCAAATGAATAAAATTACTTGCACTCTCGCCGAGCTGTTGAATATGTTGGTCACGGCTGAAGGAATGCTAAAAGTCAATAAGGGCTCAGTTTTGGCTGTTGAACGGGCTTCCTCCAAAAGAAAGTATAAATAGAGAAAGAAGAAGCCTGCAAAGAAGCCAAAGACTGACACTGTCAAGGTAAATCCCAAAAAGAAGGCCGCCAAAGGAACTTGCTTCCAGTGTCAAAAGGATGGCCACGGGAAGAGGAATTGCCCGGACTAGTTGGCTAGCCTGAAGGACAAGGTGAAGGATAAAACTTTGGAAGGTATGTCCGAGATTCATATCATTGAAACTACTAGCTTATCGGTTTGTTCTACTTTTACATGGGTCATTGACTCGGGATGCACCTCGCATTTGTGTATTTCAATGCAGGCGCTAAAGAAAAGTAGACGACTTAGGGATGGAGAGCTTACCCTACGCGTTGGAAACGGAGCAAGAGTTGCTGCTGTTGCTGTAGGGACTTATCCTTTATGTCTACCGACAGGAGTAGTTTTAGAACTTAGAGATTGTCTTTATGTTCCTAGTGCGACTAGAAACCTTATTTCTGTTTCACGTTTGGTATTGGACGGTTATAAGTTTATTTTTGAATCAAACATTTGTTCAATTTATTTGAGAAATAATTTGATAGGTTGTGGTTCTTTAATAGACAATCTCTATTACTTACATATGGATGTTAGTATGAATACAGTTGACAATGACATGAATGAGAATACTATTGGTTCTAAAAGACCTAGAGAGGAGGTAAACAAAACATACTTGTGGCATCTGAGGCTTGGTCACATTGGAGAAGATAGAGTTAACAAGCTGGCTAAGGATGGTATCTTAGGATCCTTACTCCCTGAACCATACCCAGCTTGTGAATCATGTCTTCAAGGAAAAATGACTAAGTCTCCCTTTGTTGGACAAGGACAGAGAGCTACCGAAGTACTCGCCCTGATACATACTGATGTATGTGGCCCATTCGATGTGTCTGCTTGGGGCGGCTATCTCTACTTTATTACCTTTACTGATGATTATTCACGGTATGGGTACGTGTATTTAATTAAACACAAGTCTGAAGTTTTTGAAAAGTTTAAAGAGTTCAGACAAGAAGTAGAAAAGCAAATGGAAAAACCGATTAAGGCTCTTCGATCCGATCGAGGAGGGGAATACCTTAGCACGGATTTCTTAACCTACCACAAGAATAATGATATTGTCTCTCAATGGACTCCTCCTGGAACACCAGAATTGAATGGGGCGTCTGAACGGAGGAATCGAACTTTATTAGATATGGTTCGATCTATGATGAGTTTTACAGATTTACCTACGTTACTTTGGGGTTATGCACTTCTTACGGCTATTTATATTTTGAACAGAGTACCCTCCAAATCTGTTCCCACCACACCATATGAGATGTGGCATGGTAGGAAGCCAAGTTTTACTCACATTAAGACTTGGGGGTGTCCGGCTTATATTAAGAAATTAAAGATGGACAAATTGGAAAGCAGATCAGTCAAGGGAAGATTCATTGGTTATCCCGAGGAATCACTTGGATACTATTTTTATCTCCCAGAAAGTCATAATGTGATTGTGAGCCGTAATGCCTTATTTCTTGAAAATAAATTTATTTTAGCAGGAGGCAGTGGGAGAAAAATAGAACTAGAGGAGAAAGTCTCTTTAGGATCGAGCATTCCAAGAGCCCTTCCTGATAACTCTGTGATACAAGAGATTACACAGCCACCTCGCAAGTCTAGTAGAATCTCTCATCCTCCTGATAGATACATGGGATTATTTATAGAGGACATGGAGGAAATGTTCCTAGTGGGAGACAAGGATCATAGAGATGATCCTAAGACTTATAGCGAGGCGATGTCAGACAACGACTCCGAAAAATGGTTGGAAGCTATGAAGTCTGAAATAGACTCAATGTACTCCAATCAAGTTTGGACTTTGGTTGATCCACTGGAGGGTATTGTACTCGTTGGATGCAAATGGATCTTCAAGAGAAAGATTGGTTCTGATGGAAAGGTAGAGACCTATAAAGCTAGGCTGGTAGCAAAAGGTTATAGTCAACGCGAAGGCATTGACTATCAGGATACCTTTTCACCTGTAGCCATGCTTAAATCTATCAGAACTCTGCTTGCTATTGCTGCACATTATGACTACGAGATCTGGCAAATGGATGTAAAAACTGCTTTCTGAATGGATATCTTGAAGAAAAAATCTATATGGAGCAGCCTTTGGGTTTCACTACCAAAGATTGAAGTCATAAATGTTGGGTCGTATATAATACGGATCTAAATAGGGGAAGAAACACCTAGAGGGGGGTGAATAGGTGTAAACGTATAAACACTCCAAAAATCGTTGCGATAAAACCCAATGCGGAAAATAAAATAACACGCAAGATTTTTACGTGGAAAACTCCATCACCGGAGTAAAAAACCACGGGACCGATAACACGGCAGAAATCCACTAGAATTAAAACACGTACAAGGTGATTTACCGTACACACTTACGACTCAACCTTTTCAATACGCTCCTAGAGGATCTTCTCCGCTCGCTCCAGACGCTTCTCGAATCCACGATCTGCGCCCAACGCCGAATCCACGGCGTCCAACGTCGAATCCACGACGTCCGACCGAATCCACGGTCTTCACCCAATAGCACCGTTCGAATCCACGAACGTGCCTCGCTCCGAATCCACGAGAGCGATTGAACCTTGAATCCACAAGGACACGCGAATCCACGCGCCGATTTTGGGGTAATCGTTGTTTTTTTTGGGTGGTGATGATCCGCCGAATACTTAGATCAAAGATAGATCGGAAATACCATCTAAGTATTCATTAGTTTGATTCAACTCAAGATGTGAGTATGAAAACCTAGAATCAAACTAATCAATATAGATGAAGAAACATAGAGTATTCTCTAATGACTTCCTTTCTTCTCTATATGTGGATCTATAGTCGTATAAGATGATACAAGAAAATGACGGCTATGTGGATTGACCCTAGAAAGAAAGACATAGGGTCTATTTATAGGTTAGAAACCCTAGGAAGGAGATAAGAATCAAAAACCTGCCATTTCTGGATTTTTACGGACGGCGATCCGGATCGTGATAACTGAGATCCGGATCGTCATAACGAAACAGCCAATTCCAGAAAAATGAAGGTTCGGGATCCGGATCATGTAACTACGATCCGGATCGTTCATACAGTTCACCAAACATCAACGTTCGGGATCCGGATTGCGAAGCAAGATCCGGATCGTTCAAGGTAGATGGTAAACTCAACGTTCGGGATCCGGATCAAGAGACTACGATCCGGATTGCGACGATGTATGAACGAACCACCTTCGGGATCCGGATCGAATAACCTGATCCGGATCCTGAACATGTCCCAAGTCCAGTTTTTGATTTTTATGCAAAGAAAGATTCTTCCAAGTGTTTCTACACTACAAGAAGTATTCGGATCACACAAATTCTTTAGTTAAACATACCTGATCCTTTTGAATTCTTCTTTCTTGAGATTGAGTTAAATGATCCAACTTTCTTCACCTTCAATCTTCAAGACTTGAGACTTTCACGAAACTACGCCAACTCAAATTCCGTAACAATCTCCCCCTTTGGCGGTTTCGTGACAAAACATAGATCCACTAAAGAAAATTCAAAAAGATATTTTTGTTGCTATCACCATACAACAAAAATTTACAATGGAGATCCAAAATACAATACATGAGTTAAACTCCTAAAACAGACTCTAGACTTAGACATCTGTACTCTCTGCAAAAAGAAATCATTCTTGACAAAAGAAATCGTTAGATACCTCAAGAATTTTGTATTATTCAAAAACCACAAACAGAGATGAAGTTTAAACTCATTTATACTTACCATGACATTTATATTCAGATATGTAAACTGATCATAGTTAAAAAAACACCAACATATCTTCTTTGCACGTAAAAACCAAATGTCATGGACATGTTTGTGACAAACTAAAATATATATATAGATATGTAATTGATCAGAGTTAAGAACCAACATATCTTCTATGCAATCAAAAACCAAGTGTCACAAACTTGTTAGTGAACATCAACTTGTTAGTTATATTACATGCCCAAATAGTTAGCAAATAGTTAGTCGAGGCATGCATTCATACAAATGGAAAAACCAAAAGTTGAAGTTCTACTTACCTTTGTGTTTCATCATTCATACCATCATTCATTGTTCATTGTTCAAATCATTGTTCTAAACTCTCTCCCCCTTTTTGTCACAAATAAAGCCAAAGATTACAGAAGTGGAGAGAATGGTTAACAGTTTAAGTTCGAGAACTAAAATCTCAAATAAAAAACTTGCACAACAGTAGGATTTAAACATATGCATAAAAACAGAAATTAGAAGGATACGGATCATTCAGACTCGTCTGAACTGATACAGCCGAGGATTTGGAAAATCTTCTTTATTCGCTTGTTCATTGCTGATTGCTTTTTATTTACCTTCTTTATTTCTTCCTTTACCTCAATCAGTTCATTTGATATACGTTCTTGCTCGTTGGAGAGCGTTTGTTGTTCTTTATAGATTGAGGTAACAGAAGCATCATCATCAGAAGTTGATTGTGGTGCTTCTTGTGCCGGAGGTGCTGGTTGAATTGGAGGAGCTGCTGCCGGTGCAGAGGTTGTTGCTTGTTGTCGTTGTTCTCGTTGCCGGTGAAGAGGTATGAAAGGTTCATCTGGCTTCGTCGAAAGAGACTTTACAATTGTCGTGTCATTGATTGTTCCTAGACTGTGGAGATAGGAACTCGCATTTGTGTCAGCTTTAAATTTGCGAAGAATGCGCATGATGATCATTGGAAAAGGTAGTCTCTCTGACGGATGAGCTTGCTCCACATATCGTGCCATCCTTGACCAGATGATGTAGGGAATGTTTAAGTTAGCTCCCATTGCTGCTGCGGGATTTCCGAGTAGATAAAGAAATATCATTCTTTCCCACCGAAGAACCTTTGTGTTCATGTTTGGAAGAATATTGTAACAAACAATAAGATTTAAGATGCGGTACTCTGGTCGTAGTTCTTTTGAGAAAACGGAGTTTCCTGTCGACCGAGTATCTGGAACACAGATTCCATCAACTACCACTCTCCAGGAGAAGGTGTTGAAAACTTGATTCTTCAGGTAATGAGTGCCATCGGCTCGGGCGTCCATCCCAAGTACTTCACCAATTAGCTGAGGCGTTACTTTGATTCTGACATTCTTGACTAAAGTTTGAAAATCCCGACGCCCGCTTTCCTGATCAACTAGATAGCAGGCATTCTGATAAAACATCCTTACTGAGTGAAGACAATACCCGGTGGTCTCCGGGAAATTGCAAATGGAAGCAAGACCTATTTGGTCAAACAAAGTCCCAAACGTCTGAGAACGCTTCTTTAAGGCTTTTACATCAACATGCCTTTCTCCAATGCATTCTCTGTTTTCAAAAACCTTTATTCTAGCCGAGCTGACAACTTCTTGTGGAGGTGCTTGCTGTGCTGGTTGCTCAATGGAGATTCCTTGTGCACTCCCTCTTTTTCTCGCACCAGTTTTTTCTTTTTGTTCCAACTGGACTTGGTTCCATTGGTGCTTTCCCTTTTTCAGCTGCAGTAGGTTTTGAAGCTTCAGCAGTTGCTTTCCCTTTGGAGACAATGGGAGCAGCTTGCTCAATTTCGATGTTATCCCAGTCAATCGACTCTGTCTCTGATTCAGTGTCGGAATCAACCTTAGTCTTCTTTGCTTTCTTAGCCTTCTTAGGCTTGGCAGTATCTCTCGTATGTACCATAGCAGCAAGTAGGAAAACAATCCAAGTGATCACCATTGCTAATGGTTTCTTGAGAAAAGGAATCCTGAGTAGACCAACTCAAGAACACAAAAATTGTTAATTTTCAAAAATTTGAAAAATTGTACCCAAACCATCATAATCATGTAGAGAGACTAAGAATCAAATTAGTTTTGCAAAAGGACTTTTAAAAATAGATCAATTGCATGAATTTCGAAAATCCTTATTATATGCCCTAAAACCGAAATTTTAGAAATCGAAGCCTAAAAATCCGTTAATCAGGAGAAAACCTAGCATATAATCAAAACTAAACAACCCAGAGTTCTTATTTCAAAAGAAATTTGATCAAAAACCATCCACAAACAAAGTTGATCCAAGAAATTCGTGCGTTTGAGGAGGAAAAGAGAAAAACGGTGAAAAACCGAGATTTTGATCAATAAAACTTACTTGGAATTGAAGAACTTGAGTTTGAAAGCTTCCAAGAAGGATGAAATCTAGAGAGAGAGAGCCTGGAAACTTCGGAACAAAAGATTGGAGTAAAGAAATCAAAAACCCCTTTCGTTCCTTATAAAACCTAGCCGCGATCCGGATCAGTTCATAACTGCGATCCGGATCGGCTACCCGCAGTAAGAAACTGCGTTCGGGATCCGGATCGGCAGATACAATCCGGATCGTCAGCCCGCAGAAGAATTCCTGCGTTCGGGATCCGGATCATCTAGCCCGATCCGGATCGGCCCCAACTTTTTCTTTAGAAAATTTCAGAGAAATTCAGGAAAATCCAGAAAAAGATTGTAAGCACAAATGTGTATCAACTTTAAACAAAAATCATCGTTTCATACAACAAGAATTAGATTATGCCAAATCTATCAATAATATCCAAAAATGAAACGAAAATTTACAAAAATTAAATCCCTTAAAGTTGAACACCTTCAATCACATCTAACTTGATCTTATGAGTAATGCCTTTATCAAATCATCAATTCAGTAAAGAAAATGAAACACAAAGATCAATAGATGTTTGAAATCCCAAATATGGTAGATAATATTTCTAGACAATCTGTTGAAGAGAGTGGCTCTTTGAGCATCTTTCTTTAAAAACCCACCTTATACCAACCTTGAAATTTGACAGAGTCAAGTATTTCAACATGCATTTTACTTAATCAAAAATTTGAACAACCATGCTTGGTATACATGTGGTAGCTGCACACAATACTCGGACGACCGAGGTGGTAGCTCTTTCCTCCATGTGGTGGTAGTTTTCACACTCCTCATTGGGATGTAACTCTTTCCACATCTTTTGAGCATTTTACATTATCTTTGACTCCCCCTCAATTGGCTATCAATTATTTAAGATATAAAGTATTCAACCAAATATTGATCTCGATTTCATACTCGACTAAACAGTCAAATAAGATAATGACTATACCAAGAGATCATTGAGAGAGAAATTGACTTTGATCACTTTAGAAGATGATTTAATTAACATAAACGATCATTGCAACAAAGAAATATTATGATGGCAAAAGCATAATAAATTTCTAAATGTGTGAACAGATGCAATTAAAGTCAATTATGATCTATGCTCAATTAATGTCCTATGTACAAACATAGATAAAGAACAAAACAAAAACAAATACAAAACCTATCCTGAGCAAAGATTTCAAAAAGAAGATTATTTCAAGGAAAGCATCCCAATTGCTTTTCGTAAATGAATAAAACGTTTTTGATCCAAAGGTTTTGTTAAAAAGTCAGCTAATTGATCTTCAGTTGAAATATATGAAAGTTGAAGAGTATTTGATTCAACTAGCTCTCTAAGAAAATGATATCTAAGTTCAATATGTTTTGTTCTAGAGTGCAACACAGGGTTTTTAGAAATGTTAATTGCACTTGTGTTGTCACAAAGAATTGTTACCGAAGATGCTGAAATGCGGAAGTCACTCAATACGCTTTTCATCCAAATGAGTTGAGTTGAGCAACTTCCAGCTGAAATGTATTCCGCTTCGGCAGTCGAGAGTGCTATGCAATTCTGCTTTTTACTGTGCCATGCAACAAGGCAATGGCCAAGATAGAAGCATGCACCACTCGTGCTTTTCCGATCATCCACTGATCCTGCCCAATCGGCATCTGAGTATCCAACAATGTCCAGACTTGTTCCCATAGGATACCAAATTCCGAAATTAATTGATCCTTTGATATACCGGATGATCCGTTTCACCGCTTTCAGGTGAACCTCCTTTGGTGCTGATTGATATCTCGCGCAAATCCCAACACTAAAGGATATATCCGGGCGACTAGCCGTGAGGTAAAGTAGACTTCCAATCATACTTCTATACAGTTTCTCGTCTACATTCTCACTATGTGATTCACTTCCAAGTCCCTTGTGGCTAGTTCCCATTGGAGTTGGAAAATCTTTACAATTTTCTAGATCAAACTTTTTGACCAACTCCAGTGCATACTTGGATTGACTCAAGTGAATACCTTCATCATTTTGTTTAATTTGCAATCCAAGAAAATAAGACAGTTCGCCCATCATGGACATCTCAAATTCGCTTTCCATGGTCTCCGCGAATTTAGAAGCATCATTATCTTTTGTTGCACCAAATACAATGTCATCGACATAGATTTGTGCTACAATGAAATTATTTTGATAATGCTTCACAAAGAGAGTCCTGTCAGCTCCCCCTCGAGTATAGCCCTTCTCCAAAAGGTGCTTTGTTAACCTTTCGTACCATGCTCGCGGTGCTTGTTTCAGACCGTAAAGAGCCTTTTCAAACGAAAAACATGGTTAGGTTGTTTATGATCTACAAAACCTTTCGGTTGAGCTACATAAACTTCCTCATTTAAAAACCCATTTAGAAATGCGCTCTTGACGTCCATTTGAAATAATTTGATTTTAAAATGACAAGCAATAGCAAACAATATACGAATGGACTCGAGTCTAGCTACTGGGGCGAAAGTTTCGTCAAAGTCTATACCTTCTACTTGAGAGTAGCCTTGAGCAACTAGTCGTGCCTTGTTCCTGATGATAGTACCATCTTCATCTTTCTTGTTCTTGAAGATCCATTTGGTACCTATCACATTATGTTGCTTTGGAGGCTTCGTTAATTCCCAGACTTTGTTTCGCTCAAATTGATGGAGCTCTTCCTGCATTGCTTTAATCCAGTAGTCATCCTGAAGAGCTTCATCTATTGTCTTTGGTTCGATTAAAGATACGTAGCAAGCAAATCCGCAAACCAACTGCCTTCGAGTTCTAACTCCTTCTTGTGGATCTCCAATGATGTTCGATTCCGGATGATCCTTGGAGATTCATAGCGTTTGTTGAAACGGAGTACTCGGAGGTACACGAGATGATTCCTGCACATCAGATAAACTAGAAGAACCATTAGATGCATCATTAATATTGGAAGTGTTATTATGAGAAGATGCACTAGCAGGAGAATCATCATCTAGAGAGATATCGAGGGTAGATTTTTCAGATTCAAAATGAGAAGCTTCATCTACTTTAACATTTATAGATTCTACAATCGTCTTAGATTCAATGTTAAATACTCGATATGCTCTGCTATTCGTAGAATAACCCAAAAAGATCCCTTCATCACTTCGAGAGTCGAACTTTCCAAGATTTTCACGGTCACGTAAGATGTAACATCGACTCCCGAAGATACGAAAGTACTTGATATCCGGTTTTCTACTAAACCACAGCTCATATGGTGTATTCAAGGTTCCTGGGCGCAAATACACTCTGTTAATGACATAGACAGCGGTGTTCACAGCTTCAGCCCAAAAATGTAGCGGTAATTTCCGGCTATGAAGCATCACACGCGCCATCTCTTGAACAACCCTGTTTTTGCGCTCAACAACACCATTCTGCTGAGGTGTATAGGGTGCCGAGAATTCATGCTTTAATGCCATTTGAAGTACAAAAGTCAATGAATTTGAATTTATGAATTCTCCACCCCTATCACTTCTAACACGAATGATCTTTTCATTCTTTTCAATCATAATACGATGGCAAATCTCATGAAAAGAGTCAAACGTATCAGCTTTCTCTCTCAAAAATGCTACCCATGAAAACCGAGAGAAATCATCAACCAATAAAAAAGATGTACCACTTACCTCCCAAGGATGGTTGACGGGTCGGCCAAAAGAAAAAGAAGAAAAGAAAATAGTCTACACAAACTATACAAGATTTAATCGTAGAACGATTAAGGACAAGGAGGGGTTTCACCTTTGCATACCCAAACCTTTTGAGTTTTGGAGTATGTTGGTAAAGGTTGAGAGATTCTCCTTGAAGACGACGTCTTGTATGATTGATCTTTTTCTTTTGTCATCGTCTTGTTTGAGGTGCTACCAATGTTCTTTCCTTTTGAAAAATCCTTCCTTGAATTCCGGGAAGTGAGCTTATTGGTAGCAATTGCAAGATGTGGTTGATTTGTTCTTTGAAGCTCCAATCTCGCAATTTCTTTCGATGTGCCCTGCAAAATTACAACGAAAACATACCTTTGAGCTTGACGATTCCGAAGAGGATGAGGTAGGTTTGTTGTCGTTGTTTGTCTTGAATTCCGATGTCGGAGGAGGAGATACCGACTGAGGCACAAAGACTGTCCCACTCGAACTTGGACTGTTTCCAGTTTGAGTGTACCCGAGGCCGAACCGATTTGTTTGACCAAGACCAAGGAGTTTATCCAACTTACTCCTTCCTAAGGAGAATTGCTGTAAGTCATCCTTGAGTTGGAGAATGGTCTCTGTCATTTCCCGTCTTTCCTGTCGGCCCTCGCCATAGAGCTTCAAGAAGTAGTTTGCTTTGTTCACCATATCTATATAGTTCTTCTTGAGCTGCTCATTGGACTCTTGAAGGGAAACATTTGCTTTTATCAAACTATCCCTTTCCACTTCAAGATCGGTCGAGAGAGAAGTTACCCTTTTTACTTCTTCTTCGAGATCCTGCAATCTCCCTCTCAACCCCTTGTTTTGCTTAGCCGGTTTCTTTAAATCCTGTAAAGATCTGTGATAGGCTAGAGCAAACTCTTCACCTTCCGAATCATCCGATTCATTGTCCATTGCATTCTTTTCAACAGTGGAGTTGGACAATGATTCAGACGTAGTTGCCATAAAGCACATGAATGGTGAAGATGTGGACGCGTGGAATGCCGTGGAGCTCTTTTCTTCATCACTTGAAGACGACTCATTTGACGTTGAGGTGTCATCCCAAGTGACGACTTGCATCGCCTTCTTCTTTGTCGGATACTTGTTAGGACACTCCGTTGCAATGTGGCCGTAGCCTCGACATTTGAAGCATTGCAGTTGTCCTTCTGAACTTTTCTTATCCTTTGAGAAGTTCTCCTGCTTTCTTGACTTGTGACTTGGAGTACCCTTGCCTTTGTTCCACTTTCCGAAGGATGGAGATTTGCTTGAATTACCCCTTCGGAAATTGCGGCGAAACTTCCTTGTCAAGAGAGCGAGCTGCTTCTCAAATTCCTCCATAGAAAGGTTCTCGTCATCGTCCGAGGAGGATGTATCCGCGTCTTCTTCCTTAGTTGTTTTCAACGCATAACCTGAAGACTTAGAAGTAGATGCTTTTCCAGAAGAATTGTTAGTATTAAAAGTCATTTCATAAGTTTGTAATGAACCAACTAATTCTTCTACACGTATTTCGTCCGGGTGTTTAATAGTTTCAATGGCAGTAACCTTTGGGCGAAATCGTCCAGGAAGAGTTCTTAAGATTTTTCTTACAATCTTAAATTCTGAAATCTTCTCTCCCAGATTAGCACATGAGTTTACGATGTCTTGCAATCGTGTATAGTAGTCCGTGAAAGATTCATTTTCTGCCATCAAGATAGAGTCAAACTTGCTCGTAAGCATCTGCAGTTTCTGAATCTTCACGAGGTTAGTTCCCTCATGTGTAACCTGGAGAACATCCCAGATTTCTTTCGCAGTCTCACATGCCGAGACGCGAGAGAATTCAGTTTGAGATAAGGCATTAAAAATAGCATTAATTCCCTTGCCATTGTAAGAGGATAACTCAAACTCTTCCTTGGTCCATTTCGACCTAGGTTTTAAGGTGTGAACATCAGAGATAAGTTCAGTTGGATTAGTCCATCCTGATTCAATTGAATGCCACACCCTTTCGTCGATGGAAGATAAAAAGGCTTTCATCCGTACTTTCCAGTACGCATAATTTGTTCCATCAAAGAAAGGGGGTCGATTGATGTTTCCACCTTCAACCATTGTTCACAACCCTATTCCCGCTCTGATACCACTTGTTGGGTCGTATATAATACGGATCTAAATAGGGGAAGAAACACCTAGAGGGGGGTGAATAGGTGTAAACGTATAAACACTCCAAAAATCGTTGCGATAAAACCCAATGCGGAAAATAAAATAACACGCAAGATTTTTACGTGGAAAACTCCATCACCGGAGTAAAAAACCACGGGACCGATAATACGGCAGAAATCCACTAGAATTAAAACACGTACAAGGTGATTTACCGTACACACTTACGACTCAACCTTTTCCATACGCTCCTAGAGGATCTTCTCCGCTCGCTCCAGACGCTTCTCGAATCCACGATCTGCGCCCAACGCCGAATCCACGGCGTCCAACGTCGAATCCACGACGTCCGACCGAATCCACGGTCTTCACCCAATAGCACCGTTCGAATCCACGAACGTGCCTCGCTCCGAATCCACGAGAGCGATTGAACCTTGAATCCACAAGGACACGCGAATCCACGCGCCGATTTTTGGGGTAAATCGTTGTTTTTGGGTGGTGATGATCCGCCGAATACTTAGATCAAAGATAGATCGGAAATACCATCTAAGTATTCATTAGTTTGATTCAACTCAAGATGTGAGTATGAAAACCTAGAATCAAACTAATCAATATAGATGAAGAAACATAGAGTATTCTCTAATGATTTCCTTTCTTCTCTATATGTGGATCTGTAGCCGTATAAGATGATACAAGAAAATGACGGCTATGTGGATTCACCCTAGAAAAAGAGTCATAGGGTGTATTTATAGGTTAGAAACCCTAGGAAGGAGATAAGAATCAAAAACCTGCCATTTCTGGATTTTTACGGACGGCGATCCGGATCGTGATAACTAGGATCCGGATCGTCATAACAAAACAGCCAATTCCAGAAAAACGAAGGTTCGGGATCCGGATCATGTGACTACGATCCGGATCGTTCATACAGTTCACCAAACATCAACGTTCGGGATCCGGATCAAGAGACTACGATCCGGATTGCGACGATGTATGAACGAACCACCTTCGGGATCCGGATCGAACAACCTGATCCGGATCCTGAACATGTCCCAAGTCCAGTTTTTTGATTTTTATGCAATGAAAGATTCTTCCAAGTGTTTCTACACTACAAGAAGTATTCGGATCACACAAATTCTTTAGTTAAACATACCTGATCCTTTTGAATTCTTCTTTCTTGAGACTGAGTTAAATGATCCAACTTTCTTCACCTTCAATCTTCAAGACTTGAGACTTTCACGAAACTACGCCAACTCAAATTCCGTAACAGATTCAAGCATGGGGTTTTGGATTTATTGATGGATTTTCATTAAGTTTTGAGCTGAACAGTTTTTATTTCCTTCCATCTCGCTCCATGCTTGCACCTTGGGAACCACTTGTGTGCTGTTGGTTGGAGGTTTTGGATATTTTACTGCGCGGAGCTGAGGGCATGCGCGCGTGCTGTGTGGTGACTGTGGTGTGAGCCGAAGCGCGCCGGATATTTGTAGAGGACCCGAGGGTTATGTTCGAGCTTCCGGGGAATTTTTCGGGTTTCGCGACAGTGTTTGCGAGCGCGCGGCGCAGTTTTCATTTTTCCGGCAGATTTCGACAGAGTGCAAGTTGGCGCTTCACCGACTTCAGCATTTGCCTGCAGAAAGCTTTCCAGGTGGGTTGGAATTTCTCTAAAATGTATGGAACTAATGCTCCTGAATGCAAATTGATCATAATTATCATGCTTTTTCACTGTTTTTAAATCTGATAGTTGCCTGGAATTTTCTGTAAAATTTATCGGAACCCTGAATTATTTTTAGTAGACTCCTAATACTATATGATGCTAGACTGCAAGTTCTTTTGGTATTATTTTTACACCCTGATCGTTTTAAAAATCGAGAAAGCCCGTTTTAAGAAAAATCAGCATTTTTTAAAGGAGGTTTTTAAATTATGAGTTCGCCAGAGGTATGGCATAGATTCAGGGTGCATTGGACCTCGTGCCTGGGGGCCGAGTGATCACTTTTGAGTTTTGGGATGAGTTCTAGTGTCATGTGGATTTGAGTTTCCTTGTGGGTTGAGGAGATTACTCTAGATCATGAGTTATGTATCTCTGATTTGTTAGTGGAGGTGGTTCTCCCACTTAGATATGAGAGTTTTGGGGTTCTGGAAGATCGAGTCGTGGAGGTTTCCCGACTTAGCCATGGGTTGTGCATTATCAGATTGAGTCGTTGAGGGTTCTCCGACAGATCATGTGAGGATTTGGACTTTTCCTGTTTGAGTCGTGGAGTCTTTTTTGACTGAGTAGTGTTTTGAGCATTCGAGTTTTCCGATCTGGTTGATCGTGGATTATAGCCTGCATTTGCCGCTTGCTGAGACAGTTGAGACATGCTTGATACTCGGTGGGGTTGCTCCCCTCGGGTCACGCTCCGGATGCGTAGATGTGTTGATGCCCCTGGCCGAGTTACCAGGTGGGTTACATGCCCCTGGCCGAGTTACCAGGTGGGTTACATGCCCCTGGCCGAGTTACCAGGTGGTTACTTGAGTGAGTTTGAGATAGTCAGTTTAGGACGCCCCACGTAAATCCCGTCCTCTTGTGGATGCGTGGTAGTGGGCAGGTGCTGTCACGCCCCGAGTCCGCCAATTTGTACGGTTCGGGCACGCCAACAGACCCGCCAATCGGGTAAGACCTTTTTCTACCCGAAAGGAACGGTAACATCCATAATAACACAACAAGTGTATGCGGAAGCTCAATATCAGAGTACTAAAAATCACTACAAATTAAAACTTTCATTCAATAACAACAATTAAAGCGGAAATGAAAGCATACAAGAGTGAACCATGCATTACTTTATTACAATTTACATCTTTGAACTTGCCAATAAAATTATTACAATTCTTTTACATTATTTCCTCACCATACAAGGTTCACTCAAGCAATATAAAAATGGGATACCTCTGCTAGACCCTCTAGGTCACTATGCTGCTGGGCCCTTGCCCCTGTCGTAAACCTCGCCGTCTGCCTCTGAACCGTCGCGATCGCTGCATCCATACCTGAACCTGTGGGTGGGGGGGGGAGTCACCCAAGGGGTGTGAGAACTACGACATAGTTCCCAGTGGGTTCAACCACCGAGATAAAGTGTCCTACACCACTTGGTCCAATGGAAGCAATAATAATAGTGCTAGGAAACTAAGATCCTCAATATCAAAACACAGCTATGCATTATAATATATCACTACACTATCTGTGTATACTCATCAACCTAGCACTACTCTGTCTAGCCATACCAGGCTACTAAGCACCAACTCGGCCACTATGCTGCTGTATACAGGGTCAACTAACCGTGCCACCTTGGCCACTCTGTTCCTTTATTCTTTAGATTCTGGTGCTTTAGTTCAAGTTAACCCTCAGAAATTCTTATCCGACGGGCCCCAGCCCGGTATTCCTGCTACCATAAGATAAGATTTCTAAGGTTGCCGATAACACCCGCAAGTGTTACCCCGTCCTACGGAAGAAACGTCCCGAACGGGTCTCTACCCGGGAGAGGGATACTGCCCGTACCTCCAACATGGGCCGCGTTTCATTCCGTAGAATCTTTATATTTTCTTTCTTTTCTTTTCTTTTTCTTTTTCTTTTATTTTCTTTCTCTTTTACTTTAGTTCTTAGCCTCTTTGCCTTTGCACATTTGCTTTTCTTTCTTATTCGAGCTTATAGCTCCCTTTTTGCCACTGGCAATTCTCCTTCTCTTTCCTTTGAGCATTTAGCTCTTTACTTTCACTTTAAGCCTTTCGAAAGTACCTCGTCCGACGGGTCACTGCCCAGGGAGTCCTGCTCCACTTGACGAGTCTCAAATTCGAAGGCGCCATTTACATTCTCTTTATACTTTTTAGCCACTTTTAGCTTGCTTTTAACTTTGCCTTTTTACAACAAATTATCTCTTATCCTAGGTCTCGCCATAAGGATAACTAGGAGTCACTTGGACTCATATCATTTCTCTTTCTGTTCTCTTTATCCTAAGCAATTTGCTTGTCTTGCTTATTAATCACTTTTGCTCTCTCTTAAGCTCTATTTCTTTTCACTAATTCCTCTTTTACCCTAGGTCTTGCCACACGGGTAACTAGAGAGTCTCTTGGACTCTTAAACATTTCACTCTTCTTTACTTAACTCAAATTGAAGTTAAAGTTATCGTTCATTTGCCCAACCACCCTATGACTTTCTAGGGTTATTTTTATTAAATTCTTTAACCTTGGGATCTTATCCCACTTTCCTGATTCCTCGTTGAATCCTAGAGTTAACTTAACTCTATTTTCCTGTTCCACTATTAACTTAGAGTTACATTGACTCTAATTTCCTGTTCCACTATTAACTTAGAGTTACATTGACTCTAATTTCCTGTTTTCCCTTTCACGTCTTCATATTTGATCCATTTTTCCATTCTCTTGATTCCTTACTGAATCCTAGAGTCAACTTGACTCTATTTTTCTGTCTGTGAGTTTAAACTCTTCTAGCTCAACTTAGGTTCCCTTTACCTAAGTTCCATGTCATACTTGTCCTAGAGTTCCTTGACTCTATGCTGACCACTAGTTCACCTTAGGTTCTCTTTACCTAAGTTCCATGTCATATACATCCTAGAGTTCTCTGACTCTATGTTGATCACTAGTTCTCCTTAGGTTTCCTTTACCTAAGTTCCATGTCATATACATCCTAGAGTTCTCTGACTCTATGTTGATCACTCTATCCAGTGTCCTTAGGTTGTCACCTAAGACCATGCCACTCGTCCTTCCTAGGATAACTCCTAAGTTGATGTCACTTGTCAAACCCCTATACTAGGTTTTCTCCTAGTCTTACTACCAACAACCGTTGTTCCCTTATGTGACGTGATTCCTAGGGTTATACCCTAACATACTCATAATCATGAATAGCTAATCATTTTCACGTATGCAGTTATTTTCATCTCATTCATAAAATAATAATTATCTCTACGCATGCATATTCATCATATATGTTTGGCAACCAACAGTTGCACTTTTCCTCTGTGTCCACTTGCACATGCACATCTATTCCTCTATTTCTGGCAACCAACAGTTGCACTTTTTCATCTGAATCCATCTACACAGGCAATCATAATCATAATTACCTAACGCCTCTAACAGGCTACTATCATTCTTCGAATCGAAAAGCAAAGGAGCAAGGGGAGAGATCACCCAATTTCGGCAGAATACCCCACCTTGTGGTGTCCCCAATTGCTTGTAGACACTTGCAATTGGTCTTTGAGCGACTCCACTTGTTCCCTCGAGCTTGCACGCAAAACGGTGCACCTCCCTCGAGTCTGCACGAAAAACGGTTCACGTCCTTCAAACCTGCACGCAAACGGTGCACATTATTAAAAATCCGCACGCAAAACGGTGCGCACCATTTCAACCTGCACGCAAAACGGTGCACGTTAATTCAACCTGCACGCAAAATGGTGCACGTACCTCAAATCTGCACGCAAAACGATGCACGCTTAACTGTAGGATTGCACGCAAAACGGTGCATGTTTTTCTAGCCCTGCAAGAAAAACGATGTACGGCATTAGAGACTGCCCGCAAAACGGTGCGCGACAACACGACCTGCACGCAAAACGGTGCACGTACCTCGAATCTGCACGTAAAACGGTGCACGTCTGACTATAGGGTTGCACGCAAAACGGTGCACATTTTTCTAACACTGCACGCAAAACGATGCGCAATATTAGAGACTGCACGCAAAATGGTGCACATCAATCCAACCTGCACGCAAAACGGAGCACGTACCTCGGGTTGGCACGCAAAACGGTGCACGTTTCTTTTTCAACGTTGCACGCAAAACGGTGTATGTTTTCCGAGTTTGCGTTCGAAACTGAGCATATTTTCCAAATCCGCACGCAAATCGGTGCATTTCTTCCACAACTTGCACGCAAAACGAGGCGCACCAAAATTGCCCCCGGCAGTCCGCGCAGCAAAACGGCGCAGTATAACTCGGTTCCTAACACGCAATACGGTAATGGGGTCAAATCCAAACCCAAAGGAGGCATAAAAACTGTGCCAAAAATATCGTGAAAATAACGTTACCTCGTACAGTCGCGCCGCCCATCGGCTTTTGGGAACGCCTCGCGCGCTGCACGAGGTTCACGGTGCGCTCGCGTGCCCCACGAAATCCACCATTTCTCTCTCTCTCTCTCTCTCTCTATGCTCGGTTGGAGAAGAAGAAAAGAAAAGAGAGGAGGGTCTGCGGGGGAGAAGGAAGAAGAAGAAGAGAAAAAAAGAAGGAAAAGGGAGAGGAGAGTCTTGTAGACCCGGTCCACGGGCCCCCCAATGGGGGGCCGCCACCTGGCGGCCACCCCTCACAGGGGCGCGTGCCCCTGCGCCATGCGGGCGCGCGCCCCCGCGCGGGCGCCAATAGGGGCCCGCCACCTGGCGGCCCCCTGTTGACCCGCGCCCTAGTGCGCGCTAGCTGTGCGCCTTGCGCAGCGCGCCGCGCGCCTTGGAAATCCCTTTTTGTCCCGTTTTCTGTCCATTTTTCGTCCGTTTCCGTCCAAATTTGACAGGCGGCTTCGTTTCAGCTTAATTTATCACAGAAAATTTTAAATTTTCAGTTTGGGCCATTTCTGGGTTACCAAAGCCCCACTGTGTCCAGAATCATTGGCGGACCCCGTTCTCGCAATCCGGGTATCCGATCAACACGAAACTTTTACTGTGACCTTAAAACATAATTACGAAGCTCCCCAAATTTTCTGACACTGTTGACGGAGCCCGTTCTCTCTATCCGGCATCCGATCAACGTGAAACTTTTTCTGTGGTCTTAAAACATATTTACGGGGCTCCCGTAATTTTCTCGGAATTTTCCGACACTGAATTTTCCACTAAAAATCTGGGCCCCCTTTCTCAAATAAATTTTTAGATCTCTCCATTTTAACCCGATTTGGGCCCAACTCGCGTCCAAATATTCTTTACTTCCCTAACTTTCATAACAATAGTATTTCATACCATCTTTATTTACATTTATTTATGTGCCGAAAATTCAGTACCTTACATTCTACCCCCCTTAAAATAAGTTTCGTCCTCGAAACTTGAATCACATCTCGACTCCTACTTGATCGAGAGGGAGGAAATCTTGCCCTCACTACTGGGCTCACTGTATATCGTGACTGGCATCAAATTGCCTGCTCGCCGAGACTACACGAGCAACTCATTCATGAATCCCTATCACAATTCAGGGACAAACACAGACCTGGTGTCTGGCCACTTTCACCAAGTAGGTGAAAGACAAAGTTGAGCACTTGTTCTCTCAATTGCCACGAATGACCCAGTTTTTTACTTGTGAAATTTTCACTTTAATTCCGCCATCATTCTTTTCATAACGAGGTTGCATCTGCAACTAATTACACTTACCGCATTTTTCCGGTCGCTCCGCTGCCTAATGTGGAGGGCAAAGGCCAATCCACAAGTCCTCAGCTATCACGCACGCTGCTAGTGCTCTAAGTCCACGGGTATCAGCTAACCCGATATATCGGACTACTAATAGGTTCACAGACCACGGTCAAATAGGGGCCTATAGCCCAAAACTAGTCCAACACTGTACAACGGCTCTCTCTCTAGCCCACAGATCCAAACGTCATACGGGTAGATCCTCAATCAGGATTACTATCCCAACACTCCCACTAGGAGCTACAGTATCTCAATCACCACTAGCTCTACGGCCTGGTCATATCACACTCTCAGTGTACTAATCTCAGTGTACTAATAGCCTCAATGCTCACACGTGGCATTCCACGTTCCCGGGTCATCGCTCGGACTACCGTCCCGACCAAATCTCAATCATGCCCCGCCATCAGGTCTCGTGCCGCTGTCTCTCACAGCTGATTGCGCCTGCCCACTGGGCTACAGGCCACAGTCCACAAACATGGTCCAGGCACGGATCGTCCCCAGCGAACCCGCTAATCGTCGCCACGCGACCACTATGCTCACTGAGCAAAACCAACTAACCAGTCGTCAATGCACGACCCAAAACTCTCTATCAACTCTGGCCACTCTGGGCAAAGGCTACTATGCCACCTAATCAGCTCTCTCTGGCTAAACAAAACTTGTGCTCCATGAGCACCCAAACAATTGGGCGTCCTACGCCCCCATGCTAACTCGCAGAAAATCTAGCGTTAAGCGGTTCGCTTACGTACCCCTACGGCTCTTGTGCACTCTCCCAACTGGATCGAGGCACAACAATAACAGTTCACCATCCTGGTGATTAACACTCAAATCCTGCGGTGGCAATCCTTGCCATTACACCCATTCATCAGAACGGCGCCAGTAAAACTCTCACCCTATCGAGAGGTCCACGTATCCTGAAGCCAGCTCTAGGCCTGCAAATCCTTCTTGCCCTAACTCTTAGGACATATTTACTTGGTTCTCGCAACATAGCGATCACCAGCGTTCTGTAAATCGGTCTCTCACTGGACCTTTCCAACCATACTTTGCCAGCAAATTAGCTGACACAAGCTTATGACACCCCCTTGCTGAAGATGCGGGGTGCACCGACAAAAGCTCGGCGGCTACTGCCACTCTCTCCACTGTCGTCCCTGCATGCGGCACGCCGTATGCTCATGTGTCATTTATATAGCCACAGCTTGCTGCGCTATCAGCCATTGGAGCCTATCGATCTGCTCCGACTGTCACATTGACGCCACCCTTAGGCGTCGGAGTCTGCTTCCCTGCCGGCGGAAAATTTCCGCCTAGCGGCAAGAAGCCAAATCTGCTACTGGACCACCCAATAAGGGCGGCCACCCGCTATCGCAGCTCGTATACGTCGTTTGACCCCGAGCCCTCTCGTGACTCGAGTCAAAATAGGTGCGTCTCCCTATGTGGTGTCATCGCTAATATGCACACCACAACGAAACAACCAGCCCAAACTTAGCCATTTGAGCAATGCGTAGTCTATACACCGACAAAAAGGCTCGTCAACCCAATCATGCGAAAGTATAAGAGGGTACTCATTTTCATCTCCAACATTACGTTGTCGGCCGCCAACGTAATATCCGAAGAATGAAAGCTCGTCGCCCTCGATCAGTCCCAACATCCTTTTTGGGAACAACAATAACTAATCGAATACTTTCGCCCAACAATCCACACACTCTCTCGTGCTAATCCCTAGGGTCTCCCTAAGGTTCACTAACCACCTAGGACTATTCCTAGGCCCTGATACCACTCTAATCTGTCACGCCCCGAGTCCGCCAATTTGTACGGTTCGGGCATGCCAACAGACCCGCCAATCGGGTAAGACCTTTTCCTACCCGAAAGGAACGGTAACATCCATAATAACACAACAATTGTATGCGGAAGCTCAATATCAGAGTACTAAAAATCACTACAAATTAAAACTTTCATTCAATAACAACAGTTAAAGCGGAAATGAAAGCATACAAGAGTGAACCATGCATTACTTTATTACACTTTACATCTTTGAACTTGCCAATAAAATTATTACAATTCTTTTACATTATTTCCTCACCATAGAAGGTTCACTCAAGCAATATAAAAATGGGATACCTCTGCTAGACCCTCTAGGTCACTATGCTGCTGGGCCCTTGCCCCTGTCGTAAACCTCGCCGTCTGCCTCTGAACCGTCGCGATCGCTGCATCCATACCTGAACCTGTGGGGGGGGGAGTCACCCAAGGGGTGTGAGAACTACGACATAGATAAAGTGTCCTACACCACTTGGTCCAATGGAAGCAACAATAATAGTGCTAGGAAACTAAGATCCTCAACATCAAAACACAGCTATGCATTATAATATATCACTACACTATCTGTGTATACTCATCAACCTAGCACTACTCTGTCTAGCCATACCAGGCTGCTAAGTGTTAAGGATTTTGATTTGGCGCATTTCGTGAAAGTGTTAAGTCTTGAAGATTGAAGATGAATGAAGTTTGGATCATATACCTCAATCTCAAGAAAGAAGAATTCAAAAGGATCAGGTAAGTTTAACTAAATATTTTTGGTGATCCGAATACTTCTTGTAGTGTAGAAACACTTGGAAGAATTTCTTATTGCATAAAAATCAAGAACTGAACATGAGACTTGTTCAGGATCCGGATCAGATTGTTCAATCCGGATCTCGAAGGTGGTTCGTTCATACACCAGTTCAATCCGGATCGTAGCTTCCCTTGATCCGGATCCCGAACATTGAGTTTACCATTTTCCTTGAACGATCCGGATCAGGCTTCGCAATCCGGATCCCGAACGTTGATGTTTGGTGAACTGTATGAACGATCCGGATCAAGCACCTCGATCCGGATCCCGAACCTTCGTTTTTCTGGAATTGCCTGACTCGTTACGACGATCCGGATCACAGCTAATCCGATCCGGATCGCCGTCGTAAAAATTTCCAGAAACGACAATTTTTTATCCTTATCTTCTTCCTAGGGTTTCTAACCTATAAATAGACCCTATGATTCTTTTTCTAGGGTTAATCCAGATAATCCACATAGAGCCGTCATAATCAAATATCATCTTATACGACCCTAGATCCACATATAGAGAAGAAAGAAAATCATTAGATATTACTCTATATTTCTTCATCTATATTAATTAGTTTGATTCTAGGTTTTCATACTCACATCTTGAGTTGAATCAAACTAATGAATACTTAGATGGTATTTCCTATCTATCTTTGATCTAAGTATTCGGCGGATCATCACCACCCAAAAACAACGATTTCCCCAAATCGGCGCGTGGACTCGCGTGGCCTTGTGGATTCAAGGTGCAACCGCTCTCGTGGATTCGGAGCGAGGTACGTTCGTGGATTCGAAGCGTGCTACTGGGTGAAGACCGTGGATTCGATCAGACGTCGTGGACTCGACATTGGACGCCGTGGATTCGGCGTTGGACGCAGATCGTGGATTCGAGATGCGTTGCGGAGCAAGCGGAGAAGATCAACTAGGAGCGTATGGAAAAGGTTGAGTCGTCTGTGAGTACGGTATATCACCTTGTACGTGTTTAATTCTAGTGGATCTCACCGTGTTATCGGTCCCGTGGTTTTTTACTCCGGTTTGGAGTTTTCCACGTAAAAATCTTGCGTGTTCATTTATATTTCCGCATTGGGTTTTTATTGCGCAATGATTTTTTGAGTGTTTATTGTTTACACCTATTCACCCCCCTCTAAGTATTTTTTCCCCTATTTAGATCCATTATTACATATAACCCAACAAGTGGTATCAGAGCGGGAATAGGGTTGTAAACAATGGTTGAAGGTGGAAACATCAACAGACCCCCATTCTTTGATGGAACAAATTATGCGTACTGGAGAGTACGGATGAAAGCCTTTTTAAGTTCCATCGACGAACGGGTGTGGCAATCAATTGAATTAGGATGGTCTAATCCAACTGAAATTATTGCTGATGTTCGCACCATCAAACCTAGGTCGAAGTGGACCAAGGAAGAGTTAGATTCATCTTCTTACAATGGCAAGGGAATTAATGCTATTTTTAATGCCTTATCTCAAACTGAATTCTCTCGCGTCTCGGCATGTGAGACTGCGAAAGAAATCTGGGATGTTCTTCAGGTTACACATGAGGGAACTAACCTCGTGAAGATTCAAAAGCTGCAAATGCTTACGAGCAGATTTGACTCTATTTTCATGGCAGAAAATGAATCTTTCACGGACTACTATACACGATTGCAAGACATCGTAAACTCATGTGCTAACCTGGGAGAGAAGATTCCAGAATTTAAGGTTGTAAGAAAGATCTTAAGAACTCTTCCTGAACGATTTCACCCAAAGGTTACAGCCATTGAAACTATTAAACACCCGGACGAAATGCGTGTAGAAGAACTAGTTGGTTCATTACAAACTTATGAAATGACATTTACTACTAACTATTCTTCGGGAAAGGCATCCTCTTCTAAGTCTTCAGGTTATGCTTTGAAAACAACAAAGGAAGAAGACACGGATTCATCCTCCTCAGACGATGACGAGAACCTATCTATGGAGGAATTTGAGAAGCAGCTCGCTCTCTTGACAAGGAAGTTTCGCCGCAACTTTCGAAGGGGTAATTCAAGTAAAACTCCATCTTTCGGAAAGTCGAAGAAAGGCAAGGGTACTTCAAGTTTCAAGTCAAGAAAGCAAGAGAACTTTTCAAAGGATAAGAAAAGTTCAGAGGGACAAGTCCAATGCTTCAAGTGCCGAGGATACGGCCATATCTCAACGGAGTGTCCAGCTAAGAATCCGTCGAAGAAGAAAGCGATGCAAGTCGTCACATGGGATGACAACTCAACGTCAAATGAGTCATCCTCAAGTGATGAAGAAGAAAGCGCAACGGCATTCCACGCGTCCACATCTTCACCCTTCATGTGCTTAATGGCAAGTACTTCAGATTCATTGTCCATCTCCTCCCGGGTTGAAAAAACTGCAACGGATGATGAATCAAGTAACTCTGAAGGTGAAGATTTTGTTTTAGCCTACCATAGACTTTTGAGGGATTCAAAGAAACTGGCTAAACAAAACAAGGGGTTGAGAGGGAGATTACAGGATCTCGAAGTAGAAGTAAAAAGGGTAACTTCTCTCTCGATCGATCTTGAAGTGGAAAGGGATAATCTGATAAAAGCAAATGTTTCCCTTCAAGAGTCCAATGAGCAACTCGAGAAGAATTATATAGATATGGTGAACAAAGCGAATTACCTCTTGAAGCTCAACGGCGAGGCTCGATAGGAAAAATTGGAAATGACAGAGACCATTCTCCAACTCAAGGATGACTTACAGTGATTTTCATCAGGAAGGAGTAAGTTGGATAAGCTTCTTGGTCTCGGTCAAACAAACAAGTTCGGCCTTGGATACAATCGAACTGAAGACAACTTTAGTTCGGTTGGGACAGTTTTTGTACCTCAGTCGGTATCTCCTCCTCCGACACCGGAATTCACGACAAGCAACGACAACAAGCCTACTTCACCCTCTTCGGAATCGTCAAGCACTAAGGTATGTTTTCGTTGTAATGTTGAAGGGCACATTGAAAGAAATTGCAAGATTGGAGCTCAAAGATCAAATCAATCACATCTTGCAACTGCTACCAATGAGTTCACTCCCCGGAAATCAAAGAAGGACTTTTCAAAAGAAAAGAACATTGGTAGTACTTCAAGCAAGACGATGACAAAAGAAAAAGATCAATCATACAAGACGTCTTCATCAAGGAAAATTTCTCAACCATTGCCAACATACTCTAAAACTCAAAAGGTTTAGGTATGCAAAGGTGAAATCTTTCCTTGCCTTTAATCTTCCTACGATTAAATGTTGTGTAGTTTATGTAGACTATTTTTCTTTCTTTGGGCCGACCCGTCAACCATCTTTGGGAGGTAAATGGTATATTTTCTTATTGGTTGATGATTTCTCTAGGTTTTCATGGGTAGCATTTTTACAAGAGAAAGCTGATACGTTTGATTCTTTTCATGAGATTTGCCATCGTATTATGATTGAAAAGAGTGAAAAGATCATTCGTGTTAGAAGTGCTAGAGGTGGAGAATTCATTAATTCTAAATTCATTGATTTTTGCACTTCCAACGGCATAAAACATGAATTCTCAGCACCCTATACACCTCAGCAGAATGGTGTTGTTGAGCGCAAAAACAGGGTTGTTCAAGAGATGGCGCGTGTGATGCTTCATAGCCGGAATTTACCGCTACATTTTGGGCTGAAGCTGTGAACACCGCTGTCTATGTCATTAATCGAGTGTATTTGCGCCCAGGAACTTTAAATACACCATATGAGCTGTGGTTTAGTAGAAAACCGGATATCAAATACTTTTGTATCTTTGGGAGTCGATGTTTTATTTTGCGTGATCGCGAAAATCTTGGTAAGTTCGATTCTCGAAGTGACGAAGGGATCTTTTTGGGTTATTCTACAAATAGCAGAGCATATCGGGTATTTAACATGGAATCTAAAACGATTGTAGAATCTATAAATGTTAAAGTAGATGAAGCTTTTCACTTTGCATCTGAAAAATCTACCCTCGATATCTCTCTTGATGATGATACTCCTGTAAGTGCATCTTCTCATGATAATACTTCCAATATTAATGATGCATCTAATGGTTCTTCAAGTTTATCTGATATGCAGGAATCATCTCATGTACCTCCGAGTACTCCGTTACAACAAACGTTACGAATCTCCAAGGATCATCCTGAATCAAACATCATTGGAGACCCACAAGAAGGAGTCAAAACTCGGAGACAGTTGGTTTGCGGATTCGCTTGCTACATTTCCTTGATCGAACCAAAGAACATCGATGAAGCTCTTCAGGATGACTACTGGATTAAAGCAATGCAGGAAGAGCTCCATCAGTTTGAGCGAAACAAAGTCTGGGAATTAACAAAGCCTCCAAAGCAACACAATGTGATAGGTACCAAATGGATTTTCAAGAATAAGAAAATGAAGATGGTACCATCATCAGGAACAAAGCACGTTTAGTTGCTCAAGGCTACTCTCAAGTAGAAGGTATAGACTTTGATGAAACTTTTGCCCCTGTAGCTAGACTCGAGTCCATTCGTATCTTATTCGCGATAGCTTGTCATTTTAAAATAAAATTATTTCAAATGGACGTTAAGAGCGCGTTTTTAAATGGGTTTTTAAATGAGGAAGTTTATGTGGCTCAACCGAAAGGTTTTGTAGACTGTGAACTACCTAACCATGTTTTTCGTTTGAAAAAGGCTCTTTACGGTTTAAAACAAGCACCGCGAGCATGGTACGAAAGGCTAACAAAGCACCTATTGGATAAGGGCTATACTCGAGGGGGAGCTGACAGGACTCTCTTTGTGAAGCATTATCAAATAACTTCATTGTTGCACAAATCTATGTCGATGACATTGTTTTGGAGCAACAAAGGATAATGATGCTTCTAAATTCGCTGAAACCATGGAAAGCGAATTGAGATGTCAATGATGGGCGAATTGACTTATTTCCTTGGATTGCAAGTGAAACAGAGTGACGAAGGCATCCATTTGTGTCAATCCAAGTATGCTTTGGAGTTGGTCAAAAAGTTTGATCTAGAAAATTGTAAAGATTTTCCAACTCCAATGGAACTAGCAATAAGGATTAGGAAGTGAATCTTTTAGTGAGAATGTAGACGAGAAACTTTATCGGAGTATGATTGGAAGTCTACTTTACTTCACGGCTAGTCGCCCGGATATAGCTTTTGGTGTTGGATCTGCGCGCAGATATCAATCTGCACCAAAGGAGGTTCACCTGAAAGCGGTGAAACGGATCATCCGATACATTAAAGGAACCATAAATTTCGGAATTTGGTATCCTATGGGAACAAGTTTAGATATTATTGGATACTCAGATGCCGATTGGGCAGGATCTGTGGATGATCGAAAAGTACGAGTGGTGCATGTTTTTATCTTGGTCATTGCCTTGTTGCATGGCATAGTAAAAAGCAAAACTGCATTGCACTCTCGACTGCCGAAGCGGAATATATTTCAGCGGGTAGTTGTTCAACCCAACTCATTTGGATGAAAGTGTGTTGAGCAACTTCCGGATTTCAGCAACTTCGGTAACAATTCTTTGTGACAACACTAGTGCTATAAACATTTCCAAAAACCCTGTGTTGCACTCTAGAAACAAAACACATTGAACTTAGATATCATTTTCTTAGAGAGCTAGTTGAATTAAATACTCTTCAACTGTCTATATTTCAACTGAAGATCAATTAGCTGATATTTAACAAAACCTTTGGATCAAAAAACGTTTATTCATTTGCGTAAAGCAATTGGGAATGCTTTCCTTGAAATAAACTTCTTTTTGAAACTTTTGCTTAGGTTAGGTTTGTTTTTGTGTTTTTGTTCATTATCTATGCTTAGACATAGAATATTAATTGAGCATTAGTTTGATTGACTTTAACTGCATCCTTTTATATATTTAGAAATCTATTATGCTTTAGATGTCATAATATTTCATTTGATGCAATGATCATTTATGTCAATTAACTCATCTTTGTTTGATCAAAGTCAATTTCTCTCTCGATGATCTCTTGGTATAGTTTTTATCTTATTTGACTGTTTAGTCGAGTATGAAATCGAGATCAATATTTGGCTAAATACTTTATATCTTAAATAATTGATAGCCAATTGAGGGGGGGTCAAAGAAAAGTATTATGCTCAAAGATGTGGAAAAGAGTTACATCCCAATGAGGAGTGTGAAAACTACCACCACAGGGAGGAAAGAGCTACCACCTCGGTCGTCCGAGTACTGTATGCAGCTACCACATGTATACCAAGCAAGGTTTTTCAAGTTTGATTAAATAAAATGCATGTTGAAATACTTGACTCTGTCAAAATTTTAAGGTTGGTATAAGGTGGGATTTTTAATGAAAGATGCTCAAAGAGCACTCTCTTCAATAAATTGACTAGATACATTATCTAATTTATCTGGGATGTTAGACATCTATTGATCTTTGTATTTCATTTTCTTTACCAAATTGATGATTTGATAAAGGCATACTCATAAGATCAAGTTAGATGTAATTGAAGTCGTTCAACTTTAAGGGATTTAATTTTTATAAATTTTGTTTCATTTGTTGGATGTTATTGATAGATTTGGTATAATCTAGTTCTTGTTGTATGAAACGATGATTTTCATTTAAAGTTGATACACAAAAGTGCTTACAATCTTTTTCTGGTTTTTCTAGAATTTCTCTGATTTTTTTTTTAAAAGAAAAAGTTGGAGCCGATCCGGATTGGACCTGCCGATCCGGATCCCGAACGCAGATATTCTTCTGCAGGCAGACGATCCGGATTGGACCTGCCGATCCGGATCCTGAACGCAGTTTTTCACTGCGGGTAGCCGATCCGGATCGTAATCACGGACTGATCCGGATCGCGGCTAGGGTTTTATAAAGAACAAAAGGGTTTAGATTTCTTTTACTCCAATCTTTTGTTCCAAAGTTTCCAGAGCTTCTCTCTCTTGATTTCATCCATCTTGGAAGCTTTCAAACTCAAGTTCTTCAATTCCAAGTAAGTTTTATTGATCAAAATCTCGGTTTTTTCACCGTTTTTCTTATTCCTCCTCAAAACGTGATGAATTTCTTGTATCAATTTCGTTTGTGGATGGTTTTTTGATCAAATTTCTTTTGAAATAAGAACTCTGGGTAGATTAGTTTTGATTATATGCTAGGTATTCTCAAGATAAACGAATTTTTGGTCTTCGATTTCAAAAATTTGATTTTAGGGCATATAATGGGAATTTTCCAAATCATGCAATTGATCTATTTTTAAATTTCCTTTTGCAAAACTAATTTGATTCCTAGTCTCTCTACACGATAATGTTTGTTTGGGTAACAATTTTTCAAAATTTTGAAAATTAACAATTTTTTCGTGTTCTTGAGTTGCTCTTCACAGGATTTCAATCCTCTTAAGGCACACACAGCAATGGAATTCTCATGGATCATCTTGCTGTTAGTCACAATGGTGCATACTCGAGCACCAATAAACTGAAAAGAGCCAAGAAACTTCAACGAAAAGGATGAATTTGATCTGATTAGTGACTCGGAAACTGAAGCAAATAATGATGAAGTAGACTGGGACGTGTTATTGGATGACGATGAAACAATGCCCGTTAAACCTGAACAAAAGGCTTCCAATGAATCAAAAGGAAAGGCACCATTAACACAGGAAAAGCACCTATGTCTCCACCAACTATCTCTGTGAAAAGAAAACGTCTTGCTCGACGCTTTGGACTACCACGAGACGTTAACATCAACAAGCCGATAGTTCCTGACTCCCGCCTCGCGTGGAAGGAGTGTTCGTCAGCATAGATCGCCTTCGAGCTTTTGAACATCGTGAATGTATCGGTGAACGACATGTCAACATTGAAGCTCTCCGAAATCACTCACCAGAGTTTGGAACTTTAATTGAGCAAGCTAATCTCATTCAAGTCTGCCGATTCCCTGAATTACTTGGGTATTGCTTGTATCGTGTGAGAACCTTCTACACGAATGCAAGACATCTTCAAGAGATGAACGTGGCTCAATGCATTTCTATACAAATATCCAAGGGATGAAACTTAAAATCACTCCGCAATTAATCGGCGAAGTCCTTGGAATGGAATCCAACACATCGGGGATCAACTATTTGACGGAAGAAGTTTGACGAATGCCTTGTGGCAAACCGTGATAGGAAAGATTTGTTTGGAAGGAACTGAGTCAGCTGATGGGAAAAGTGTAAAATCCAAACATCTTCGACTGGAGTACCGATTTCTTAATTTCATCACATGTTACAACATTCTTCCTAACATGCAGACCAAGTTAGTGAGATGGGATAGAATGCTGTTCTTATATCTCATAGGTCATCCCTCTGAGGCTGTAGGATTGAACATGAACATCCCCTACATAATTTGGAATAGAATGTCAAGATATGTTGTGCATCCTCATCCTTCTGAGCGACTTCCTTTTCCATTAATCATCATGAGGATCTTACAAAAGTTTGACATTGATATAAGCTCGACATCATATCAACACTGTTGGGGGATGATAGATGAGTCAACGATTGTGAAGTCACTTCACAAATTACCACATGTTACTCCGACACCCTCCACTGGAAAGAAACCTTGTGTCGGCACCTCTGCCTCACCGTCTCAACAAGCACCCGGCGCGGATGATCAAGCATCGGTAACTTCGATTTTCAAGCAACAACAGCGCCTATCTTTTCAACAAGAGCAGATCAACAAAGAGCAGAGGCGAATCTCCGAGGAACTCGAGATAATCACAGCATCCCAAATCACATTAACCAAGACGGTCTCGTCGATAAAGAAGTTAATGCAGAAAAACGTTCTCGAAAATGGGATACACCGCCTCGGATGACTCAGATTCAAGTGTTTGAATCGTTTGTCTACTAATCTCTTGTGCAGGAACTTTATTTTCTTTAACCTCTTTCTTTGTGCAGGTTTAAGTTTTCAGTTTTTAAGTTTTTAGTTTTAGTTTTTAGTTCTCAAACTTGAACTGTTAACCATTCTCTCCATTTTGGTAATCTTTGGCTAATTTTTGTGACAAAAGGGGGAGAGAAGTATAAACAATTGAGACATTGATACAATGTGGTTGTGAGAAATTGAAACTATAGAGGTAAGTATAACCTCAACTTGACCTCAACTTGAAAGGTAAGTAGAACTTCAACTTTCGGTTTTCATTTGTGTTTGAATGCATGCCTCGGCTAACTTTCGTCTAACTATTTGGGCATGTATATAACTAATAAGTTGATGTTCACTAACATGACATTTGGATTTGATTGCATAGAAGATATGTTGGTGTTTTAACTATGATCAGTTTACATATCTGAATGTATAAATGTCATGGTAAGTGTAAATGAGTATAAACTTCATCTCTGTATGTGGTTTTTGAATGATATAAAATTCTTGAGGTATCTAACGATTTTTTTGTCAAGAACGATTTCTTTTTGCAGAGAGTACAGATGTCTAAGTCTAGAGTCTGTTTTAGGAGTTTAACTCATTTATTTTATTTGGATCTCCATTGTAAATTTTTGTTGTATGGTGATAGCAACAAAAATATCTTTTTGAATTTTCTTGAGTGGATCTATGTTTTGTCACGAAACCGCCAAAGGGGGAGATTGTTAAATTTTGTTTTGGCGCATTTCGTGAAAGTGTTAAGTCTTGAAGATTGAAGATGAATGAAGTTTGGATCATATACCTCAATCTCAAGAAAGAAGAATTCAAAAGGATCAGGTAAGTTTAACTAAATATTTTGGTGATCCGAATACTTCTTGTAGTGTAGAACACTTGGAAGAATTTTTATTGCATAAAAATCAAGAACTGAACATGAGACTTGTTCAGGATCCGGATCAGATTGTTCAATCCGGATCCCGAAGGTGGTTCGTTCATACACACAGTTCAATCCGGATCGTAGCTTCCCTTGATCCGGATCCCGAACATTGAGTTTACCATTTTCCTTAAACGATCCGGATCAGGCTTCGCAATCCGATCCCGAACGTTGATGTTTGTGAACTGTATGAACGATCCGGATCAAGCACTTCGATCCGGATCCCAACCTTCGTTTTTCTCTGGAATTGCCTGACTCGTTACGATGATCCGGATCACGCTAATCCGATCCGGATCGCCGTCGTAAAAATTTCAGAAACGACAGTTTTTTTATCCTTCTTCTTCCTAGGGTTTCTAACCTATAAATAGACCCTATGATTCTTTTTCTAGGGTTAATCCTGTTACGGCATTTTGGTATTGGCATATTTCGTGAGTCAAGTCAGTGAGTTGAGTCGGAGTCTTAAAGGGATCAAATTGTCAATCAGCAATCAAAGACTTAGAGAAGATTCAACAAGAGCTCAAGTTGACACTCAGTGTCTTGAGTCTTGAAGATTGAAGTTGAAGAATTGTGGATCAGTTACATCAATCTCAAGAAGAAAGTATTCAAGAGGATCAGGTATGTTTAACTAAATAATTGTGGTGATCCGAATACTTTCTTATAGTGTAGAAACACTTGGATGAACTTTTAATTGCATAAAAATCAAAAACTGGACATGGACATGTTCAGGATCCGGATCAGATCTTGCAATCCGGATCCCGAAGGGTACTGTTCATTGCAATTTCAATCCGGATCCTAGGCCATTCCGATCCGGATCCCGAACATGGGACTTTGCTGATTGCATGAACGATCCGGATCGGACCTTGCAATCCGGATCCCGAACCCTTGGTTTTCTGGAATCGTCAATCTCGTTACGACGATCCGGATCGCAGTAAATCCGATCCGGATCGCCGTCCTGAAAATTTCCAGATAAGGTATGTTTTTGATTCTTATCTCTTTCCAAAGGTTTCTAAACTATAAATAGACATTTAGGGTTTCTCAAAACGTGGGAGCTACGGCCGATCAATTTATAAACACTTGAGAGCAACCCTAGAGGCTAGGTTTTTATCGTTCTTCTTAATAGCCTCTTTTAGGTCAATTCGACGGTTCTTTCAAGAACATATCTTTGTCGAATTGATCTAATCTTTGCTTAGAGATTTCTTCTACGGTTCCTCATGAGAATCTAAGCAAAGGATCACCATCGAAGTCAATATTCTTATCGACTGAGTTTGCGTCGTGGATTCGACGTGGCATCGTGGATTCGGTGTGCTAAAGGCGTTTCGTGGATTCGAAACGTGTGCTCGTGGATTCGAGTGGCGTTCGTGGATTCGAACGTGTGCAGTGGGCGTGCAAAATCGGTGGAGCGCGAGGTCCAAGAAATTGAAGGAGGGGTTAAATCCGTGGAGACGGTAATCACCTTGTTATTCTTCTTTTCTTAGGGATTGTTATTGCGTGGATATCCAACCGGTCAGCGCAAGGTCCGAAGAAGCTGAAGGAGGGGTTGAGTCCGTGGAGTCGGTAATCACCTTGTTATTCTTCTATTCTTAGTGGATTGTTATTGCGTGTTGGTCCCGTGGTTTTTCTCCTGGATTGGAGTTTCCACGTATATCTCGGTGTGCTGTTTTTTATTTCCGCATTGGTTTTTATTTTGCACTGAGATTGAGTTTTTAAGTATTACACCTATTCACCCCCCCTCTAGTTGTTTGATAGTACCTATTTAGATCCTTGTGGATCCTATAAAAACCTACAATTGGTATCGGAGGGGGTTTTAGGTTTATCTATCATGATGGGTGAAAGTGGTAATATTTATAGACCTCCTCTTTTTGATGGGACTAATTATGCTTATTGGAAAGTGCGGATGAGAGCTTTTCTCATCGCAATTGATGAGCGGGTATGGCAATCCGTGGAATACGGTTGGGTGCATCCTGTTGAGGAAGTAGGAAATTCTACTACCCCAAAACCTCGCTCTAGATGGTCCAAAGAGGAATTTGAAAGATCTTCTTACAATGGGAAAGGTATGAACGCTTTTTTAATTCTCTTTCCTCGACTGAGTTCACAGAATTCCGCGTGTGAAACCGCGAAGGAAATTTGGGATATTCTCAAAATTACACATGAGGGTACTAATCTTGTAAAAATTCAAAAGCTCCAGATGCTTACAAGTCAATTTGACTCTATTCATATGGAAGAGCATGAATTGTTTACAGATTATTACACTAGACTTCAAGATGTAATAAATACATGTGCTAATTTAGGAGAAAAGATCCCGGAGTCGAAAATTGTAAGAAAGATACTTCGGACTCTTCCGGAACGGTTTAGGGCAAAGGTTACCGCCATTGAAACCGTTAGTCATCCGGATGAGATGAGTGTAGAGGAATTAGTAGGTGCTTTGCAAACTTATGAAATGACTTTTCCTACTAATCAAGTTTCTTCCAAGTCTTCTTCTAAGCTTACAGGTATTGCATTCAAATCAACAAAGGAAGAAGATAGCGAATCAAGTTCCGACGATGAAATCTCTTTTGCCGATTTTGAAGAACAATTGGCGCGGATCACAAAGAAATTTCGTCGGAATTTTGGAAGAATCGAACCGATGGATCTTCATCCACGAAACCTTCTAAAGGATCATCGGGTTCTAAATCCTCTAACCTCAAAAGCTTTGCAAAACCTTCTAAAGAAAAGAAAAAGATGATTTCGAAGGGGAAATCCAATGCTATAGATGCAAAGGCTACGGCCATTTTTCAACGGATTGTCCTTCTCCGAAATCATATAAAAAGAAGGCTTTGCAAGCGAAAACTTGGGACGATTCTACTTCTAATGAATCGACCTCAAGTAAAGAGGAAAAAGTCGTTGCCTTCATGCTTCTCAATTCCCTCTTCTAATGTTTGTTTATCATCTTTAGTCACTGACTCTATCCTTTGATTTTGCATGAAACATCAACATCCGCGGAGAGTCATCAAGTGAGGGGAGTCGGACGAAGAAGAACTCGTTGAGGCATATCAACAACTTCTTGCGGAATCTAAGAAGATGGCCAAGCATATCAAGAAGTTGAGGAAGCAACGACTTGAAATCAAGACGAGAATCATGCTTTAAAGATAAACTTCATGATCTCGAGGAGGAACGAGAGCTTTATTGGATAATAATAAATCCTCCAAGAAAAGATAAATCAATCGGAAACAATCGTTAATCCCATATTAACAAGATTGATTTTCTTGAAAGCAGTTTGAGGAGATTCATGTCACCAACCAAGCATTGACCAAGCAAGTTCATGAACTTAAATCCGACATACAAAGGCTTTCAACCGGTTCCAAGAAACTTGATTGTATGTCCGGATTAGGTCAAACAAGCAAGGTTGGTTTGGGATTCAAAAGGACCAAACTGTGCATGCTTCAAGTTCCACATTCAAATTGAAAGGAAGAACTTGTCACCTTTGTGGACTTGAAGGACATTTGGTGAAGGATTGCCCGAAAAAGAGAAAGAAAATTCTTCGGCAACTTCATCTACGGAGCGAACTCAACGGAATCAAAAGACACATCAAGTCAAAGGAGTTCACTCAACCCACCAAAGGTCCGAGCCACAACATCAATCATACAAGTGGATCACTGCGAGGCAAAGACCTAAGGTGGATCAACAGTCAAAGCGGACAACCCCCGGCCACAACGAATCAAGACAACCCAAAATCCAGCGATTTTGGATTCGGAAAGGTGATATCTTTCCTTGTCTTAAGTTCTAAATAGCTTATGACTGTATGTAATGCTTTGATTGTTTTTCCCTTCATATCTTTCTTAATCTTTGCATTACATGTTTTTCAATGCTCTTCGTTTTTATACTTTGTTTTTGAACAAAAGGTTTTTACTGAACAAGTGCATTGAATAAAAAGGGCTTCACTTTATTCACTCCAAATTAATTTTATTTGGATTATCAACTTTACTCCTAATCATAATCTTGAAGATACTTCATTATAGGAGTTTTTGATATTATAAGCATCAAATTTTAGAAATCATGTGTGATCTTTAGATGCTTAATCTATCTCGGTTGTGTGAATTCATTGTGATAAACGTGAGACAACCGATAGACTAAAATTTGGGATTTAATTCTTTCACGTAAGAGATTGCATTCTTACAAGGGTATTGAATGATTTGCAAAAGATGTGGAAAGAGTTACATCCGAAAGGAGTGTGAAAACTACCACCACATGTTGGAAAGAGCTGCCACCCCGGTCGTCCGGTTTGTGTGTGAAGCTACCACATGTTATGGATGCTTGATAGTATTTTATGAGAAAATCTTTAGTTGAAGCATTTGGAGATTTATATGCAACTCTTATATTTTGAACAATCTCCTGGTTGGTATAAGGTGGGATAGTTGAAAGATGCTCAAAGAGCCACCCTTAGGTATTTTAGTGCTTATCTCAAATTTGAAAGGGTAGAATTCAAATTGATGTCATTTGGAAATCTCTGTAAGTCATCTTTGTAAATCCGTTACATCTTGATAGACTTTGGATCTCAAGATTATTTTTGATGACTTGTGTTTGATGAATATAACATGAAAAACGTTTATAATGTTTTACCTTTATTTTTCATGATTTGGAGTAAATCTTTTTATTTTGTGAAATTAATTGGATTGAATGACATCTGTGTGAATTCACTGTTTAAAGCACTTAAATTGATTTCTTGATGGAATACAAATCGGTATTTGAAAAGATTCTAAAATCTGGATTTGTTTCAAGAAATTATTTGATTTTTGCTTTCTGGTACAGGTACGCAATCTGCATTTTTGTTATATACCAGAACTGAGCTTTTATCTCTCTTTCTCTATGAACTAATGTTGTTAGTGATTTCCTTTTGTCTAGTATGTTCACTGTTTGACATTTGTGACAAAAAGGGGGAGAGAGAAATGACGGAGATGAGATCATCAGAGAGACAAACGAAACGAAAATGAAAAATGGGGGAGAACGGAAAATGATGATCGTATCACAAAGGGGGAGAACATAGATGCTCAAGAACATGGAGAACATGTGTTAGAGATGCTCAAGATAGGGGGAGACAAAGAAAAATTGAAAGAGCAGAAAAACAAAAGAACCAAAAGGAAGACGGATCAAATGTAGGATTTTAATTTCTAACGACTACGTTGATTTTGTTTGGAGTTTTGTTTTGCAGGAATTACATCACTTTAAGACTCCAAGTCCTAAGTCATAGAGTATGTTCTAGGACTGTTTGGTTCAAATGTAATTTTGTATTTATTGGATCTTTCACGCAAAGAAATCAATGTTTTGGTGATGACATTGAATTTCGATTTTTTGGTTTAAGATGTGACTTGAGCGCTTTTATGTATTTTTGGGTTTTGTCACGAAATTGCCAAAGGGGGAGATTGTTACGGCATTTTGGTATTGGCATATTTCGTGAGTCAAGTCAGTGAGTTGAGTCGGAGTCTTAAAGGGATCAAATTGTCAATCAGCAATCAAAGACTTAGAGAAGATTCAACAAGAGCTCAAGTTGACACTCAGTGTCTTGAGTCTTGAAGATTGAAGTTGAAGAATTGTGGATCAGTTACATCAATCTCAAGAAGAAAGTATTCAAGAGGATCAGGTATGTTTAACTAAATAATTGTGGTGATCCGAATACTTTCTTATAGTGTAGAAACACTTGGATGAACTTTTATTTGCATAAAAATCAAAAACTGGACATCGGACATGTTCAGGATCCGGATCAGAGCCACAATCCGGATCCCGAAGGGTGTTGTTCATACAATTCGATCCGGATCCATGCAATTTCCGATCCGGATCCCGAATGTTACTTTTCTGATTTGTATGAACGATCCGGATCGGCCTTGCATCCGGATCCCGAACCCTTGGTTTTCTGGAATCGTCAATCTCGTTACGACGATCCGGATCGCAGTAAATCCGATCCGGATCGCCGTCCTGAAAATTTCCAGATAAGGTATGTTTTTGATTCTTATCTCTTTCCAAAGGTTTCTAAACTATAAATAGACATTTAGGGTTTCTCAAAACGTGGGAGCTACGGCCGATCATTTATAAAACACTTGAGAGCAACCCTAGAGGCTAGGTTTTTCATCGTTCTTCTTAATAGCCTCTTTTAGGTCAATTCGACGGTTCTTTCAAGAACATATCTTTTGTCGAATTGATCTAATCTTTGCTTAGAGATTTCTTCTACGGTTCCTCAATGAGAATCTAAGCAAAGGATCACCATCGAAGTCAATATTCTTATCGACTGAGTTTGCGTCGTGGATTCGACGTGGCATCGTGGATTCGGTGTGCTAAAGGCGTTTCGTGGATTCGAAACGTGTGCTCGTGGATTCGAGTGGCGTTCGTGGATTCGAACGTGTGCAGTGGCGTGCAAATCGGTGGAGCGCGAGGTCCAAGAAATTGAAGGAGGGGTTAAATCCGTGGAGACGGTAATCACCTTGTTATTCTTCTTTTCTTAGGGATTGTTATTGTGGATATCCAACCGGTCAGCGCAAGGTCCGAAGAAGCTGAAGGAGGGGTTGAGTCCGTGGAGTCGGTAATCACCTTGTTATTCTTCTATTCTTAGTGGATTGTTATTGCGTGTTGGTCCCGTGGTTTTTCTCCTGGATTGGAGTTTCCACGTATATCTCGGTGTGCTGTTTTTATTTTCCGCATTGGTTTTTATTTTGCACTGAGATTGAGTTTTTAAGTATTACACCTATTCACCCCCCCTCTAGTTGTTTGATAGTACCTATTTAGATCCTTGTGGATCCTATAAAAACTCTAA
>CM055070.1:10054779-10159974 GCA_029204045.2 Tillandsia leiboldiana | reverse complement strand
CTACATTTTTGGCTGAAGCTGTGAACACCGCTGTCTATGTCATTAACAGAGTGTATTTGCGCCCAGGAACTTGAATACACCATATGAGCTGTGGTTTAGTAGAAAACCGGATATCAAGTACTTTCGTATCTTCGGGAGTCGATGTTACATCTTACGTGACCGTGAAAATCTTGGAAAGTTCGACTCTCGAAGTGATGAAGGGATCTTTTTGGGTTATTCTACGAATAGCAGAGCATATCGAGTATTTAACATTGAATCTAAGACGATTGTAGAATCTATAAATGTTAAAGTAGATGAAGCTTCTCATTTTGAATCTGAAAAATCTACCCTCGATATCTCTCTAGATGATGATTCTCCTGCTAGTGCATCTTCTCATAATAATACTTCCAATATTAATGATGCATCTAATGGTTCTTCTAGTTTATCTGATGTGCAGGAATCATCTCGTGTACCTCCGAGTACTCCGTTTCAACAAACGCTACGAATCTCCAAGGATCATCCGGAATCGAACATCATTGGAGATCCACAAGAAGGAGTTAGAACTCGAAGGCAGTTGGTTTGCGGACTTGCTTGCTACGTATCTTTAATCGAACCAAAGACAATAGTGAAGCTCTTCAGGATGACTACTGGATTAAAGCAATGCAGGAAGAGCTCCATCAATTTGAGCGAAACAAAGTCTGGGAAATTAACGAAGCCTCCAAAGCAACATAATGTGATAGGTACCAAATGGATCTTCAAGAACAAGAAAGATGAAGATGGTACTATCATCAGGAACAAGGCACGACTAGTTGCTCAAGGCTACTCTCAAGTAGAAGGTATAGACTTTGACGAAACTTTCGCCCCTGTAGCTAGACTCGAGTCCATTCGTATATTGTTTGCTATTGCTTGTCATTTTAAAATCAAATTATTTCAAATGGACGTCAAGAGCGCATTTCTAATGGGTTTTTAAATGAGGAAGTTTATGTAGCTCAACCGAAAGGTTTTGTAGATCATAAACAACCTAACCATGTTTTTCGTTTGAAAAAGGCTCTTTACGGTCTGAAACAAGCACCGCGAGCATGGTACGAAAGGTTAACAAAGCACCTTTTGGAGAAGGGCTATACTCGAGGGGGAGCTGACAGGACTCTCTTTGTGAAGCATTATCAAAATAATTTCATTGTAGCACAAATCTATGTCGATGACATTGTATTTGGTGCAACAAAAGATAATGATGCTTCTAAATTCGCGGAGACCATGGAAAGCGAATTTGAGATGTCCATGATGGGCGAATTGTCTTATTTTCTTGGATTGCAAATTAAACAAAATGATGAAGGTATTCACTTGAGTCAATCCAAGTATGCACTGGAGTTGGTCAAAAAGTTTGATCTAGAAAATTGTAAAGATTTTCCAACTCCAATGGGAACTAGCCACAAGGGACTTGGAAGTGAATCACATAGTGAGAATGTAGACGAGAAACTGTATAGAAGTATGATTGGAAGTCTACTTTACCTCACGGCTAGTCGCCCGGATATATCCTTTAGTGTTGGGATTTGCGCGAGATATCAATCAGCACCAAAGGAGGTTCACCTGAAAGCGGTGAAACGGATCATCCGGTACATCAAAGGATCAATTAATTTCGGAATTTGGTATCCTATGGGAACAAGTCTGGACATTATTGGATACTCAGATGCCGATTGGGCAGGATCAGTGGATGATCGGAAAAGCACGAGTGGTGCATGCTTCTATCTTGGCCATTGCCTTGTTGCATGGCACAGTAAAAAACAGAATTGCATAGCACTCTCGACTGCCGAAGCGGAATACATTTCAGCTGGAAGTTGCTCAACTCAACTCATTTGGATGAAAAGCGTACTGAGCGACTTCCGCATTTCAGCATCTTCGGTAACAATTCTTTGTGACAACACAAGTGCAATTAACATTTCTAAAAACCCTGTGTTGCACTCTAGAACAAAACATATTGAACTTAGATATCATTTTCTTAGAGAGCTAGTTGAATCAAATACTCTTCAACTTTCATATGTTTCAACTGAAGATCAATTAGCTGACTTTCTAACAAAACCTTTGGATCAAAAACGTTTTATTCATTTACGAAAAGCAATTGGGATGCTTTCCTTGAAATAATCTTCTTTTTGAAATCTTTGCTTAGGATAGGTTTTGTATTTGTTTTTGTTTTGTTCATTATCTATGTTTGTACATAGGACATTAATTGAGCATAGATCATAATTGACTTTAATTGCATCTGTTCACACATTTAGAAATTTATTATGCTTTTGCCATCATAATATTTCATTGTTGCAATGATCGTTTATGTTAATTAAATCATCTTCTAAAGTGATCAAAGTCAATTTCTCTCTCAATGATCTCTTGGTATAGTCATTATCTTATTTGACTGTTTAGTCGAGTATGAAATCGAGATCAATTTTTGGTTGAATACTTTATATCTTAAATAATTGATAGCCAATTGAGGGGGAGTCATAGATAATGTAAAATGCTCAAAAGATGTGGAAAGAGTTACATCCCAATGAGGAGTGTGAAAACTACCACCACATGGAGGAAAGAGCTACCACCTCGGTCGTCCGAGTATTGTGTGCAGCTACCACATGTATACCAAGCATGGTTGTTCAAATTTTTGATTAAGTAAAATGCATATTGAAATACTTGACTCTGTCAAATTTCAAGGTTGGTATAAGGTGGGATTTTAAAGAAAGATGCTCAAAGAGCCACTCTCTTCAACAGATTGTCTAGAAATATTATCTACCATATTTGGGATTTCAAACATCTATTGATCTTTGTATTTCATTTTCTTTACTGAATTGATGATTTGATAAAGGCATTACTCATAAGATCAAGTTAGATGTGATTGAAGGTGTTCAACTTTAAGGGATTTAATTTTTGTAAATTTTCGTTTCATTTTTGGATATTATTGATAGATTTGGCATAATCTAATTCTTGTTGTATGAAACGATGATTTTTGTTTAAAGTTGATACACATTTGTGCTTACAATCTTTTTCTGGTTTTTCCTGAATTTCTCTGAGATTTTCTAAAGAAAAAGTTGGGGCCGATCCGGATCGGGGTAGATGATCCGGATCCCGAACGCAGAAATTCTTCTGCGGGCTGACGATCCGGATTGCATCTGCCGATCCGGATCCCGAACGCAGTTTTCTCACTGCGGGTAGCCGATCCGGATCGCAGTTATGAACTGATCCGGATCGCGGCTAGGTTTTTATAAAGAACAAAAGGGTTTTGATTTCTTTTACTCCAATCTTTTGTTCAGAAGTTTCCAGAGCCTCTCTCTCTAGATTTCATCCTTCCTGGAAGCTTTCAAACTCAGGTTCTTCAACTCCAAGTAAGTTTTATTGATCAAAATCTCGGTTTTTTCACCGTTTTTCTCTTTTCCTCCTCAAACGCACGAATTTCTTGGATCAACTTTGTTTGTGGATGGTTTTTGATCAAATTTCTTTTGAAATAAGAACTCTGGGTTGTTTAGTTTTGATTATATGCTAGGTTTTCTCCTGATTAACGGACTTTTAGGCTTCGATTTCTAAAATTTCGGTTTTAGGGCATATAATAAGGATTTTCGAAATTCATGCAATTGATCTATTTTTAAAAGTCCTTTTGCAAAACTAATTTGACTCTTAGTCTCTCTACATGATAATGATTCTTTGGATACAATTTTTTCAATTTTTGAAAACTAAGAATTTTTGTGTTCTTGAGTTGGTCTACTCAGGATTCCTTTTCTCAAGAAACCATTAGCAATGGTGATCACTTGGATTGTTTTTCTACTTGCGGCTATGGTTCATACGAGAGACACCGTCAAGCCCAAGAGGGCTAAGAAGGCTAAGAAAGCGAAGAAGACTAAAGATGATTCCGATACAGAATCTGAAACGGAATCAATTGATTGGGATGAACTGCAAGTTGAAGCAACGACTGTTCCGAGTGCTTCAAAGGGAAAAGCACCTGCAGAAACATCGAAGGCTCCGCCTACTGCTGCTGAAAAAGGGAAAGCTCCAATGGAAGAAACTTCTGGGAAGACAAGAAGAAAAAGTGTTGCTCGCAAGAGAGGAAGTGCTCGAGGAATCACCATTGAGCAACCAGCTGCTGGCCAAGCACCTGCACAAGACTTTGTCAGCTCGGCTAGAATAAAGGATTTTGAAAACAGAGAATGCATTGGAGGAAGGCATGTTGATGTAAAAGCCTTAACGCAACGTTCTCAGACGTTCGGGACTTTGTTTGACCAGAGAGGTCTTGCTCCCATTTGCGATTTCCCGGAGACCACTGGGTATTGTCTTCACTCAGTGAGGATGTTCTATCAGAATGCCTGCTATCTAGTTGATCAGGAAAGCGGGCGTCGGGATTTTCAAACATTAGTCAAGAATGTCAGAATCAAAGTAACGCCTCAGCTAATAGGTGAAGTACTAGGGATGGACGCCCGAGCCGATGGTACTCATTACCTGAAGAATCAAGTCTTCAACACCTTCTCCTGGAGAGTGGTAGTTGATGGAATCTGTGTTCCAAATACTCGGTCGACAGGAAACTCCGTGTTCTCGAAAGAACTACGACCAGAGTACCGAATCTTAAATCTCATTGTTTGTTACAATATTATTCCAAACATGAACACAAAGGTTCTTCGGTGGGAAAGAATGATATTTCTTTATCTACTTGGAAACCCCGCAGCAGCAATGGGAGCTAACTTAAACATTCCCTACATCATCTGGTCAAGGATGGCACGATATGTGGAGCAAGCTCATCCGTCAGAGAGACTACCTTTTCCAATGATCATCATGCGCATTCTTCGCAAATTTAAAGCTGACACAAATGCGAGTTCCTATCTGCACAGTCTAGGAACAATCAATGACACGACAATTGTAAAGTCTCTTTCGACGAAGCCAGATGAACCTTTCATACCTCTTCACCGGCAACGAGAACAACGACAACAAGCAACAACCTCTGCACCGGCAGCAGCTCCTCCAGTTCAACCAGCACCTCCGGCACAAGAAGCACCACAATCAACTTCTGATGATGATGCTTCTGTTACCTCAATCTATAAAGAACAGCAAAGGCTCTCCAACGAGCAAGAACGTATATCAAATGAACTGATTGAGGTAAAGGAAGAAATAAAGAAGGTAAATAAAAAGCAATCAGCAATGAACAAGCGAATAAAGAAGATTTTCCAAATCCTCGGCTGTATCAGTTCAGACGAGTCTGAATGATCCGTATCCTTCTAATTTCTGTTTTTATGCATATGTTTAAATCCTACTGTTGTGCAAGTTTTTTTTTTTTTAATTTGAGATTCTAGTTCTCTAACTTAAACTGTTAACCATTCTCTCCACTTCTGTAATTTTTGGCTTTGTTTTGTGACAAAAAGGGGGAGAGAGTTTAGAACAATGATTTGAACAATGAACAATGAATGATGGTATGAATCATGAAACATCAAGGTAAGTGAACAATGTTTGAATCAACTGGATGAATATCAAGGTAAGTATGATCTCAACTTGAGGTTTTTCGTCTGTATGAATGCATGCCTCGACTAACTATTTGCTAACTATTTGGGCATGTAATATATCTAACAAGTTGATGTTCACTAACAAGTTTGTGACATTTGGTTTTTGATTGCATAGAAGATATGTTGGTTCTTAACTCTGATCTATTACATATCTATATATATATAAGTTTGTCACAAACATGTTCATGACATTTGGTTTTTACGTGCAAAGAAGATATGTTGGTGTTTGTTTTAACTATGATCTGTTTACATATCTGAATATAAATGTCATGGTAAGTATAAATGAGTTTAAACTTCATCTCTGTTTGTGGTTTTTGAATGATACAAAATTCTTGAGGTATCTAACGATTTCTTTTGTCAAGAATGATTTCTTTTTGCAGAGAGTACAGATGTCTAAGTCTAGAGTCTGTTTTAGGAGTTTAACTCATGTATTGTATTTTGGATCTCCATTGTAAATTTTTGTTGTATGGTGATAGCAACAAAAATATCTTTTTGAATTTTCTTTAGTGGATCTATGTTTTGTCACGAAACCGCCAAAGGGGGAGATTGTTACGGAATTTGAGTTGGCGTAGTTTCGTGAAAGTCTCAAGTCTTGAAGATTGAAGGTGAAGAAAGTTGGATCATTTAACTCAGTCTCAAGAAAGAAGAATTCAAAAGGATCAGGTATGTTTAACTAAAGAATTTGTGTGATCCGAATACTTCTTGTAGTGTAGAAACACTTGGAAGAATCTTTCATTGCATAAAAATCAAAAAACTGGACTTGGGACATGTTCAGGATCCGGATCAGGTTGTTCGATCCGGATCCCGAAGGTGGTTCGTTCATACATCGTCGCAATCCGGATCGTAGTCTCTTGATCCGGATCCCGAACGTTGATGTTTGGTGAACTGTATGAACGATCCGGATCGTAGTCACATGATCCGGATCCCGAACCTTCGTTTTTCTGGAATTGGCTGTTTTGTTATGACGATCCGGATCCTAGTTATCACGATCCGGATCGCCGTCCGTAAAAATCCAGAAATGGCAGGTTTTTGATTCTTATCTCCTTCCTAGGGTTTCTAACCTATAAATACACCCTATGACTCTTTTTCTAGGGTGAATCCACATAGCCGTCATTTTCTTGTATCATCTTATACGGCTACAGATCCACATATAGAGAAGAAAGGAAATCATTAGAGAATACTCTATGTTTCTTCATCTATATTGATTAGTTTGATTCTAGGTTTTCATACTCACATCTTGAGTTGAATCAAACTAATGAATACTTAGATGGTATTTCCGATCTATCTTTGATCTAAGTATTCGGCGGATCATCACCACCCAAAAACAACGATTTACCCCAAAAATCGGCGCGTGGATTCGCGTGTCCTTGTGGATTCAAGGTTCAATCGCTCTCGTGGATTCGGAGCGAGGCACGTTCGTGGATTCGAACGGTGCTATTGGGTGAAGACCGTGGATTCGGTCGGACGTCGTGGATTCGACGTTGGACGCCGTGGATTCGGCGTTGGGCGCAGATCGTGGATTCGAGAAGCGTCTGGAGCGAGCGGAGAAGATCCTCTAGGAGCGTATGGAAAAGGTTGAGTCGTAAGTGTGTACGGTAAATCACCTTGTACGTGTTTTAATTCTAGTGGATTTCTGCCGTGTTATCGGTCCCGTGGTTTTTTACTCCGGTGATGGAGTTTTCCACGTAAAAATCTTGCGTGTTATTTTATTTTCCGCATTGGGTTTTATCGCAACGATTTTTGGAGTGTTTATACGTTTACACCTATTCACCCCCCTCTAGGTGTTTCTTCCCCTATTTAGATCCGTATTATATACGACCCAACAGAATCAAATCCAACACGTACCTCATGCACAGCCGACGCGCGCGCGGCTTCGCCCAGCTCCAAGGAACACGATCACACAAGCAGCACCCAAGCTTGCTCTCTTTCCCTTTTCTTCTCTTTCATTTTTCCATGCTTTCTCTGATTCATCTCTTTCTTTCTTTTCCTCTCTCTGTATCCAGGGAAGAAGAGAGGAGCCTATATAGAGAATAGGGGTTCACAGGGTTAAAGGAGGGTTAAAAAAATAGAAAAGTCCGAAATGCCCCTTGCTTAAGTCACCCAAACATAAACAGCAAGTTGGGGTACCGGTACCCTTCATGCGGTACCGGTACCCAGGCTTAGTTCCGGAACCCCCTTGCGGGTTCCGGAACTCCAAGCAAAAAAAACCACCAAAGCCCCGCATAAAATCCAACGCGCGCGCCCAAAATACCCCCGCGCGGCGCCCAAGCTTCCACCGCGCGGCGCCATGGCCCGCGGCGCGCGCCCGCTGCGCGCGGCCGCCCACGCGCACCCGCCTGCTGCGCGGCTCCCGCAGCCGCTGCGCGTCGCCCGTAGCCGCGGCGCGCGGCGCCCCCGCGCGCCCGCGCAGCGATTGCACCGGCCGCGCGTGGCGCCTCCGCGCGCCCGCGCGGCACCCGCTGGTGGTCTCTCCACCACCCAGAACAACACCAAGCACAACCAAAACCCAATTCAACCCCACAAACCAAAGCTAAGCCTTCTTTCTCTCACTCTAAAAAAACAACAAAGTGCCTCCATGAGGCTCGACGCGCGTGCGCTCCGCTCGGCTCCACGCGGCTAATAGCGGAAGATCCGCACCGTCAACACCATCAAAAACCTCTTTCACTTTCCCTCAATTCATCTTCTTCTTCTCATTCTTTCTCAATTTCTATTTCCTCTCTTTCACACCTTTTTCCTCTGTTTCACATTTGGAGAAGATGATGACATGGCATGTGCTAATTAAGTGGCCTAATTAAGGAGGTGTGGTGCATGGTGTATGGTGCAAGGTGAAAAAGAACCCAAGGAACCCCTCCAACACCAACACCAACTCCAAGCCAAGACCTCCCTCTCACACACATCCACACTCTCTAATTCCTTCTCTCAGGCAAAACTCCAATTAATTAAAATAAATAATTAACTAATTAATTAATTCCAAATTAAGCCAACTCTAAGTCACTTTTTGCCTTCGGGGTCTCCGCACCGGCCCGAAACCTCCCGAACTCCGCTGTAATCTGAAAATACACATGTCCAAAGCTTTTTCTCCTCAAAAAGCTCATCCGTGGAGTCGCTATGCTAAATCCAAAAACTGGCTCCAAAATTGCCAGTTCCAACTCAATTTTCGCCTTCGGGACCCGCGCGTCGGTTCGGAACCTCCCGGACTCCGCTGAATCATAAAATATACCTGTTCCAAGTGTTTCCCACTTTTCCTGCACACCACTGTGGAGTCGAGGCTGCCCAAACCAGTCCTCTATCGGCGCACAATGCTCGGACACTCCGAATCAAGCTGGGGCTTCCGCGTTGATCCGAATCAATCCGAACTCATCAGAAGACTCACATGGAACACACCCGAGGCAATTTCCTCCGCACCACGCCATCTTGCGAGGTCGGTGCGCCATCCGAAATCCCGGTATTCTACACTCCCGTTGTTCTCGTCCCAAGGAAAATGGCAACCCTTAGAACCCAGACCGCTCGAATCATCTCGAGTGGTTAAATTTATAGGAAAAAGGTGACATTTCTTACTGAAAGCCATTTGATCTGGAAGAAATCCATATTTAATGATTTTTAGTTCTTTTTAGGAAAACAATTGAAAACAAGTTTTATATCCAAACCTCAAAGAGCGAATGCCTTCGTCCAATCAAACAAGAACAGACTCAGGCGACCCTACGATGCTTGGAAGAAAACATTGGTTGACTAAAATCATATGTGTGTCTAAAAAGGTTCTGGGTTCAAGGTCCTGCTGACACTGGTATACAGCTGCCACTAACACAGCGGCGACAATAAAACAAGAAAACAAAACATCCCGGGGCCGCCGTCTACCCAAACGGCTCCCGCCACAGATGAACGATCAACTACATCTACCAGACTCCACTCTGCTCCCAAGCACGAGTGTAAAATGCATCCCACACTAAAAGAATCCCGACCACTCGGCCCACTACCCGGGCGAGTATAACACTATGTCCAGGAAAGAATAAGAAGTGTGGATGTCTAAAGCAGAATAAACCTAGCCCAAGTTGGAGTTTTCTACTGGTTTGGTTACACATGCAGCATATGACGGGGGTGCTAGGTCAAGTTCCAAGATAACTATAATTTAACAGGTGGTAGAAAGCAAGGAGATGACAAGATCATCAGATAATACAAAGAATAACAATTCCTACATTCTAGCATGCTACACAAGAATTTCACTATCATGCATAGTCCTACTATAGCAGATTTAATGTACAGTCCATCAATCTTGGAGACAAGGCCACCCACCTGAGAACGCTAACTGTCCAAGGTTCCACAGCTGAAAATACCCAAGAACAACCGTCTCCAATAATCCTCAACACCAACAGGTTCAACAACACCCGCAAACACCCCTGGGTACAACAAAAGGTCCAAGGTTACACTTTATTCCACAAAATAACCAAGTACAACAATCTGCAGAAAACAGTCCTGAAGATCTGGAATTTCCACCTGCAAAACAGACTTCAAAAAATCCGATAAAAATACTGCTGTGATCCTCGCGTCGAGACCTTCGAAACGGGTACCTGCACGTCCTATTCCGAGCCCCGTAGGCCGAGTTATAAATTCCACAACACAGGGTGCGCAAAACCTCACAATCACACAACTGTAATACTCTGCACAGCAAAGGAGAAAAATATATACCTTTGGGCAAGCCTTAGAAAAATCCCAGAAAAATACAAAAATAATCCTCGCGAGTAGTAGATGAAAAAAGTGTATAGGCTCGTCTCGATCCGACGCTCGAGCGCGGAGATAAAATTCCGGCAAGGGGCTACTGTCCATAAACTCCACCAGCAGAGAAGGGGGTTAAAAACGTACCAGAAACCCCAACAAAAGCTCAAATCCGAGAGAAGTGGGTAATACAGAAATCGTAGATCTACCTCTCGTGAATCCAACGCCGCAAAAATCGTCCAAAAATACTGTCGGAGTAGCTCTGTGGACCTCTCAGACCGAACTGCGACGATAACGGACCTCCGATGAAAGATCGTCGCTCTATGCTACGATGCCGAAGTCGTCAACGCCGCGGCTTCCAAAAATTCCGGGCCTCCGCCAAAAGATGCGCAACACGAGGAGCTCCAACTTTGCTGAAGGGTCCAAGGGCAGGGGAGCTCGGGAAAAGCCTCTCACAAGGGCTGAAAGAGGGTATAAATAGGCTCAACCCGGAAAAATCCCAAAATTGGGCTTTTTGGGCCCAATTCCGGGCGCCTGGAACTATCGGGCTGCTACAGTGTTGGGCCCGGCCCAACACTGTGCGCGCCCGAAAGCTCCAGAGCCCGCCACGCGTCCCGCCGACACTGCCCGCGCCCGGCGCACGCGTGCCCGCCCACCCGCCCAGCGCCGCGTGTCCCGACACGCGGGCGTGGGGTGGCTGCGCCCGGCCAATCGCGGGGCGCCACGTGGCACCCCCACGTCGCCCCCGACCGCCCTGTCTGTACGGCCACCTGCCCCCGCCGCTGCGCTCCGCCGCCAGCTGTCGCCGCCGGCGCCTCTCCGGCCGCCGGAACAGTGCCCAAACACCTCGAAATCCGTATTTTCTCCTCCGGGCTCCGAAAAATACAAGTAAATAGTCAATCTTCATCGTTTTCGCGCGCTGAATCCAAATCCGATGTCTGTTTGGCCCAATTCCACTTCTAAAATATTCCAAAGGCCTCCGGTTAAGCAAACTTGCTCCCAATTTACACCGGGAATCCATTTCTTGGGCCCGACACACGCACAGACACTCTCAGAAGCCACTAATCCAACAATAAACCCTTAAGTGGGGATTCGGGTCCTCACACATACGGTATCACCCAGTTGCACAATTCTTTCGCCTTACAAGCAAGAATCCACAACGGCCGCTCCTCGTAGCTCAAATTATTGCTCAACTCTAGGGAGGCAAAATCAAGCATATGCGGTCGAAGACGTACTTCCTCAAAGCAGATACTGTCACGCTCTGGAGTCGAAACTGCAACCCGGACTCGCTGACAGATCCGCCACCCATACGGGAAGCCCTGCATAAGCGAAACATCAAATCTGCAAAAAATAGAGTCTAACAACTAATAGATATCAGAGCTGAAATAAAAGCTGGTAAAAGAAACCTCAAATCTACTGTACAACTATATACATCCAAATACCTCAACAACTCACAAAAGACTAAACTAAAATAATAATACAATCCCGTGTACAGGATAATAACCCACAATCCGAGTAGGTACATCTATCTCACCAAAAATGTAAACACAGGTGTTGGGGCCGAAAACGTCGGTCGTCGACCAGCCCCGTTGGTTCGGTTGACCCTCTGAATGTGATGCGTCGTGTGCCAATGGATCAAGCAATCGGGCTGAGGAGGAATCCGCTCGGCCGGGCTCTTCACACTTAAACTCTCGCGACCGTCCGGTTTAAATTAGCCGAATCGGAATATGGAGGTGGAGAGAGGCTGAGTTCGGCTTAGAATAGCCGAATCAGAAAGTAGAGACAGTGATTTGACATGGCTAAGAAGCCGATTAGAAATTTGTATTGATTGGAAAGGGGTTACAAGGGGAGAAAGGAAAAAAATTATAAGAAAGCCTATTTCTAGGAAATACAGTAAGGTTATCTAGAAAAATGATAAATGCAGATATTGAAAGATATGAAAAAGCAGAGGGGTGGTCGTGGCTTACGAGATTGCAGAACCCTTATTTTCTTCGATGGTTCAGATATTTATATACTCCCGAACCATACGTATAAACGCCTATTTAAAAATCGACATGATTTGGGAGACTTATCAAAAATTTCTCTACTTCTTTTTTGAGTCGAACTTTCTCAAATAGGACAATAGTCATTCTTCCGTCCAAATTCATCCCCTTATCAGCACCCCGAAACGTGATTTTCAGTGCTTTTCAATACTGGACGCTACTTGCCGTTCCGGAGTCCGTCACGACATTCACGCCCGAAATCTCGTACCCTCTCTTTCGAAACTCTTCCTTCTTTGGCTTGCTTAGTTGAGAATTGACCCGACTTTGCTTATCTCATATGACTTATCAATTGTGATTTCTAAGAAAGATAATATCTAGATTCTGTTAAGATTTTAAATTCAAAAATTTTGCAACATGCAACGTACAATAAAATTGTACAACATACTCTTTAGTAGTGCAACGATTAGTCAAAAGTGCAACATTTTGATTTTATTTAGGCTTTTTTTTGAAAATGACCCTATAAAAATTTAAATTTTTAAAAATGGTCTTGCAAAATTTATATTTGCAAAAATGACCCTCTTCCTGCCACGTCAGCGAGCCACGTCAGCCGGATCCGCCACGTCAGCTCGCCACAGCTGCTGGTGCGCGCGGGGTTTAGGTAGTGAAACACGCAGGTAGAACCTGCGTGTTCTAAACACGCAGGCTCGGCCTGCGTGTTTAAAACACGCAGGCTCAGCCAGCGTGTTTAGAGCCCAACCTGTGCTTCATGATGGACCGCGGCGGCGACCGCATTTGCTACGTCCAGTTCCCGCAGCGTTTCGAGGGCATCGACCCCTCCGACCGCTACGCCAACCACAACACCGTCTTCTTTGACGTCAACATGCGCGCTCTCGACGGACTCCAGCGCCCTGTCTACGTCGGTTTGTAAATTTGTAAATTTGTAATTTGTAATTAAAAACAAACACCTACCTTAATTATTAGAAGATATATAGTCATATATATATATATATATAATTAAATTTGCTAATTCTAACTGCAGGCACCGGTTGCCTCTTTCGCCGCGTGGCGCTCTACAGCTTCGACCCCCCTCGCGCCAAGGAGCACCGCCCCTCCTTCTGCGACTGCTGCCTCCCGCGGCGCCGTCGCCCGGCGAAGAGCATGGCAGAGTCGGAGGAGACCATCGCGCTCTGCATGGGAGAGCTGGACGAGGACGAGATGAACCTCGCGTCGTTCCCCAAGAAGTTCGGCAACTCTAGCCTGCGTGTGTTCTAAACACGCAGGCGGAGCCTGCGTGTTTAGAACACGCAGGCCGAGCCTGCGTGTTTAGAACACGCAGGTTCTACCTGCGTGTTTCACTAACCAACCTCCGAGCCCACCAGCGGCTGTAGCGAGCTGACGTGGCGGATCCGGCTGACGTGGCTCGCTGACGTGGCAGGAAGAGGGCCATTTTTGCAAATATGAATTTTGCAGGGCTATTTTCAAAAATTTAAATTTTTATAGGGCCATTTTCAAAAAAAGCCCTTTTATTTAATGAAAATTTTAAATGTTAAATTATAGGGCTTTTTTTGAAAATGACCCTATGAAAATTTAAATTTTTAAAAATGGCCCTGTAAAATTTAAATTTGCAAAAATGGCCCTCTTTCTGCCACGTCAGACGCCACGTCAGCCGGGTCCACCACGTCAGCGAGCCACAGCCGCGGGTGCGTCCGGTGTGTTGTAGTGAAACACGCAGGCTCTACCTGCGTGTTTAAAACACGCAGGCCTAGCCTGCGTGTTTAGAACACGCAGACTCAGCCTGCGTGTTCTAAACACGCAGGTAGAGCCTGCGTGTTCTAAACACGCAGGCTCAGCCTGCGTGTTTAGAACACGCAGGCTCAGCCTGCGTGTTCTAAACACGCAGGTAGAGCCTGCGTGTTCTAAACACGCAGGCTCAGCCTGCGTGTTTAGAACACGCAGGCTCAGCCTGCGTGTTTCATTTGCCCTAAATCCCCGCCCGATCTTCCTCACAACCTATTTCGATCTCTCTCTCTATCTCTCTCTCTCTCTCTCTCTCTCTCTCTCTCTCTCGCTCCCGTGCAGCAGACGCCGCCGCCGCCGCCGCCGCAGCCGCCGGTCATCTTCGTCGTCTGAGGAGGAGAAAGAGGCGCACGAGAGCACTCTCATTCCCTCTCTTTCCCGTACATTTGAGTTAATCTTGCTAGGTAAGGTATAATGAATCTTTCGATTCATTTGGCTCTCACGCTCACTTATTTATTTGATTTTTTTGTTATCATATCTTTTTTTTTTAATGTAATGAGCCTGCCCTCTCTTTTCTTTTCTGTTTGTATTCAAAGATATAGGTTCCCTATTGTTTAAAATAGGTTAAAGTGTAGTGTACACATCATACCTGATCTGTAACACATTTTGAAAGAAGTAACTGAACATAATATTTTCTGATTATACTACCTAGCCATACAAAATTTTATGTGTGAGTACATAAAATATCTCAAATGGTTTCATTCTACTACCAACCCTACAGTGCTTGTAACATTTTTGATAGAATATTTCGAAATACCCTGTTGGCAATATTTCCAAATAGTGTTACATTAGGTGTAGAACAAAAACGATTTAGAAGTCAAATATCTATTAAAAAGAAGGGAAAAAAAACTGTAAGGTTGTGTAGTAAATTCAGAATATTCAAAGTACAGGTTCCCTATAGTTCAGGTATGACCTATATGTTCACCACTAAATATTCAGAAACAAGCAAGCAAGCAAGCAAATGCAAGGGTTCATAGATCATACGATTGAGTTTTGGTCATTAGGAATGTTTCACAATGCTCTAAGCCATGTGTGATTAGGAATTAGTACCCCTTCACCCGCATCCGCAATTAATTTGGTTAGATGAGGTGTATGCACGCAGTTTTTTGAGAAAAAGGAGGGCAAGTAAAATATATAAGCATAAAAACAAGAGTCCTCTTACCTTGGTCTGGAAGTTGACCTTAGGAGGCTTGAATGGATAATCAGGAGGAAAATCAATCTTGATGAAGAACACCCCACCGGCATAAGCGCTGCATGAAGTTGGAGGATCTTTTTGCAAATCCAACAATTCCTTCTGAATCCTTTTGCTGGCCATTACCTCCTGATTTCAAACTTAAAAATGAATCAAAGAGAGAGACAACTTAACTGTACGCATAAAGAATGTGCCCGATAAACTTATTGCTATCAAATGTTCTCTTTTCTTTCTTTTCTACTATTTGGGCAGCACATGTAGATCTATAGTTATGACATGCAAAAATTAGTGTGCTTCCAAATAAAGATAAAGAAGAAAGAACAAAGGAGTAATTCCAGAAGCAAGTTTAACCAGTACATCTGCAATTAGGACAAATTGTCCTGTAATCTGTCAAAAATGAATAAGAATATATGCCAATAAGAACTGCCAGAAAGTATCTGTAGATTGAAAGTACTATGCGCTTTTGCACATAACTATCTAAAATAGCCACCAGATTTCCTGCACTTTTGCTCATCATTGTGATCTTAATTTGTCAGTATGTCTGGTGAATGTGTTCCGTTTTATATTCATTGGGACGGAAACTTAGTCGTGAACAATAATATACCACAATACATTGGTGGCTATAAAGAACTGATCGGAATTCGCCGCGACATCACATTTCGGGATTTTGAAGCAGAAATATACAAGGTCACTAATTATGATCGAGCGGAGTTCCGTCTACGCATAACAGTTCGATGTCCAATGGGAGCTAATGAATGGGAATTACTTGACATATCAAGTGATCATGGGATTGTAGGCGTGATGAGTTTTTTCCCATTTCATGGTTGCCTCAAAGTATACGTAGAGAAGCAAGTGTTGACTACACGTCACCGTCCAACCTCTGTTTACCAAAGAGATTATGTCGATCTTGAACGAATTCGTACATCAAGGTATGAAAATTTCGGAATTTTCAATTTCAATCTTTGTCCTTTAATAGTATAGGTGCGGAAAATGGATAATTTACATTGTATAAGTCTTGCAGAGCGTCTGAAGTCCCATATGTGCCAGTGAGTACATCATTACCATATATTACTGTGGATCCATCTTTATTCGGTGGAGTTGATGAGCGGTAAGTGATTATATGATTTAATTACATATATTATCTCAATAGATTCGAATAGTTAATCATAAATACCTTTGCAGATCAACTATACATCATAATCTATATGAGGGTCCATCATCTAGCAATCGACACGTCGCTGATGTAGAGTTGAGAAATATAAATGAAAATGAGGAAGTAATAGAAAGTGATAATGAGCAAATAAATAGCAGTGACGATGAGCATGTAAGTGAAACTGATATGGACTCAACAGATGATGATAGTGATGGTATCCCACAATCTATTGATGTTGGACATGATGGCGGTTTGAATTCTCTCGCATGCGCCATTCAAGATGAAGGGATTGAATGGATTGAAAATTCATTTGCAAACAACGATGATGTCGAGGATCCGGTAGAATTTGAAGAATTTGAAGATCACCGACAACGTTTTTTACTGGGCAATGAAGTAATTCACCAAACCGTTGTTGATCAAAACATTTATCAAGGTCCTCCGAGTGATGATCAATGGAAAGATCGGGTATATTCTGACAAGACGTCCTTGGTGAATGCTTTGGATCGATGGCACATTCTACATAATGTGCAACTGAGAGTTGTTAAATCAAACACAACTAGATATACTGTGAGATGTTTGGTCAATTCATGCCCATGGAGATTACATGCCTCTCGACCTAAAGGTTCAACACATTTTAAAGTAAAGACTTATGCGGGACCACATACATGCATGATTCCTATTTTGAATACAATGCATAGGAATTGTACATCTTCGTTTATATGTGAACATATACTACCCACAGTGAAGGCAAGGCTTGCTATGAGCCCTACAGAAGTTCAAACCAGAGTTCAGAGTGATTTTCATGTCACCATTTCATATAGCAAGGCTTGGCGGGCACGGAATAAAGCCTTGCAAATTATATACGGTAGTTGGGAGCAATCATATTGTGACCTTCCTCGATATTTTTCAATGTTAGAAATAACAAATCCCGAAACTATTACCAAGATTGAAACTATAAGTGTGACGAGTAATTCAAGAATGTTTGCACGCGCCTTCTGGGCTTTTGGACCCTCGATTCTTGGTTGGTCGTTTTGCCGACCAATACTTAGTATCGATGCCACGCACTTGTATGGAAAATATGGAGGCCATGCATTAATTGCCACAGGTGTTGATGGCAATGGTGGTTTGTACCCACTAGCATTCGCAATATGCGAGGGGGAGAATAGCTCGAGTTGGGAGTGGTTTTTAATTTGTCTACGGAGGTACATAACACGAGCTCGAGTTCTTACATTAATTTCTGATTGCTTTAAAGGACTTGCGAACCTTGTTGCACTTGTATTCCCACAATCAGAAGGACATGCTCATCGATGGTGTTTGCGACACATGAAAGCTAATATGAATATTCATTTCAAAGCAAAACACTTACTTCAAAAATTTTATGCCATCGGGAGTGCCTCAGAAGAACGAGTATATAACATGTTAAAGGAAGAATTGAGAGCAATGGATGAGGATGCTTGGCAATGGGTTGACAGACTTCATGCCGATAGGACATATTGGGTTAAGGCTTTCGATGGTGGTCGACGATTCGGCATTATGACTACCAACCGTTCTGAAAGTTTAAATGGAGTCTTGAGGGGAGTTCGTGGCTTACCAATTACCGCTTTTGTAATGGCAACATTACATCGAGTGGTTGAGTACTTTCTAACTCATCGTCAAGAGGGAGCAGCAATGTTAACTCCATTTGTATCGGATGTGGATAAAACTATTAATAGCCGAATGTTAGTGGCTAGAGCACATACAGTTAGACGATATGGATATCAAGAATTTGAAGTTCTAACTGGAAGGGATTTGCAATACCAAGTCATTATCAATGGAGCAAATTCTACATGTTCATGTTTGTGTTTGCAACTAACAGGAATACCTTGTTCACATATATTAGCTTGTTGTAGTTCGTCAAACATGAACATAGATTATTATAGTCTATGCTCCCCTTGGTATACTACTGATTCCTTTCGAGATACATACTCACTACAGTTCCATCCGGTCCCCGATCGGCGTTATTGGGTTGAGTCATATGACACACCTTTACTTCCACCACACGCGCGAAGAAAGAAAGGACGACCCAAATCTACGCGCATTCGTAATATTATGGATGAAGGCGCGGGAAGTAGTAGGAGCAAGTGTAGTATGTGTAAACAACCCGGCCATTATAAAAGCACATGTCCTGAAAATCAACAAAGAAGGACCGGAAGACGTCGTCGTTTAGGTTGATTAGTTTCATATCTTGTTTGTTGTCGATTATTTTAATTAAATTACAATACTTCACGCATATTATAATTTGTTTATTTATTTATTCGTATTATTACAGATGGACGATCACGAGGAGGCAGGACCGATTGATGGATCTGTATTGACAGATCAAACTCACCACAGATGTACTTGCATTCGAGATGAGGTTATATATAACTCTTTTTTAAATTAACTTTTTTATTTCTTTGAAATTTCATGTACTAATATTATGTGAATTTTATATTATTGCAGGATTATTCTCCAGTTGAATTTGTGGAGCATAGTCGCACACTGAACCGCTGGCAGATGGAGCATCCTGCAGTATTGGAGCTACTGCGACGTGCAGGATTCTATTATGTATCACGGTTGAGGCGCGTCATGCTCGATCAGGCTTTGTTAGGATCCTTAGTGGAGCGGTGGCGGAGGGAGACGCAGTCCTTTCACTTGAGACATGGAGAGATGACAGTCACATTGATGGATGTGGCTGTCATTACTGGACTCCGCATTGATGGGGGGGCGGTGACCGGACTAGGCTCGTATCAGTGGGGGGCGCTGTGTGAGCTCTTGCTTGGGGTGCTTCCTGCAAATATCAGAGGCGGAGAGATCAGACTTGAATGGTTGTATCAGCAGTTTCACGACATCCCCGTAGATGCACATCCCGCAGTGATAGAGGCTACAGCCAGAGCGTATATTCTGTTTCAGATAGGTTGTAGCCTAATGCCAAACCCAAGCAGAACTAGAGTACATTTAAGGTGGTTGCCTCTATTAGAGGATTTTGATGCTTGTGGTGCCTTGGCATGGGGTGCGGCGACGCTAGCTCATCTCTATCGAGCATTATCAAATGCTTGCATGAGGGGGAAAGCGGTGTGTTGCTGTTTTGCCACATTACTTCAGGTACATTCCTTTACTAGTCATTTCATTCATGAAATTCATTTCTTATTTCTAAGTAGCTTAATATGTAGATTTGGGCATGGGATCATCTGCACATTGGACGACCTGAGATAGTCGGACCGCAGTTTGATCTTATTGATCTGCCACTAGGTTGCAGGTATGTATTAAATTTTAAGGTTTCTGTGTTTTATATTATCATTACTAATATATTATATGTGAAACAGGTGGAATAATAGGTTAGCTTTTCGAATCAATGTCAGGACGGCCGACATTGAGTTTTATCGCGATCAGCTTGATTGCCAGTTGGAGTCTCAGGTACATGAGTTAATTATCATAAATTTTTATTCACATATTTTTTTTTTTTATACAAGTTACTAATCATTTACTTTTCACAATAGATTATATGGAGTCCATATACAGATGATATACTAGGGTCACTTCCACCTTTTTGTCTACTGGGGTCTCCGGTATGGCGATCACGGACGACCCTAGTATGCTTTCATATTATTGAGCTACATCTTCCGGATCGGGTACTTCGTCATTTTGGATTTCGACAGCATATACCCGACGCAGTACATGCTCTACCTCGCATCACTTCACAAGGTAGACCGGATGAGAACTGGGCGGCATTTCATGCCATACATATTCAGGATTGGGACAATCGACTGCAGCATATAGTAGAGGTGGACCCCCATGTAGATCCCGATTATATACGCGCCGCTTCTATCTACATGCAGTGGTATTGGAGTATCACCAGGCGGTGGATATCTACTCCAGCACAGCGTCCCCCCCTTGCATATGAGCCCCATGGACATCGCGAGAGATTTTTGGTATGATATACTAATTAATTTCATTTACTAATTAATTTCATTTCCAATATATAATTATTGTGATACTGTTTTCATTTCAGGTCGATCTCCTTCAACAAACAGAATATACGATCAGAAGTGTACTACCCCAGCTTTCACATATTGGAGCACCTTTCGACATTCTAACAGGTGGTGCTGCTAAGGTGGAGGAAGGTTTACTGACTTTACAGACAATACCATATACTACACCACGCCCAGCGGATCATGGTGGAGCATCGACGTCGGGGCATGCACCATCACCTAGTCCATCGGGGACACAGCCAGCATACCATGGTGGAGCATCGACGTCGGGGCATGAACCATCAGATATTACGCCGCCATCGGGGTACGTACCACTTGGTCATCGTCAACGAGGACCTGATCTTTTTTATTTTAGGCGAGCACGGCACCGACAGTCCTCCCAGACTGGTCAGCCATCATCTTCAGGTCCTTCACAGCCAAAGGGCACGGCTATTTCACAGTTGGACCAATTGGACCGTATAGAGCCTTTTGATTAGTGTATATTGTTATATATTGTTACATTTCTATTATTTTGTTGTGATGAGCTGTGTTGTTGTGTTGTTGTGTTGTGCGATGTGATGTGATATGATGTGTTGTTGTGATGCTGTGTTGTGCGATGTTCTACGATGTGATGTGATGTGATGTGATGTGATGTGATGTGATGTGTTGAGATGTGATGTGAAGTGTTGTTGTGTTGTTGTGATGTTGTTTTGATGTGATGCTGTGTTGTGCGATGTTCTGCGATGTTCTGCGATGTGATGTAATGTGTTGTGATTGGGTTGTGCTTTGTTGTGCCTTGTTGTGCTTTATTGTATTGTTGTGTTGTTGTGTTGTGTTCGTAATCATGTATTTTGCTTCTTTTTTGAAATGTTTAAACTTACTGTAATAATTGTTCAATGTAATATTTATAATTCCTCTTTTTCATTCCTGGTGAAATATAATTAGTGTTCTTGTTTTTAAAAGTTGCTCTACAAAGTTGCTCTTAATGTTTTAAAAGATGCTCTTAAAAGTTGCTCTACAAAGTTGCTCTGCTAACTCATATTGTCCACCTTTTAGTATAATTAGTGTTCTTGTTTTTAAAATTGTTGCTCTTAAATTCTCAAGATCCTGGTGAAATATAATATTAGACACTACATTTGATCTCCTTTTTGCACTAGTTAAACACAAAGATTCATTGTTAGCTTCTAAAAGAAAAGAATCCACCAGTACATCTAGTGTATTAGAGAGTTGAATGCACGCTGAAATATGATGAAAAAAAATATTCAGACTAAACATGCAGGCTGAATTATGATGAAAAAAAAAAATTATTCAGACTAGTGTAGAGTACAGATTCTACATCGAGCATTGACTCCGCAGGTATTTACAGAAAAATTTAAAAATTCTTGCATCATGTGTATTTTATATTTACAGTGCGGTTCGGGTGGTTTTAGACTGTGGCGGAAGTTCCCGGGGCGAAAAGTGAGTTCGCGGCGCAAGATTGGAGCACTCTGAGCTTGGTTCAGTGGCTGTGGGGGCCTGCTGTATAAGAACACGCAGGCTCGGCCTGCGTGTTTAGAACACGCAGGCTCAGCCTGCGTGTTTAGAACACGCAGTTGGAGACTGCGTGTTTAGAACACGCAGACTCAGACTGCGTGTTCTAAACACGCAGGCTCAGTCTGCGTGTTTATAACACGCAGGCTGAGTCTGCGTGTTCAACTTAACACCACCCGCGCGTACGCTGCTGTGGCGAGATGACGTGGCGGCCCCGGCTGACGTGGCTGCTGACGTGGCAAGAAGAGGGCCATTTTTGCAAATTTAAATTTTGCAGGACCATTTTTAAAATTTTAAATTTTCATAGGGTCATTTTCAAAAAAAGCCCTAAATTATATTGTGCGATTTGAAAATATATTGCACTAAAAAAAAATACATATAATTATGACTTGTCAATTATACTATTCAAAAAAAATAATATCTATTTAATGCAGGATTCTAAAATTTTAACCTCTAAACTTATGCAACACCATTTTCAAATTATACAACATATACTAAAATAGTGCAGCATACTTTCTATTACTGCAACATTTGGTCAAAAGTGCAGCATTTTAATATTTTTTGATAAAAAAAATTCAAACATTAAAAATTTCAAACGCTAAAAGTATATAATATTCATAACTTTTGTACTGATGTTGCGTGATTTTATATTTATATTGCACTATTTAAGAGATGATAATACTATTTTTATTTTTTTTTATTTTTTTATTTCGTATGAGATGCAAGTATGACTTGTGAGAAAAACATACACACGATTATGACTGTCAGCTGCACTTTTACAAAAATTCAAAATGAGAGAGAGTAGAACCATTTTGATCACTTCAAATAATGTTCACCCTACTCTGCAAATTTGCAAAAAAAAGGGCTTGATTTTGCATTATTTGCAAAAATCAGGAGATTTTTTACGCCAATCGGCCTTATTATTATAAACAAGGCAAAAGAAACTTGGTCTTAATGTCCTGTAAGATATCGAAACTGGCCCTTTACACCTTTACATTATTTGAAGCTCTACCTATATTTCCCGGGGTAATCTTACGGGGCAACCTAATTGATTGGAAAATCAAAACTGCGGTCAAATACATCCCTCCCTGAACTCTGTTGCCAAAGCGAATCTAAGAGCAAAGAAATATTACCATGAGCGTAGCTTCTGACACCATTTGGTCCTTATCACACAACCCTCGATTCATCTCACATTTCCAAAAGCTTGGCTTTAAAACATCTCACTTTACAAACAGAGAGCGTATCTCATAAGTTTTCTAAGTGAACAGCATCTTGAGTTCTTGTAAACGTGCAGTGCGGACCTCCTCATCCGTTAAGGCCCCAGATATCATCCTCTGCTTCCGGGCCTGCACTGCTTCCATCCTTTCCTCCACCGTTCCCTACAATAATGACCGAAGATGCAAGTTTCATACCCAAAATAAATAAATAAAAAAATTAATGGCAGCAACCAACCAACTAAGCAAAGATCTATAGTATCTCCTTTTTTAATTCAGACAAACTAGTAGCTATTGCACGGGTTTCACTTTAATCTCTAAACTTCTATTTGTTGAATTTGTGGTTGAAACTGCCAGAAAATTCTAATCGTAGTCATGATATCAGCTTTCATTGCCCAGAGTGATGAAAATCTGACATGGCAACGCCTCAATTCATACCAAAATACATAATAATAAACAAAAGAGTGCACTCGTAGTATCTTCAAAACATTATTTTCTCACAGCATTAGATATAGGTCAAGAAGTCGAAACACATCTCAAAGGCAGCAACTATAATAATTTATGTTAAATTAGTCAATACTCAAAATCAGCAAGCAAGATTGAAATGTCTTTCAAAAGCCACAGGAAAAACAATGCATGCCAAAAAGAAGAAACAAAAGACTCAGGAAAAGCGACATAGGCTAAAATTGTCCTGGCCTTCAAACTAGAGCATAATGAATCTGTAAATGTATTACATAACATGTTTTAAAAACGTCGACTAGTTGCAAACAACTGACCTGAAACAGTGGTCTTGGAACTTCATAAACCATGTTGAAGAGAGCATAGACCAGTGTGATAGAAAGCTTTTGTTAACCAGTCAAATGTATGTTTTAGTTCACAGAATGCATCCTAGAAGGGCACCAAAGTTGGAGAAAGAAGTCACCAAATATCAAACTGAGTGCTTTCTTTGCAGACATGAGCTTAAACTCTACAATCTGGCCAGAAACTCATAATTTCTAACTTCCAAAAAACTAGCTCAGGCAACTCTTAATACAGCTTACGAAAACAAGTTGTAGAGAGCAACAATTCTTAGATGCATGGAAATGTAGCATAAAACAGTGAGGGCCTGGTCCCATGCATGAGCATCTTGTTCCAAACATCTTTCTTGTTTTATTAAGGAGCATGTTGTAAGTGGTAGATGAGGAGTATGTTCAATGTCTACAACTGATAATATATTCAACTCCAAGTCCTTTTCAGAGAACAAGATAAATCACCTAACAGGTGTAATGTGTTATCCTCACAAATCAAGATTGTCAGCACCCTGCAAGAGACTAAAAGGAAACCTCGAGATTGCAATCACAAAAGAAAATGCTCATAAAGCACAAAGTTTTCAGTGATAACTTATTCCAACATTCAATAGACCCGAAACAAATTTTCATATAGTCGTATTAGGTCTCTTCAGTCATTAAATATGAAACTATCTATGGTCCTTAATCATTTCATGAGAAAGCTGAACATATTACAATGATGTGATAACAAAAAATTGCACAAAAGCATCACAATAGTGAGCCATACACAACCATGTTGTGTTTAGGCTATGAGATCAGCTACATGAATCTTCACTGGATCCTCAGTCATTATCTTGTTTGATAAAAACTCTTAAATTGTAGTCGAGGAACCATGCACCATAAAATGGATAACTAAAGTATATGTCACATGACTTAATAACATCCAAAACAGAACAATTTCATCCTCCATCGTTAACTCTATAACCGGCAAAGTAAAAGAGGCATTCATTCAATCCAAAGAGCGATGCTGAATGGTAAACATACTATATTTGGAATACTGTTACCTTTACAATGAACCTTTTGATCGAAACGGCTTTTGTTTGGCCAATACGATGTATGCGCATCACAGCCTGTTCCTCAACAGCTGGGTTCCACCAAGGATCCTGAGGAGAATAAAAAAGGTGGCTTCACTAGTCAATACAACAAATAGCTTACCCTGCAGACGTAGTTTCCAATACTAAAGATTGATTCTACACAACATGTCACTTTCATTATATTTTTCATCATCTATTTATCCTGAGAAGTTCGAGTGGAAAGTCCAGTAATCATACAGATTACAATGTGGATGCCATAAGGCAAATAAATCTATCAAATAACATTATCTAGGATTTACTTTGGTACATGATTATTGAGAGTACCTTCTTGTGTCATATACTTGGTTAATTGCACAGGCTATATTTACTGCAACCAATAGTTTTAAACCTTCTTTCCTTCGTAAGGAGAATAAGGGGGCAAAAAAACAAGGATAACTAGCTGAGCTCATCTACAAGTTTGTGAACATAGATAGCACTCAGTTTGTCAGGTACAGAATCATCTTACAAGCTTTTTCCGTCTATATTTTCTGCTAGATCAACTCAACTCAAATGGAGATTAACAAGCATACAAATCTTGTGAATCTCGTGAACTTTAACTTGTAGAGCTCTCTAATCTTTCAGGTGAGCAAAATTCACGCAACCAATGGACACATACAGATACTTTGGCTTAATCTTTTCTAGACTCTGCACAAGTGTTTTTTGGACTACCATACCATGACGAAGGCATTTGATGCTGCAGTAAGATTTATTCCAACACCACCAGCCTTCAGTGACATCAGTAGTACCTACAGTTATAAAATGAAGTTTTATGCTACCAGAAACAATCAAAAGACTACCATTCACTCTACCAATAATAGGCAGAAACAAATTATAAACAGCCAAAATTACAGACCAGTATGTTCTTATCCTCCGTAAATTCTTTGATCACTCTCACCCTCTGCTGTTGATTCAACGTCCCATCTAGTCGGGTGAAGGTGAAATTAAATCTGAAAGTCAAATATTAGAGATTAACTTATTATTCCACACCCTAAATAAGCAAAAGGAGATATTTGCAGCCATAAAAGAAAATTTTACAAAATAAATGCAGAGTATGCAATTCCATTATTAACACCAGAAATTAACAAGCCATCCACACTTTACTGAACTGAACACAGCCTTATTCCCAACAGTGTGGGGTAAGTATAATGAATCATCACACAAATTAAGTAGAATCTACAATGCTATTCATCCTTCACCCTTCATTAGGCTTCCAGAGCATCCTCCCCAAGCACATGAAGTCTAAAAGAAGATGATGTTAGCAAGAGAAAAATCTCCAATCTATCCTTAGGTGCAACACTCCTATCCACCCCAAGATTCTAACTAGAAGCTGGTTGCTCAGTGACTTGATTTGGTAGCTTACACATTTCAACCGTCAATATCAATATTTCTTCAATTAATGTCAAACCCATCAGTACATTGTTTTCTATATTTTGGATAATAAACAGTTCAACTATCTTTAAAGAACAAGTTATCATATTTATCATGTCATAGAAGAACTTAGTACCGGGAAAGTGGAATTTCCAGAAGATCCAAGAAAGCAGTCCACTGGGTAAAGACAATGCTTTTCGCCCCTGAAGTGCGGAGATTTTCCAACTCACGCAGAAGAAAAGAAACCTTTGAGGACGGCACCCAATTCTTATTGATATCAAGTTGGAAACGGCTGCTGGTAGGAGCAGTGATAAGATCTTGCCGTTTCATGGGTTTTCTGCATAGCCAGCAGCTATGTTACATTTTATAAAGAAGATATATAAGAGGACCATGCTATTTTCAAAGAGACCCCTCAATCTTCACTTATATTGATTTGAGTTTTATCGGTCAATTGAGTTGAGACCTCTGTCGACAATTCCATTAGCTAAAAAGCTGGCAGAGTCGTTTGATTTAACAGAATCTCTGTTAAATTTAACAAAATCCCCAATCCAATTGAGAGAAATAACTAAAATCTAAAAAACCAAAATAACAATTAAAAGATTATGTATAACAAAAGTGGTGAGGGTCCTACTTTTAAAATGGCCTACAGTTGAGAGGGTCTCTGTCTCATGTAGCACGATAAAACAAACAGGATAGGAACAAAGAACAGAGACTTGAAGATACCTACAAACAGGGCAAAGGCCAGCTGTCGCACTCCGCCAACTGGCGAGGAGGCACTCTCTACACAAGCGATGGGCACATGATGTCAGCACAGCATCCTCGAAAGCTTCTAGACATATCGGGCATTCACCTTCTTCACCTTTCTTCAACTCTTCGACTACTTCATGAATGTATGCCTTTGAAAGAACAGAACCAGAATCTTCATCACTAGAGTCCCTATCGCCTTTAAGGAAATGTCTTGTAAGCTTGCTGAGGTCCGAGAACTCCTGTGTATCACCGCGACTGGGCAAAATATAGTGTTCATCACCAACATAGGAACGTATTAGACCGTTTTCTTACAATATATAAGCTATTCTAGTGTTTTACAGGGAACAGAAAAGTAAAAATTGAAGGGACATCATTAATACAAGAAAACAAAAATGAAACAACCTGACAAGTTCATTGTTGAGTTTTACTGCTTCAGTCCATATGTGCATTTGTGTCTATGTTTGGTTAGAAAGATGAATATTTATGCATATTTACATGCAAACAGTTTCAGTCTTAGTAATAAATGGGTAACACATATTAGCCAAATAAATAATATGATAGGACATCCAATCAATGCATCATTTCCTGATGATCTATGAGAACCAAAATGACTTGAATGCAAGATCTGAAGTACTCCAAAGAATCTATCACTTGATCAAATGATCACTGGAAGAATACTTAATGAATATTATATCAAGAAACAGTCACTTATTGACGATCTAAAGCTACCGAAGTACCTGCTTAATAAGCATTTGTGGGGTGTACAGAACCTGATGAATCATTGGTCATCAGTTTGGAAAAACTTAGAACTCAGAACAACAGAATTGCGCAACCACATTCATGGAAACATTTATCTTAGATGCAAATGCAGACAGATAAAAAGATTGGGTAAGCCTGATGACAATCCAGCAGCTCACAAGCATTTTCAGTAGCCTTCCTTACAACAATGCCATCACAAGGTAAAATTGTAGAATACCGGAGCTTTGTAGCTGTTCGGGCGTGTTTCTTTGAGCTGACCAATACATCTGGAGATGTTCGGATCGAGCGAATGTTGTTTGGCACGAAATAGACGTGAAAACGGATTTTGGATCACAAATAGCAAGGAACTGGAGTTCCAGGCATTTCGGGCACCCAAAAGATGTTCCAAACGCCCGAAAGTCTTACCTATTTGTGGATCGCATTTTGGGGCGTCCAAGAGTTACTGTGGCAGCCCGAAAAGTGTGTGGTTGGAATTTCCTCGAGATTTTTGGCTGGTAGAGGCGGTGGATTTCGTGCGCAGCACTGTAGCACCGAGCGCATAGAGCAGATGCCCGAGGAACAACTAGAGGATGGTACACTGTTCCGATGTTTCTGGCGCAGTACTGTAGCTGAGCAGGCACCCCGGGTGAGCTCGTTATTACTGTAGCTCCAACGTTTAGGGCGCCCGGGTGGATGTTTAGGGCGCCCAAAACACGATTTTTCCCGCGTGAACAGGTTAGTGATTCGAGTTGTTTCGCGGCTAATTTTATCCTGAAGCTTGACTACGTGACCAGCTTGCCACACGTGTATATATCCAACCCTTTGAGTGTGTCTAACAAGGATTTAAGTACCGTGGCACGGGATCGTGCCGAAAACTTGCCGGCACGGTATAACACGGTGCGTGCCAGGCCATGCCGATGAGTGCGGGTCACAAAAAATACATATGTGCCGACACATAATGGCATGAAATATTTATTTTCTTTAGCAACAAAATTTTCTAATTTCTTATTATGTATTTTTATCAAATATTTTGAACTTTATTGAGAAAATTACTTAGTAATTTTTTTAAAAAAAATAGTTTTGAGTTGTCCCATCGACACGAAGGTTGTATCGTCCCGGTATCTTGTTGGCACGATACGGCACGGTGGATACGGCCCGTACCGATGGATACTTAAATCCTTGGTGTAGAGTACCGGGGTTAGGTGTAGAGCACCGACTCCGCAGTTGGGCATAGTGGGTGGATACACTAGAGGGCGCAGGCTTGACTGGACCCGATGTGGCAGTCACTGAGATTGGGTTATGTGAGTGAGTGGATGCATAGCATGTTCTTAGTTGAGTTTTCCTTTGAGCATGATACTTGAGGCATTTTAGCTGTAGTTGCATTTCAGCTCTGATACATGTTTAGCTATAGATCTTACTTGCAGGTTAGTCGCTTCGTCTGTGCGGGGATTCCCGTGCAGATGGCGGATCTGTTGGCGAGCCCGGATCGCAGTTTCGACCGCGGGGCGTGACAGATTATGGTGGTATCAGAGCCTAGGTATATAGGTCGTTGAGGACTTAGTGACCCTAGGCTATTGGCTGGACAGTAGGATGACTGTCGTGAGATGCGTGACTTTAGCGAGAGTCCTGATTAAGTCTGTAACTCTCCCAGGGGATTGGGGCGAGTGACCTTACATGTTTATTCTCTAAAGTGGTTATGTTGGCTGCAGACGACATAATGCTTTAGAATGGGTGACATGTTTTAGACTTTCGCTTGATCGGGTCGAGAGATTTCTGTGTTCTGACATTTGGTTTTTGTTGCAGTTGTCTGCAATGCCTCCGAGACGTCATGCAACGACGAGGGCGCATCCTGCATCAGATGAGGAGCCCGAGCAGCGGAAGGCCGAGCAGAGTGAGGTCCGGGAGTTACGGGCCCGGGTAGCCCAGATGTCAGAGGCGTTACGGCGCCAGAAGGAGGCGGCCAGGCGCCAGGAGGAGAATATGGAGCGCATGATGCGCATGCTTGAGCAGAGAGCGTCTCCTGTGGTACCGCCAGTAGTACCTCCGGTTGCGACATCGTCGACCTCGACCCAGATTGCACCGTTGACAGTACAGGAGCAGCGAGAGCTCACTGACCGGTTGTCGTATATCAGCCAGTTTCATCCCCCACGGTTCTCAGGGCAAAGTTTGGAGCCTTGGGAGGCAGAGAACTGGATTGCAGCGATGGAAAAGCTGTTTGAGAATCTGTTCATCCAGGAGAAACATCAGGTGCATCTGGCCACGCACTTTTTGGAGAAGGACGCCGAGACTTAGTGGCGTCGAGTTCGTCCTGTTGGACCACCGGGAGTGCAGTTGATGACCTGGAGGGAGTTTCGTGCCTTGCTACTCGGGGCTTTCTTTCCCGACAGTGCGAAGCAGAAACTGGAAAGGGATTTGTTCAGGAGTATGTTCGCGACAATGCCTTGCTCTTCAGGAGTATGTTCGCGAATTTCAACGGCTGCTGAACAGTGTACCCCACGTCGCCCAGGATGAGGCTCAAAAGGTTGATCTATTTGAGAGAGGACTACATCAGGATATTTATCACCTTGTACATTCTCATCGAGCGCCGACCCTGGATTCGGCAATTGAGCATGCCCGGTGGGTGGACCGAGGATCTGTGATCATGACCGAGAGGGACGGAGCGCCAGGGACCAGCTCCGAAGAGAAGCGTCTAGTGCCACCTGATTTTGGACAGTCGAGTAGACCGAGACCCCCGAGACCGCCACGATTCCAGTCTCAGGGTCGTGGGTCTCAGAGGAGGCAGAGACCTGGAGGTTTTCAGCAGCCTAGACAGCAGCAGCCGCAGCAGCAGAGGCGCCCCGACCGATGTGTCATTTGCGGCGGACCCCATACGCCTCAGCAATGTGAGCAGCGGCAGGGTCGGTGTTGCCGTTGTGGACAGCCGGGACATATGGCATGGTTTTGCCCGAGAGCAGGGTCGCCAGCACCATCGACAGCATCGACTCCTCCTTCGCCTTTGCATGTAGTAGGAGCTTCGGCGAGTTTTGGCCAGACAAAGCGGACCACTTCATCGCGACAGCCTAATAGGCCACCACCTCCGAGCGGGCGAGTGTACGCCGCTCAGGTTGAGGATTCCTTGGCAGCCGACCAGGTGGTAACAGGTATTATTCTCATCTCCTCTACTTGCACTAGAGCATTATTTGATACTGGAGCATCACACTCATTCATCAGTAGAGCATTTGCATCCTTGCATGGGCTAGAGATAGGACTGTTAACTTGTGCACGTGAGGTTCAGATTCCAGATCACGTGTTGCACGTAGACGAGTGTTGTCGGTCCTGCCCAGTGCAGTTATGACCCTGAATTTTGCCTATTGATCTGTTGGTCCTATGTCAGCTCCAGGATTTTGATGTATTGTTGGGTATGGACTGGTTGTCCCAGTATTATGCTACCATCGATTGTAGAGAGAGGACAGTGACCCTCCGTGAGCCGGGTCAGGAGGAGTATGTGTTTAGGGGATGCCAGAGCACTTTGTTTGCGGCGATGATATCTTCCGCCAGAGCACGACAGATGCTGAGTCGTGGTTGCGTCGCTTTTCTAGCGACTGTGGTAGAGGTGCCTACGGTGATGCCCGGACTCGAGGACATCCCTACTGTCCGTGAGTACCCGGATGTGTTTGCCCCAGAGTTATCTTCTATGCCGCCGGACAGAGAGATAGAGTTTGTGATTGATGTAGTCCCTGGAACTGAACCAATCTCCAAAGCACCCTACAGGATGGCACCTGCAGAGTTGAGAGAGCTGAAGGCTCAGTTGCAAGACCTGATGGATCGAGGGTTTGTTAGACCCAGTGTTTCTCCGTGGGGAGCGCCGATTCTGTTTGTGAAGAAGAAAGATGGATCACTCAGGTTGTGTGGATTACCGAGAGTTAAATAAAGTGACCGTCCGGAATAAGTGCCCCCTCCCACGGATTGATGATTTGTTTGATCAGCTTCAGGGAGCTACGGTCTTCTCGAAGATAGACCTCCAGTCCGGTTACCACCAGTTGAGGGTGAACGCCGAGGATGTATCCAAGACGGCATTCAGGACACGATACGGGCATTACGAGTTCACAGTGATGTCATTTGGGTTGATTAATGCCCTTGCTGCCTTTATGGATCTGATGAACCGAGTATTTCAGCCGTACTTGGACCGGTTTGTAGTAGTGTTCATCGATGATATCTTGGTGTATTCCCGAAACGACATAGAGCATGAGGAGCACTTGAGGATAGTGTTGCAACTTCTGAGGGAGAAGGAGTTGCATGCCAAATTGAAAAAGTGCGCATTTTGGCTTCGAGAAGTTTCATTTTTAGGCCATGTGGTTTCAGCCGCAGGAGTGGCAGTGGACCCGACGAAGATTGATGCCGTTCGGGATTGGCCTAGACCTACGACGGTGACGGAGGTTCGGAGCTTTTTGGGCCTAGCAGGATACTACCGTCGGTTCATAGAGGGCTTTGCGAAGCTCTCTACTCCCCTCACCCGTTTGACTAGGAAGGGGACTAGATATGTTTGGACTGAGCAGTGCCAGCAGAGCTTCGATGAGTTGAAACTGCGGTTGATATCAGCGTCGGTTCTTGCATTGCCAGTGATGGGAGAAGGATTTGTGGTCTACAATGATGCCTCCCATAGCGGCTTAGGTTGTGTGTTGATGCAGCATGGTAGGGTAATTACTTATGCCTCACGCCAGTTAAAGGACTACGAGAAGAATTACCCTACGCATGATTTGGAACTAGCCGCTGTTGTATTTGCTTTGAAGCTGTGGCGACACTACCTTTATGGTGAGCACTGTGAGATATTTACCGACCACAAAAGTCTGAAGTATTTGTTTACTCAGAAGGAGCTGAATTTGAGACAACGCCGGTGGCTAGAGCTGTTAAAGGATTATGATTTGAGCATACAATATCATTCCGGTAAGGCCAATGTGGTCGCGGATGCCTTGAGTAGGCGAGCAGTGCAGTCTTTGAGCTTATTGATTACTCAGCAGATGCCACTGAGGGAGCAGTTGAGGAGACTTGATGTTGAGGTTGTGTCCCCTGGGGATTCTGCAAGACTTATGTCTTTGGTCTTGCAGCCCACTCTGTAGGACAGGATTAGAGAGAAACAGAGTGTGGACCCCTATCTTGAGAGGATTAGAGACCAGGTTCAGCATGGTCATAATGGGAACTTCTCTGTTGATGCATGCTGAGGTACAGAGACCGCATTTGTGTGCCCGTGGACTTAGAGATTCGAGAGCTGATTTTGAGATAAGCTCACTATACACCTTACACCCTCCACCCTGGGGGAACTAAGATGTATAAAGATTTGAGGGCATAGTTCTGGTGGAACGGCATGAAGAGAGATATTGAAAGGTTTGTTGCCCATTGTCTAACTTGTCAGCAAGTTAAGGCTGAGCATCATGTTCCAGCTAGCAAGTTACAAAGCCTTCCAATACCTGAATGGAAATGGGATAGAGTGACCAAGGAGTTTATTGTTGGATTACCGAGGTCACGGAGTGGAGCTGATGCTATTTTGGTGATTGTGGATCGATTGACCAAATCAGCCCATTTTCTGCCGATATAGTCGAGTTGGACTCTGGAGAGATTAGCACAGTTGTACCTGGATGAGATCGTGAGGCTGCATGGGGTACCAGCTTCGATTGTGTCTGATAGGGACCCGAGGTTCAGTTCGCATTTCTGGAGGAGCCTGCAGACAGCCTTGGGGACCCAGCTTCATTTCAGCACTGCCTTTCACCCACAGACTGATGGACAATCTGAGCGGACCATTCAGACTCTTGAGGATATGTTGAGAGCATGTGTCCTGAGCTTTAGCGGCAGCTGGGATCGACATTTGAGATTGGCTGAGTTTGCGTACAACAATAGCTTCCAGGCGAGCATTCAGATGGCGCCCTACGAAGCATTGTATGGACGAAAATGTCGATCGCCATTATTTTGGAGTGACGTGGGTGAAAGTAAGACCTTGGGGCCTGACTTGCTTGTGGAAGCTGAAGAAAAGGTCAAGATCATTCGGCGACATTTGGTGACCGCCCAGAGCTGGCAAAGGAGTTATGCCGATAGGAGGCGGCGAGACTTAGTTCCAGGTTGGGGATCATGTTTTTCTGAAAGTCTCGCCCTCCCGAGGGATACACCGTTTTGGAGTGCACGGAAAGCTCAGTCCGCGGTTCATTGGCCCGTTTGAGGTATTAGAGCGCATTGGACCAGTTGCTTACCGAGTTGCGCTACTGCCACGTTTGGCAGGCACCCATGATGTATTTCATGTATCCGTCCTGAGGAAGTATGTTTTTGATCCCTCGCATGTTTTGGACTTCACTTCCTTGGAGTTGGACGAGGATTTGAGCTATCAGGAGCGACCGATGCGAATTCTTGCCCGAGAAACAAAAGAATTGCGCAATCATGTCATACCTTTTGTGAAGGTCCTGTGGAGCGATCATGATGAGCGAGAGGCCACCTGGGAGCCTGAGGATGAGTTGAGGATTTCCTGTCCTCATTTATTTGAGACACCCTCCTGAGATTTGGATTCTATTGGGTTTCGAGGACGAAATCCTTTTAAGAAAGGGAGGATGTAGAGTACCGGGGTTAGGTGTAGAGCACCGACTCCGCAGTTGGGCATGGTGGGTGGATACCACTTGGGACAAGTGTATTTTATGATTACAGTGGAGTTCGGGAGGTTTCGGATCGACGCGGGAGCCTCCGGGGGGAAAAGTGAGTTGGCGGCGTCGAAATTGGAAGCTTCAGCCTGCGGATCAGCCTGGGAGGCATTGTGTTCCGGAACTGGGCTTTTGGTTCCTGAACTGAAGGCTGGGTTCCGGAACCAGAGAGGGTTCCGGAACTGCGGGGTGGGTACCTGTGAGGACCCGAATCCCCGCTTAAGGGTTTACTGTTGGTTTGGTGGCTTTTGGAAGTGTTTGTGCGCGCGTCAGGCTCAAGGAATGGATTCAGGGTGTAAAATGGGAGCAAGATTGCCTAACCGGAAGCCTTTGACAAATTTTAGAAGTGGAATTGGGCAAAACGGACATCGAATTTGGATTCAGCGCGCGAAAACGATGAAAATAGACTATTTACTTTTATTTTTCGGAGCCCGGTCGCCAAAATACGGATTTCGAGGAGTTGGAGCACTGTTCCGGCGGCCGGAGTTGCGCCGGCGGCGGCGGCAGGCGGCGGAGCGCGGCGGCGGGCTGAGGCGCAGCCGCTCGGTCCACCGCGGAGGCGTTTCCCGTATGGGCGGCGGATCTGTTGGCGGGCCCGGGTCGCAGTTTCGACCCCGGGGCGTGACAAAACATATATCAGAGCTGTAAAGTAAACTACTGAAAGACTAAAATCCCATCACTGTATAACTGGAAATAAAGAAACAATATCCATCTCCCAAATACGATCAAATACAATATCCTCAGAATACAAATATCTCTCAAAAGTAAAAACAAATAAACCAACTGCTGACTGTACTAATAGATCTCTAATGAAGGGGTACCGCTACTGCTACTCTCCAAAGACAGGTAGGGATCTAGCTCGCGACTCCCTCGCCTCGATCAGCAACAAAAGAATCAGCAACAGGAAAGTAGGTCCCTGGGGAAAAATCACCACGGCGGGTGTGAGAACTACATCCCACAGTAGTTCTCAGTGGGTACCGCCAACAAGCCCGACGGTCTGCCCACTAAATCTACTAGAGGCATAAAGTAACAAATGCAGTACTGAAAGAAAAGGAGCTGGAAAATAACTCTACAGCTACTATGCCTCTATCTAAATGCTCAAGAAGTGGAACAGATGGAAACATGATGCATCTACCAACTCTCAAATATAATCACCCAATCTACACTGACTGTCACATGGGGTCCAGTCAAACCTGCGCCCACCTACTGCCGCACATCCACAAGAGAACGGGTCTACCGTAGGGCGTCCGTGACTGCCAAAACTGGCCCAGCCAGAGGGACTGCGTCGACAAGTCGCGATAGCAAAGTAACAGGCCCAACTCCGGAGTGGCACTAGAGAGGCGCGACCCCACCGAGGAAAGTATCCGCGCATCTCTGTCGAGCTCAATATGGCTCATGCAGGCTATAGTCCAAATCCACGATCAACAAAATCGACAGTAACTAACATAACCTCTCTAATCTCACTAACAGGAAACACTCGAACAGTCAGGACCGCTGTCGACCCAACGGCTCCCTGAAAAGAACATTAACTCGACATGCAAACTCACTAGCTGGGTATACTCCACAGCCAACAAAAATGAAGGGTCCAAGAACCCCGAAAGACTAGAACCTACAACCCAAATCAAATAAGAACAGGCTCTAGGCATAGCCCTTCGTTGTTCCCGACCCAAAGAAAAAGGCAGCCCTTAGAACCCAGGCCACTCGAATCCTCTCGAGTGGGAAAGTTTACAGGAAAAATATGGCATGTATTACTGAAAACCATTTTTCACTCAAACCCACGCGGGGTGAGGACTAAAAGTAGTTCCTTTTTGAAAAATCATCTTGATTTGAGGAAAACCTATTTTTTAATAATTTTTAGTTTTTTCAGGAAAAACAGTTAGAAAACAAGTTTTTATATCCAAACCCCGAAGGGCTAATGCATTCGTCCAATCAAACAAGAACAGACTCCGGCGAACCTTCGATGTTTGGAAGAAAAAACATTGGTTGGCTAAAATCATGTGTCCAAAAAGGTTCTGGGTTCAAGGTCCTGCTATGACTGGTATACTACTACCACTAACAAAGTGGCGACACATAAACAGAGAAACAAGACATCCCGGAACCACCGTTCACCCAAACGGCTCCCGCCACAAATAAAAGACCAGCTACATCTACAGACTCCACTCTGCTCCCAAGCACGAGTGTAACATGCATCCCACACTAACAATAAATCCCGACCCACTCGGCCCACTACCCGGGCGAGGTGAAACCCTAAGTCCAGGAATAGAGTATAACGTGTGGATGTCTAAAGCATAAATAAACCTAGCCCAAGTGAGAGTTTTCTACTAGTCTGGTTACACATGCAACATATGACAGGGTGCTAGGTCAAGTTCTAATAATAGCAATTAGTTTAACTAAAGCAGGATCAGGGAACAATAACCAACAGGATATCAATAATAACACAGGAAAGATGGCATCTCTCTCTCTCTAACATGCATGTTCCCTATATAATAGAATTAGTAGATAGTCCATTGATTTTGGAGGCGAAGCAACCCACCTGAAGCGCGCGTTAAACCAAGATCCAAATAAGCTGAAACTGCACGGGGATAAATCCTCAGATTCCCACGATTCCAACGGGCCTAAAAACACCCAAAAACTCCTCCTGGGTACAAAGATATAGCCCAAACATTACAAACAATACAAAATTCCAAGTGTACAGTTTTGCTAAAATTTCAGTCCCAAAGAAGCATTATTATCACCTTCGAGGTAAATTCCAAAAATTCCAGTAAAAATATGACGGTGATCCTCGCGATGTGTAGATATCAATCGAGTCCTCAAACGTTGAATTCCGATACTCGAGTGCAGAGATAAAAATCCGAGAAGGCTCTGCTGTCCAGAAGAACTACCAGCAAAACAGGGGCTTAGAGATGCCTCGTAAACCGTGCCAAGAATTCAGAATGAGGCAAGATGATCAACAAAAAAATCGAAGGCCTACCTCTCGTGAATCTGATGCCGCGAAAATTGTCCAAAAATACCGTCGGAGTAGCCCTGTGGACCTCGCGGACCGAAATGCGACGATAACGGGCCTCCGATGAAAGAACGTCGCTCTGCGCTACGATGCCGAAGTCGTCGATGCCGCGGCCTCCAAAAATTCCGAGCTTCCTACGCAAGATGCAGCACAAGGTGGGGAACAAAATTGCTTGAGGGCTCAAAGGCAAAGGTGCTCGAAAAAAGGGGCTAAAGGCCCAAGGAACATGCCTATCTATAGGCCCACACCAAAAAAAAAGAACCAAATGGGCTTTTGGGCCCAATTTCGGGCGCCCGCAAGGTTTCGGGCGGCTACAGTGTTGGGCCGGCCCAACACTATGCGCGCCCGAATCGCTGAGGAGCCGCCACGTGTCCCCTCCGCGTCCCGCGCGCCCGGCGCACGCGCGCCCGCCAATCACGGCGCGCCGCGTGGCCGCGCGGTCCACGGCGGGGACCGTGGGCCGCGGTTCACGGCGGCCAGCCGGGTCGCTGCGCCCGCCAATGGGCGGGCGACACGTGGCCTGGCGGGGTCCACGGTGCGCCGCGCCCGGCGTGCTGTCGCGCGTGCGTTGACCGCCCAATCAGCGCGCGACACGTGGCACGCCCACCGTTGGCTGGTCCCGGTACACGCCAAAACCCGTGGACCGCGCTGCCCGCCGCCGCGCACACGCCTACCCGCGCTCCCGCCGCCGCCGGCGCTGCCCTGGCCCGCCGGAACAGTAACAATCGCCTCGAAATTCGTGTTTTGACATCCGAGCTCCGAAAAATACAAGTAGTCCATTTTCATCGTTTTCGCGCGTTGAATCCAAATCCGATATCTGTTTTGCCAAAATCCACTTCTAAAATTTGTCGAAGGCATCCGGGCAGGTATTCTTTATCCAAATTCCGCGCTGGGTTCAAATATGAAGTCTGATTTGCGCGCAACCAACTCCAACACACATCATAGGCCTCCAGAAGCCACAATTTACACACCAAAAGCTCTGCGGAGATCCGGGTCATCACATGTTTAGCTATAGATCTTACTTGCAGGTTAGTCGCTTCGTCTGTGCAGGGATTCCCGTGCAGATGGCGGATCTGTTGGCGAGCCCGGGTCGCAGTTTCGACCGCAGGGCGTGACACTTGGTCTAACCCACTTCCATACTCATCTTCTTCCTCTTTCCTTCTTCCAAGCGACGGAACAGAGAGAGGGAGAGGAAGCAGAGAGCAGCACCAGCAATTGCAACAAAGGGAACTCAGGTAACCAGTGGATTTCGTCGTGCCAAAGCCTTGGAGTTGGTCAAGAGCGCGGGGAAGAGTTTTCTTGAAGAGGAATTTTCGATGTTGGACCTTCTCATCTGTGGATTGAGGTAGGTATCGAATTTTTCAAGTTTTTGAATTTTTCTCAGACTTTTCTGAGTTCTATTCTTCTTGTTGGCTGAAAGTAGAGAGATGGGATTTGATTGTTGTATCCTCCTTTTTCTGGTTGTGTGCATGTACCATCCTATGCTGGGAAGCTGAGGGATTAGAGTAGTGTCGTTGGTGGTTGTTGTCTCTGTACTGGAAGTATGTTGGGTTGACTAGATCGTGTACTGTTGCTAGGAGCCGAGTGTGTGTACTTGAGCTGAGAGCTTGGAGATTCAGCCTGGAGGATTCTTTGGAGGTTGTTTGAGCTCCTGACTGTTGTCCTAGCTGAAGGAGAAGTGGGGTTGCGGGCGCGGGTGCCGAAGCTTCGTTCCGGCAGTACTTTGACAGTGGGTTGTGCCGCACCACTTCGAATTTTTGCAGTAGTTGGATAGCAATCCAGGTGGGTTAGATTTCTTCCAAAATCCACGAGTTTCCTATTACGTCTATTTTATAGATATCCAGCATGCTAGATTTAGCTGTTTGTATACCTGGTAAAATTTGATAATTGCCTGAAAAATTGTGAAAATCCAGTTTGAAATCCCATATATTTTTGGCAGTCTTGAAACTAATAGACACTAGAAAATATTTATTATCAGTTGTTTTATTTATATCTGAACCCCTAGAAAAATTGTTGTACTGTATACAAGGATTAAAGTGTCGTGGCACGAGTGTGATGACTCGAATCTCCGCGGATGTTTAACAGCGTGGTTTGTGGCTTGTAGACACTCATTTTTGTGTGTTGGAGGTGTCTGCGCGCAAAGCGGACACGAGAAATAGACCTAGCGCAAAAAACGGATAGAAACAGTGGGTTTTCAAAAAATTTTCACTGTTTCAGGCGCCCAGTTACTGTAGCGGGCAGCAGGCGCGGCGCGCGATTGGGCGCTGCGGCTCGGGCGCGGAGTGGATAAGGCGGGGACACGTGGCATCACGCGATTGGCCGAGCGGGATTGCATTGTCGAACGCGTGGTGGCTGGTGATTGGCGGAGCGTTTGACTGCGGGCGCGGGCGCAGATGAGCAAAGTGGTGCGATGGACGGCTGTCGTTGTTTCGGACGCTCGTCGCAAGGCGACCGTGGGGAGATTCGGGAGCCCGAAATCGCGGGCAAAAGCTGAGAGCTTGGGAATTTCTTGGTCTATATATAGTGGCCATCTTCTCCATTGTAGAGCTTTTGGGCTTAGCTTCTTTTGGAAGGCTTTTACAGAGAGCTTCACCACCATTTTCCTCACCTTGTTGTGGTTCATTGGAGGACTTGAGGAGCTTCTTCATCATTTTCTTCCTCAACTTTGGAGGACTCCACCATTGTTGCACTTGCTGCCACCTCCGTCGAAGTTTAGTGCGCGACCTCTATAGGACAAACCACTTGGAATATGTGGCTGATTTTTGGAAAGGATCTTCACAAGAGGTAGGCCTACAACTTTGCTATTGATCACTCCCAGATCTTGAGTTTTCATAGAGTTTTTACTTCATCTCTGGAGCCTTCGTGCACAAAACAGAGTTTTGGTCAGTACATAGTATTTATGGATTTTCTCGGAGATTTGTGCATGGATTTTGAAGTTCAAAGGCTTGTTCTGCATCTACTCTCGTAGAGGAACGCATTGATACCCTTCTTGCTGGATTTGGAGTTCGTTTGCCCAGATAATATTTTCGTTCTTCATGACCCTGTGACAGAGGTTACTACAGCCTTTTAGCGCGAAATTAACGCAAAAACGGACTTAGAACCAAGGAATTAAGTGCCGCCGGTGCCGCGGCGGCACGGGCGGCACGTACCGTGCCCCTCAAAGAGGGGCACGGTACAGGAGGGGGTATCGCACCCCCCCCCCCCCCCCCCGTCTCGAGCGATACCCAAAGGTATCGCTCGAGACAGAGCGATACCCTATTGGGTATCGCGTGCCGTGCCGAGCGGCACGGCAGTTTTCTTTTTTCTTTTTTTTTTTTTTTAATCACATGCGTAGAGTATTTTTTTTTTTGTTATTTTTTTAAAAAATTACATATTGTACGGTACATATTTTTTGTTTTTTTTGTTTTATCTTTAAGAGATTTAGATTATTTTACTAACTAATTTAGGTTGTTAGTAAATATGAATATCTTTAAAAGATTTAGATTATTATTATTTACTAACTAATATAAAAAGTAAAGAGATAAGATAAAATGAGAATGTGGTTATAAATCAAATTTTTAAAAGATTTAAGTTGTTATTATTTACTAACTAATAGCAATCTAAATCTTTTAAAGATTTAGGTTTTATGATTAAAAATATTTTTTTTATCTTTTTTCCTTCTTATATTAATTAATGAATAATAACAATTTAAATATTTTAAAAATCTAATCGGTACCCACATTCTCATTTTATCTTATCTTTCTACAATAACAACCTAAATCTTTTAAAAATCTGACTCGTACCCACATTCCCATTTTATTTACGTATCTCTCTGTAATTTTGTTTGAAATTAACTTAATCATGAAAATTAATTTACGTATCTCTCTGTAATTTTGTTTGAAATGAACTTAATCATGAAAATTATAGCTAAAGGCGGTCCACCGTCTTTAGAAGGCGGTGACCCTTCTGTATGTGGCGCTGATATGCCAAGTTGATATGGCAAAAATAGGGTTAGTTTTACAAATAAAATTTTGATAAGATTATTTCACAAATTATAAAATTTTAGAGGGTTATTTTAAAAAAAAACTCCATTGTACTTTATATATAAAAAAAAATATCAATATGTTAATTGGTGAGTATAGTAAGCTATATATAGCCAATATTCATAATTTTTTGACTAAACATTTCAAAACAATATTATAAGAGCTTATTGGGAACAAAAAAAAACAAAAAAAAAACGTGCCAGAGCGTGCCACTGGGAGGTCATGCGTATCCATCGGCACGCAAGCGTGCCACGTGTCGGCACGCAAGCGTGCCGGTACCGTACCGTGCCAGGCGGCGAGCGGCACGCCCCCGTGCCACGGCACTTCGAACCTTGCTTAGAACGCAAATAGCAAAGGAACTGATGTTCCAGAGATTTCGGGTGCCCTAAATATATTTCGGACGCATGGAATCACTACCTATTTGCGGACCCTCCTGTTGGACGCCCGGAAATTACTGTAGCAGCCCAGGATTTGAATGAATAAGATTTTCTCGAGATTCGTGCCTGACAGTACAGTTGGTAGGAGTGATTGGGAGCAGGTGACATTCGGACGCACCAGTGTAGCAGTGGACACGCGATTCGGACGCCCTGATACCTGGACAGTGTTACGCATTTTCGAGCCCTTTACTGTAGCAGAGCGGACGCCCGTAGGACCGTCCGTTAATACTATCAGAATTACCCAACTTGAGTAAGATCGGGCGCCCTAGTGCACAGTCGGGCGCCCGGATTGAGTTTTTCAACGGTTGGACAGGTTAGTTCCTTGGTTTGATCCGCGGCTCAGCGCACCCTTTTGTGGACTTTATAGCCTCCTACACTTGTGGACACGCTCTCTTGCACCAGAGAACACATCCCTGAGCCCTCTCCTTCCTCTCCATCTTCTTCCTTCTCCCTCTTTCTCTGTGAGTGGAGTAGAGCGGCAACAACAGCAACAACATCACCTAAGCACTTATTTTCTTCTACTTCTTCATGCCGAAGCTTCAAGGCTTGGTCGAGTACATCACGTGGCTTGCTCCTGAGGTAGAGAACCTGAGCTTAGAACCTTGTCTTGCTGGATTTGAGGTAGGAGCCCGATTTCGCGAGTTTTCGGAGTTTTCGCCATTTTTGTCTATACGAGCTGAGGGTCTTCTTGTTGTTTTTGTTGTTTTTGTTGATTGGGTTTTTCTCCCTTTTTGGGTGTGTATTGCTTGTGCTGGAGCTGAAGGAGCTGAACCTGGTGGTGTAGAGGTGGTATTGTCCATTGGTTCTGTGAGGGTGTTCTGTGTGTGTGCGTGCTGTGCTGTTGGACTGAGACAGTGAGCTGTGGACTTGGTGCTATGAGCTTGGAGCCTTGGATTTATGGCAGTAGGAATTGCGGTGTGTTTGTGTGGAGCTTCTGGCAATATGAGAAGCTAGTTTTTGGAGTTCGCGGGATCCGGCAGCGCGAGGTTTTCCTGACAGTGAGCTTGTGCCGCGCCGCTTCAGTTTTTTCCCCTGGTTGAAGAGCGAACCAGGTGAGTTGTATTTCTTCCAAAATCAGCGAGTTTCCTTCTACGTCTATTTTCATAGATGTTCAGCATGCTAGATGTAGTAATTTACTTGTTTGTTAAATCTGTTAGTGATCGGGAATATTGTAGAACTCTGATTAGCACCCCTGATATATGTGGCATGTTTGAGGCCCTGTGACACTAGAAAACTCTCAACATTGTGTAACAATCCGGACGATCCGCAGCCAATCCGTGATGAGATTGCTCTGAGATTGGCTTGGCGGTGAGGATGATGGTGACAATCCGGACGATCCGTAGCCAATCCGTGATGAGATTGCTCTGAGATTGGCTTGGCGGTGAGAATGATGGTCCAATGCACTGATTTGATCAAGGTGATCGAATCTGGGAATTGGGTATAGATCTAAGAATTGGGGGAATTGGGAGGAAGAGATAGAGGTAGAGGGATTTGGAGGGGAAAGAGAAAGAGGGAGAAGAGAATAGAAGTAGCTGATTCAAATTATGCATGCCTCGTTTGTAATACATCTCCCTATTTATACTACTCCTCTCAATGGACTAAACTGTAATTATTTCCTACTATTCAGTAGCATAAGCTGTAATTTGTAAATGGGCCCTAGCTGGGCCTAAACTTGTTTCTCTCTGGGCTTCTGGACCAGGCCGCTCCCCGCTACAGTGTTGCTTCACTTCCGTTAGCTAAGCGGATTCCTCCCCGCTACCCGGTGCCCGCTCCGTTTGGAACTCTCCAGACCCCCCTGACGCCTCGGTCGCTCTCACCTACCCTCGTACGACGCCCTAACTCAACCCTTACCTCCACCGACGCTCCTCTTCACCCTAGTTCATCTCTTCCTCACCCTGGTTCCTCTCTTCGTCTCTAGAGACTCCTCTTCTCCTCTTCTCCTCTCTACTGTATCCTCCCTACTCCCCTCTACTCTGTAATTGTTACACTCCACCCCCCATGAGAACATCCTTGTCCTCAAGGATCAAACGATGGGTACTTCGCCTTCATCCCTAAGTAGTCCTCCCACGTTGCACTTTCCGGACCCAAGTTACTCCATTTCACAAGAACTTGGGTGACGGCCTGATTTCCTCGCTTCAACATCCTCCTTGCCAAGACCTGCTCCGGCTAGGTTAGTAACTGGCCCTCTTCTCCGACTTGAAGCTCTACTACTTGTTGCTGCTCCGGTGTTGGCACCCCTTCTTCAAGTGAGAAACATGGAAGGTGGGGTGGATCTTGGCGTTCTCTGGTAACTGCAGTCGGTAAGCTACCGGACCGACCCTCTATAGTATCTCGTACGGCCCAAAATACTTGCAGGTAAGTTTTAAGCTCCGGCGCACGGCCATGTTGCTTTGACGGTAAGGCTGAAGCTTGAGGTAAACCTTCTCCCCTACTTGATACTCCTTGTCCACTCTTCTTCTGTCTGCATTCTATTTCATACGGTTCTGAGCTTCCAGTAGCCTCTCCCTCAACACTTGTAGTACTTGGTCTCGATCTATCTTCCATTCCTTGACCGTGGGGCTAACTTCGGTATCCCAGTTGGCTAGAGAGGGTGTTGGGGGCTTGTAGCCATAGAGGGCCTCAAAGGGTGTTGTACCTAAGGAGGAGTGGTAGTTGGTGTTATACCACCACTCAGCCAGGGAAAGACATTTAGACCATCTACTAGGTTGCTGTGAGCACATGCACCTGAGATAAGTCTCTAGGCACCGGTTCACCCTCTCGGTTTGGCCGTCGGTTTGGGGGTGATAGGCTGTGCTTATGTGTAGCTTTACCCTCGAGAGCTTGAACAACTCTTGCCATACCTGACTTGTGAAAACCTTGTCCCGATCAGATATGATCCCTCTCGGCATCCCATGCAGTCTATAAATTGTGTTAAGGAAAGCTTTTGCAACCACCATAGCTGTATAGGGATGTGTTAGGGGAATGAAGTGTGCGTACTTTGTGAGCTTATCTACCACCACTAGAATGGTATCTCTATTTTCTGACTTGGGTAGGGCTTCAATGAAGTCCATGCTCATCATTTGCCATGCTTGAGTGGGTATGGGCAGCTGCTGTAGTAACCCTACATAGGGGGTTACATCCACCTTATTTTTAATACACACTTCACATGCCTTAACTTTCTTCTCTACTTCCCTCTTCAATCCGGGCCAATAGAAGTGTTGCTTGACCCGGTAGGTGTTGTCGACTCCAGAATGCCCCCCCACAGCAGTTGAGTGTAGTTGATCCAACGGGGTCTCCCTTAATTGCCCACGGCACCCCACATATAATCTACCTTAATACCTCAGTAGCCCCGGTTGCTGTGTGTAACCATCCTGAGGGCTTTGTTGTAGCAATGTTTCCAAAAGAAGCTGCTGTACTTTTGAGTCACCCTTGTAGCTTTCTTTAACCTCCTCTATCCAAGCAGGAATGGATGCTGATATGGCTTGTTTGTTGCCCCTTTCTGGTATTATCCTGGATAGGGCATCAGCAGCCAGATTCTCTTTTCCTTTCCTGTATTTGATGCTATACTCAAGACCCATCAGCTTGAGCATTCCCCTCTGCTGAACAGCTGTAGTAATTCTTTGCTCTAACAAGTACTTCAAGCTTTCATGATCAGTTTTGATTATGAAAGTTTGGGGACTTAGGTAGTGCTTCCACTTACTAACAGCCAACAGTATGGCCAGGAACTCCTTCTCATATGTTGAGAGTCCCATGTTCCTAGGACTGATTGCTTTACTGATGAAAGCCAATGGTTTTCCCTCTTGTGAAAGCACTGCTCCCAACCCAACATCACAGGCATCTACTTCCACAGTAAATGTTTTGTTGAAATCTGGCATAGCTAGTACAGGAGCAGTGGTCATTGCTTCCTTCAATTTTTCAAAAGCACCTTGGGCCTCTTCAGTCCACTTGAAACTGTCTTTCTTTAGAAGTTCAGTCAGGGGTTTACTTATTCCCCCATACCCCTTAATGAACTTGCGGTAATAGCCTGTGAGCCCAAGAAACCCCCTTAACTCCTTTAAGGTGGCTGGTCTGGGCCACCTGACCATTGCCTCAATCTTGCTGGGGTCAGTGGCTACTCCTTTAGATGATATTATGTGGCCCAGGTACTCCACATGATCCTGCCCAAAGGAACATTTGCTTCTCTTTGCTAGAAGCTGGTTCTCACCCAACAGCTTAAGCATTGTTCCTAGATGGCAGACATGATCTTCTAAACTCTTGCTGTAGATTAAGATGTCATTGAAGAATACAAACACAAATTTCCTTAAATGAGGTTGAAAGATTTCATTCATCAATGATTAGAAAGTAGCCGGAGAATTAGTTAATCCAAATGGCATAACCAAAAACTCGTAATGCCCGGCATGGGTTCTAAAGGCAGTCTTTTCCACATCATTGTCATGCATTCTGATTTGGTGGTAACCCGACCTCAAATTAATCTTAGAAAACCATTTAGAGCCTTCTAATTCATCCAATAAATCATCTATGATTGGTATAGGATACTTATCTTTAATTGTAGCTTTGTTTAACTGCCTATAGTCCATGCACATCCTCCAGCTTTGATCTTTCTTCTTCACTAGTAGCACAGGAGATGCATAGGGGCTTGTACTCCTTCGAATAAAATTGGACTTAAGCAGTTCAGCTACTTGCTTCTCCACCTCACTCTTCTGTTCATAGCTGTGCCTGTAAGGCCAGGCATTGATTGTCTGTGTCCCTGGCTGTAGAGGTATCCTATGATCTTGCTCTCTCTTAGGGGGAAGGCCTTTGGGATCTTGGAAGATTTTGGAGTGCTGCTCCAGCACCTCCTGTATCTCTCTGGGAATGGGACCTTCACCCTTCAGTGTAGTCTTCTTGAGTTGGGCTATGGCACAACAGTGGCCTTGCATTCCTGCCTTCACCCATTGTTTGGCCCCAATTGCTTTAAGCTTAGCTCCCTCAGTGATGCCTTCCACAGTGACTGGTTTCCCTTCTTTGTTAAAAGTGACAGAATTGTTGGAGTAGTCAAAGGTGACTTTTCCATACTTCTTGAGCCAGTCTATGCCTAGGATTATACTAGAGCCATCCAATCTGATGACTCTGAGGTTTGCCTGATATAGTTCCCCATGCATCATCCATTGAAACCCTGAACATTCAACTTGCACAACACCTTATGACCATTGGCCACAGTGACTATGAGTGGTGTTGCTACTGTCATGTTGGCTTTCAATTCCTTAGCTACTTGGAAGTTTATAAAACTATGAGTACTTCCTGTATCTATGAGTATAACTAGTGGTTTGCCCCCCAACTCCCCCTGCACCTTGATGGTTTCTTGGGGGGTTTCACCACTGAGGGCATGGACAGAGATGCCCATCTGGCTCAGATTGCTCTTCTTCTTCTTCTTCTTCTTCTTGAAGCATTACTTCATCAAATACCTCCTCTACTTCTGCTTCACCTCCAATCTGGTTTAAGGCTTTTCCTTGGCACTGGTGCCCTTGGAAGTACTTATCACCACACTTGAAGCACAGTCCAGCAGCTCTTCTCTGCTCTATCAACTGCCTGCTAACTCCAGGTTGCCATGTTGGGTTTCTGTAAGTAACTGTTTTATTGCCCTCAGCACTTCTTGGGTTACCCTTCTGATTAACAGATTTGGAATACTGGTAACCTTGAGTCTGCCCACTGCCTAACTTGTGCTTCTTCCACATAATAGAGAGAGCCTGCTCATGCAATTTAGCTTGCTCATACACCTCTTCCAGTGAAGTTGGATTAGAAAGATCCATAAAGGGAACTAGTTCCTCCTTGAGTCCACTGATATAACTTTGGATAAAATGCTCTTCACTGAGTGTAGGGTTCAAATACAACATTCTTGCCCTCAACTCTTCAAATTTCTCCTGATAAGCATCCACACTTGAGGTCTGTTCTAATTTGTTGAACTCCCTGACAAGCTTCTTTATGGATGCCCCATCAAATCTTCTGCAGACAGCTTCTGCTTGTTCTGCCCAGTCTATCTCTGGCTTGTCCACCATATATCCCTCCTTCCACCTATGCGCCTTACCAGTGAAGTGCATAGTGGCTACTTCTACCCACTGCTCCTCTGGAATTTGGTACAGGTTAAAAAACTGCTCACTCTTGCTCAGCCATTCCCTTGGCTCTTCTCCTCCAAAGATGGGGTAATCTAACTTGGGATATGGAATATAGTGGTGGTGTCTTTGAGCTGGCTGTGTGGTAAAATTCTCAGTACCCATATGTGGATTGGGCAACACTCCTTTACCCTTAACATCTTTGTATTGACCCTTGGTGCTGCTGCCTGGGAATTCTGCACCCCCTGCTCTTCCCTCTCTAATCTGCATAGATGGAATGGGGCCAGTCCTGAGGGAATTGGCCTGGGACCCAAATAGCTTCATCAATTGGTCATGCCTTCTTGCAGCTTCAATCTGCTGTGCCTCATGCCTCTGCTGACCCCCCAATTGGATTTCATCTAATTGGTGCACTAAGGCCCCCAACTTCTGATTATAATCAGTTCCAAACTGTTGCAACTTATCTTCTATGATAGTATGGTACTCAGTGGAAATCGTGTGCATTCTCTCTTCTAGGGTTTTGATCTGCTCACTCATCTCTTTGAGCCTTGTTCCCTCAGCCATCTCTGCCAGGTATGGTTCTTTAGTGTTATAATGGAATCTGTTGTATTTAGATTTCCCTATCTTGAGATTGAGAGTTACTGATGCTTCTTCTTTTCTTATCCAGATTCAAACTACTGCAACAATATGATGGGCATATGAATCGGAGCAATTTGGGAGAACTCAATACCTCCAATGCAGAGGTTTCCTGGTTGCCTATTGATCGGATTTGGGAATTTGGTTGGTAAATTGCTCGATTTTGATTGCTTGTTGATTGTGGCTTGTGTTTGATGATGTTGGGTTGCCTCGATGCCTCGATCTGATGATACTTGTTGCTTTGTTGCTTCGATCTGTTGTTGCTTGTTGCCTGGTTGCCTCGATGCCCCAATCTGATGATGCTTGTTGCTTTGTTGCCTCGATCTGTTGTTGCTTGTTGCCTAGTTGCCTCGATCTGTGGTACAGTTCCTCACAATCCCTGGGATCGGAACTGCTCTGATACCACTTTGTAACAATCCGGACGATCCGCAGCCAATCCGTGATGAGATTGCTCTGAGATTGGCTTGGCGGTGAGAATGATGGTCCAATGCACTGATTTGATCAAGGTGATCGAATCTGGGAATTGGGTATAGATCTAAGAATTGGGGGAATTGGGAGGAAGAGATAGAGGTAGAGGGATTTGGAGGGGAAAGAGAAGGAGGGAGAAGAGAATAGAAGTAGCTGATTCAAATTATGCATGCCTCGTTTGTAATACATTTCCCTATTTATACTACTCTCAATGGACTAACCTGTAATTATTTCCTACTTATGGTATTCAGTAGCATAAGCTGTAATTTGTAAATGGGCCCTAGCTGGGCCTAAACTTGTTGCTCTCTGGGCTTCTGGGCCAGGCCGCTCCCCGCTACAGTGTTGCTTCACTTCCGTTAGCTAAGCGAATTCCTCCCCGCTACCCGGTGCCCGCTCCGTTTGGAACTCTCCAGACCCCCCTGACGCCTCGGTCGCTTCTCACCTACCCTCGTACGACGCCCTAACTCAACCCTTACTTCCACCGATGCTCCTCTTCACCCTGGTTCATCTCTTCCTTACCCTGGTTCCTCTCTTCGTCTCCAGAGACTCCTCTTCTCCTCTTCTCCTCTCTACTGTATCCTCCCTACTCCCCTCTACTCTGTAGTTGTTACACATTGGTTTGTCAACCTATTTTTCGGACTCTCTACCCTATGGTTGCATTCTTCTCCACTTAGTGGTTTTTCCTCGCCCTGGGTAGTGGGTTGAGTGATCGGGGTAATGTAGGTTGCATGTTGCGCTCATTCCTAAAGGCCGAGTGGAGTCTGTTAGCTGAAGTTAGTGTATAATCTAGTGTCGGGAGTCGTTCGGGTTGACGGTAATCCCGGGCTGTTGAGTGTTTCCGGCCTATGTTTTGAGCTTGTTGCGAGTTGTGAGCTTGTCAATCTGGTTGATCGTGGATTTGGACTATAGCCTCTTGAGCCATATTGAGCTCGACTGAGATGCGCAGTTTTCCTAGGTAGGGTCGCACCCCTGGAGCGTCGTTCCGGAGCTGGACCTGTTACTTGTGTCTCTGCATGACGTCGATGCAGTCCGAGTAGGATGCCCTACGTAATTCCAGTACTCCGTGGATGTAATGATAGTAGTCGGGTGCAGCTTCGACTGGACCCTATGTGGCAGTCAGTGTGATAGGGTTGATTGAGCACCTCGAGAGCGAGTGGTTGCATTTTATACACCTTGTCATTCCTTGAGCATAGTAGATAGAGGCATGATAGCTGTAGATCTTTTTCAGCTTTCTTATCTGCTTTTCTTTCAGCATTGAGTTATCTTTTGCCTCTAGTAGACTTAGTAGACAGATCGTTGATCTTGGAGACGGTACCCACTAAGGACTACTTTGTTTATATAGTTCTCACACCCGCGGTTGGTATTCTTTTTGCAGAGACTTCAGCTTCTGTCCCTACACCTGCTGCTTCTTCTGATCGAAATAAGGTAGTCGCGAGCTAGATCCTACCCGAGTTCTAGAGTGATAGATGTACCTTGTACCCGAATTTTGGGTTGTAGTCCTGTACTTTCTGTATTGTACTTTTATTTTACCCTTCTGTGAGGTAGTTTTTGTATGTCAGATTTTACAGATGTACAATGGATTTGTTTTTTATTTAGCAATTTTATTTCAGCTCTGATATCTGTTAGTTGGTAGACTGTAACTTTGCAGGTTTGACGGTTCGCCTATGCGGGGTTTCCCGTATGGGTGGCGGATCTGTTGGCGAGCCCGGGTCGCAGTTTCGACCTCGGGACGTGACACTAGATTTAGCTATTTGTATACCTGGTAAAATCTGATAGTTGCCTGAAAAATTGTAAAAACCTAGTTTGGAACCCCAAATATTTTTGGAATATTCTTGAGACTAATAGACACTAGAAAATATTTATTATCAGTTGTTTTATCTATATCTGGACCCCTAGAAAAATTGTTGTACCGTATATTACTGTTATCCGCTACTATATTTTTCTCTCGCCCCGGGTAGAGGGTTTGAGTAGTCTGGGTAGTATAGCTTGCATTTACACTCGTGGCTGGGGGCCAAGTGAATTTTTATAGCTTTTGCTGATAGAGATTCTAGTGTCGGGAGTTGTTCAGAGATACAGTGATCCCGGACTGTTGAGGGTTCTCCGGCCAGTATTGTGAGCTTGTTGAGCACTGTGAGTTTGTCAATCTGATTGATCGTAGAATATATTTTTTTTAAGCTCTTAGTGTTCAAAAAAAGAATAAGGAAACAATAAGGCTAAATAGTACCAATAGTCCTCACACTATGAGGCGGATGACACTTTGGTCCGCAAACTTTAATTTGTTGTAATTATGCCTCAAACTTTCTAGATTGTTGCAATCAAATCCTTCAGTCCAATTAGGTTGACTGGAAGGATCTATATTTGCTATTGTGGAGATTACATGGCATCCTAGTGATCACCACATCATCAATCACAATCAACATGTTGATGTGATGAGGACACAGCAATGACATGGAATTAGTCACTGTCACACAACCGCGCCACTAAGGACAAACAAAAATAAAAATTTCTCCTTCATCTGTTCCATCCCACCTAATGATATGGCAATGCTATGGCAATGACCAGGATGTCATGTCATTGTCATTGCCACATCATCAGTGTTTGTGGTTGATAACTTGGTAATGACTAGGATGCCATGCCGCTACTACATCAGTAGCACATCACCTTTCTACTACATCAGTAGCACATCACCTTTCATTCATGGACTTCATTACAACAATTTCAAAAGTCCGAACCAAAAATTACAATAAATCAAAGTTCAAGGATCAAAGTGTCACCTGCCTTATAGCTTGAGGACTATTAGTGCAATTTTGTGTAGAAATATAAATCAACGATGCAAGAAATTTCTCTCTATCTATATAATGAAAAGTAAGAAACTCAAATGCAATACTAGATACTGCACAAAATAGTTCGATAACAATTTCAGAAGCTAACCTCATGACAAGAAATGGATGATCACAACACTGGCGAAGGCGTAAAAGCAGCTCCAAAATTGATGCATAATTGTGAAGAACCCTCCCTTGCTCGACAAACTGATCAAACTTTACCTAAGAGAAAGCAACAAGAAACAATATTAGTTGGCCCTACAATTGAGCATTCCTATGTTTAAAGCACAACTTACATATACCTTTGATCTTCGAAATAAGGCATCATAGAAGTCTTTCTCAGTTTCTGATAGCTCACAGTAAAGTACTTCAATGTTTGCGGGAGGGAGAGTAAGTATGGGCCTGTAACGAATAATTCAAGGGAAGCTATAAGGTACTTCAATGACAGTCGTAAATAGTTAGCCATGACTTCGCATTGCAGTACCTGCCCTCCTTATCAGTGCTAGATTTGGTTCTCCTCAACATAATAGGCTTTAGTATAGACTGTACAAGACTTAATCCCTGTTTATCACCTTCCTCGAAGGGCTTTTGTATAAGTTTGTGCCACCTTCAAAAAGTACATGGGATTGAAGATTAATCCAATAGCAGAACCAAAGATAGCACATGTTAGGGCCTCTCTGCCCTCACAAAACAAATCAGATTACAAAAAGCCAGATCTAAATGAAGACCACTTTCAAAGATTTACAGAACAAGCATGGTAGAAAGTTCTTCGTTATTAGAGAAGAGAAACCGGCAAAGTATAAACCCTAATTCTGTTTATTGATGAAATTAAACAACAAAAAACAAAAGGAGGGCCTAGCCTCTTATTTATAAGTAGGGCTTAGCCTCTTATTTACAAGCATGTAAAAATCCTAATACGAATAGGAATACTATTCTAATTCAAATCAAACTACATAACTAAAGCGTGGCATTCATCAAGGAACTACGGGTAAAATCTAGTGGTTTATGACTCTAGTCTAAACTTGAGCTAGAGGGCAACGTGAAAGTGTTAGGCATGAAACCCTAGACTCATGGAACTTAGGGTGAGACAATGAAAAAGATCGCGACATTCCGAAATGGTCAAGTGGAAGATGTCGATCAGCCTTCGACTCCCAATTCAGTGGTGGGGAGATGTCGATCTGCCCTCGACTCCTTATGTAGTGATTGGTGATGCTAATCGCCCTCGACACCAAGTGACTATGCAGTGTTTGGTGATGCCGATCCCCCTCAACACCAAGTGGCTATGCAGTGCTTGAAGATGCCGATCCCCCTCGACTCCAAGAGACTAGCGGGCGATGCCAATCACCCTCGAGTCCTCAACGCCATGGGCCCATGGATAGGAGAGTAGCTCGACTAATCCAGACTCTCCATGAGGTTTTGAGATGTGGAACTAATCAATGGATGGTTCAGGACAAGTGGCTTAAGAGTATGCATATGAGTGGTATGAGACTGTGCGCATGCCCGAACCAACCAAAATGGCGGTCTCGGGGCATGACGGTCCTACAATACCTCGCATCATTCATCGATAGATATTACTCTGTTTGAGGCTCTCTACGGTCGACCTTCTCTGACTATTCCATCTTACATCGTCGGATCATCTTCGGTCAATGTGAATTTAGTTGAGTGGGATGAACAAATTAAAGTGCTTAAAAAGCAACTTAGTGCGGCAAAAAATCGTATGGGGTATGTTTATGATGACAAGTATCGGGAGTGCAAGTTTCAGATTGGAGATTAGGTGCTCTTGCAACTTCCACCATACCGACAGTTGAGCATCTGACAACAAAAATTTAGAAATCTTTCCTCTAGATTTTACTGACCATTCCAGCGATACAATAAAGAACCAGATGCTACTACTGAGCTTTACGTTGAATTTGAAGAGAATGCACCAGTTCTAGCAGGAATTTTGGCCTAGCAACGTCCACGAGTTGATGGGAGAATGAAGACGGAGATCCTAGTGCGATGGAACAAGCGACCGTAAGATAAAAGCTATGTGGGAAAATGAAGATGAAATGATGCAGAAGTATCCAAACCTCGCACCTTGAGGGCAAGGCGTGTCTCAAGGGGGAAAGAATTGTTACAAATCAATCGATTTTTATTCGGAATAGGGTTTCTACTTTAGTCCAACCTAGATGAATGCCACGCTTTACTTAACCCTTTTAAAGGTTCACTTGGCCACACGCCTACGCATGCAACTTCACTTGTTCTCTAATTTATATTAAACCTAGAGTTCACATACCACTAGTCTCTCCATAGGTTTTGACCTAAGTTAAATGTCACTCGATCAACCTATATTCTAGGTCCACATTAGACTTATAGTCTTACATGTTTTCTCCTTAGGTTTTAACCTAAGTTTAAATGCCACTCTTTTACTTAACCTTTGCAAGGTTCACATGATCACACGCCTACATGCGCACCTTCACTTCTTTTCTAGTTAACAGTAAACCTAAAGTTCTCATGTCACTATTATCCACCTTAGGTATAGACTTAAGTTCAAATACCACTCGTTAAACCTATTTTCTAAGGTTTACATTAGACTTATAGTCTTACATGCATGCTCACTAGCTTTTCAATTTGCTTGTAAGGGCTATATCCTATTTTCACTTGGGTCCAATGCTCATGAACCATCTCAATTTACTTAATCTCCTAACATGTACCTAAATCCTCTTTAGCAAACATTTTGCTCTTATACATATAATATATGCATGAATCAAAGAGACTTTAGACAAATAGGAGATCAAACCATTTCGGTAGTATTCCCACCTCAATTTACCCCTAATTGCTTGTAGTCACCTGCAATTAGGCTCCCGACAACGTTTCAGCGCGCTACGACACTAACGAACGGAATTTCTTCAATTTTGGCTCGTTTTCTTCAATTGACCACCGAGGCCCCATCATTTCCCAAATCGAAGTTATTAGACGGACTTCTCTAACCTTCAATTAGAAATTTACAAGGTCAATTTGGTTTTAAAACCTTGCAATCCAAAAGCCCCTTTCATGCCCTAGGTTTCTAATTTCTCCCAAAATATTCTAAAATTTACGAAGAATTTTTGATTAAATAGGCATATAAACCTATAGAGAACTCAAGAATATTAATTTTAAAGGATTTAACAAAAACCCTATACTTTTATCCCAAAGACTCGCGTCAAACTCTAAGCTCTTGAAGCCTTTTCTTGCACAAGAGCTTGTTTTCCACTCCTCTATGCTTTTCTCCAAGCTGTCTCTACCATTGGGAAACTCCTATAAAGAGAGAGAGATGGTTGAGGAAGAGGGAGAGAGCCCTTCCCTCTCTCTCACTGCGCGTGTTGTGTGGGTGTATAGAGAGAAAAAAGCAAGGAACATGTGTACCGACACATAATGGCATGAAATATTTATTTTCTTTAGCAGCAAAATTTTCTAATTGCTTATTATGTATCTTTATCAAATATTTTGAACTTTATTGAGAAAATTACTTAGTAATTTAAAGAAAAAAGGGTTTTGAATTGTGCTATCGGCACGGAGGTTGTATCATGCCGGTATCTCGTTGGCACGATAAGGCACGGTGGATACGGCCCGTGCCGATGGAGACTTAAATTCTTAGAAAAATGGCTAAGTCCCCTTTTTAAAGAGCCCCCACCACCAAAATTACATAAATGCCCCTCACTAGGCATTTCGGGTTCAGAGGGACCGGTCTTCCATTCCACGAATTGGTCCCCAAAGCTCATCTTCATGGTTCACGCGTCCACGGACCAAACCTTCCTTCCACGAACCGGTCCCCAAACCTTCAGCCGGCTACTATAGTAACACGGACCGGTCTTTCCCTCCACAGACCATTCTTTAGTACAGTGAACAATGTTTTCCTGCATTTTAATTTTCTTCTCGTTTTCGCTCCGGAAATCCATTTTTCGTTTTGTTTTCTCTCCAAATTAAATCCAACACAACCAGAACTCCTACACATATTAAACACTTCCAAAACCTCCCCATATTGGAGAATAACAAATTTTCCTCCAAAATTTTCATTTCCTCCCAATTCTCTTCCAATCGTCCCAAGTCCGTTTCCCAGGCAAGTTTGCGCCGAACGCACTCAGATTCACTCAAAACTTTGCCTGGATCACAGGGATAGCTCTCTGAGCTTGTATTCCACTAGAACTTCGCCATTTCGCAGAAGTTCGGTTCACTACAAGGACCACTCCACCCATGAAAAAAATTAAATCCATTTCTTAGGTTGCTCGCTTGCATAACAAGTGAGATTCGTTTCAAAGCTTCTATTTAGCACCTTTGTTTGACGACCACCAGATTGGGGATGGCGAGGCATACTCTTGCGAAATTTAGTTCCCTATAAAGTAAAATACTCTCGTCAAAAGGCACCGAGAAATACTGGATTTCGATCGAACACAATAAAATTAGGCATGAAATGCAACTTAGCAATATGGTTGACAAATGCCTACATGTGCCCTACTACACGCAATGTACGGATGAGAGAGAGCCACGAAGTGCGCATATTTGGTAAGTTGATCAACTACCACCATGATCATGGACTTTTCTTGAGATTTCCGAAGTCCCTCAATAAAGTCCATAGAAATGTCCTCCCAAACACACTCTAAAATCGGCAGAGGCTGAAGTTAAGCCCATGGGTTTGGCCGCCTCATGCTTATTTTTCTGATAAACAGGGCACTTTGAAATATACTCCCTGATGTCTTCACGCATGCCAAGCCAATAGAAACTTGCTCCAAGTCACTTTGAAAGTCTTTTAAAGTCTGCCATGACCTACGAATGGTGTGTCGTAAGAGTGATTTAGTACCTTCTCTTTCCATAATGAGTCCTTGCTTATTACGATGTGACTACGATTGTATATGAATGGATCTCAAAAATCATATCCTTCCGGAGCGCTTGCCAGATCTTCTAACAAGCTCTTAAACTTCTAGAGCTCCTCATCCTGAAAATAATTATTAGCAATGTCGTCCAAGAAAGAAAAAGTTGGAAAACTTACAACCATGAGCTCAGCCGAATTAGTATTATGCCTCGAGAGGGCATCAACTGCAGAGTTCTCTAGGCGCTTCGTATACTGGATATCATATTCATATCCAAATAGTTTTGAAAGCCAACGATGTTGTGCCGGAGTAGAAATTTGCAGCTCCAATAAGTATTTGAGGATCTAGTGGTCATGCATATAATGAAATATTGACCGTAGAAATACAACTGACACTGCTCAACAACCAAGAGATCGCTAGCATTTCACATTCATATGCTGACAGCAGTTGTACTCGCCACTTCAACGCTTGACTGTAATAGGCCAACGGACGATCGTTTTACGAGAGCACTGCCCCTAAGGCTTTCTCTGACGCATCTGTCTCCACCACAAAAGGGATATTAAAATCTAGCGATGCAAGTACAGGCCTAGTCATCATTGTTGTCTTTAATGCCTCGAAAACTTTAGTGGCCTCCTAAGTCCACTATGAAGTGTTATTCTTTAGCAACGTTCTCAAGGGAGCAGCTAGGTCGCCCTAATTTTTGACAAATCAGCAATAGTATCCGGTGAGACCGAGAAATCAGCAAAGAGCTAGCCCGACGTCGGGATAGGCCACTCCACCATTGCCTTGATTTTTTCTGGATATGTAGAGATACCATTAGCAAAAATAATATGACCAAGATAGTGCTAGTTTTGTTTCTATCTTGGTCATATTGCGACACTGATGACACTGATGACTTCTCAACATATTAGTCATATTAGTCAGATTAAACATACAACGAAATAAATAACAAAAATTCTGAAACAAATTAATTTAAGCGACCGGTCTATTATTTGCTAAATTTCATAAAACAGAAATTATCATATAACAAAGTAATTTTTTTTTTGACAATCAAATAAAACTAAAATAAATAAATCTCCGGTAACTAACTATATAGAGTGACCCGTTGGCAAGATCCAGAGGCACCCGTAGGCGCAAAACAAAATGGAGGCACCCGAAAGTGCAGGCGCTCAAAAGCACATATACAGAATAAAGGCGCTCAAGAGTGCAGGCACCCAGAGGCGCAATACAAAGACGAAGCTAGCTTCCAACAGAGTACATGTTGGCATGACCAACATTAGTATAGCAGAATACCAAGAGACATTAAAATTTAAAATACTTACCTAGTCACTAATTTACAGAACAAATTATCAATTTCAGAAATATTTTACTAAAAGAAACTGTCGATCGAATTTAAAACTCAATTTTCAGAATGTGTAATAATATGATTAATCCTTAGTTTTAAAATCTACAAAATAGGAAATCAATAGGAAATATTGCGACACTGATGACTTCTCAACGACACATTTCGGAGGACCTCAGACGGCTCGACCTAGAAATTTGTATCCGTGGGTTTGAAGCTCAATTGGCAAATTTATAGGTTTACCCTACACTGATTTATAAAATCAAGTTAGCCCAGGCAAGTGACCTACATCTTCAGAAGACTCGACAGTTAGTGGAATCGGGAGCACAATTGGAGTTCAGGATGCACAAAGATGGCTCTTTGAGGTTCAAGGATCGGTTATGTGTTCCCAGAAATCTCGACATCAAAAATGAAATCTTGAAGGAAGCCCAATATTCGGGATATTCAGTACACCCTATAAGAACCAAAATGTATAGAAATTTGAAGGACGTCTTCTGGTGGAGTAATATGAAAAAAGAGATCGCAGAATTTGTAGCTAAGTGTTTGACCTGCCACCGTGTGAAAGTTGACAAGCAGAGGCCAGCTGGCTTACTACAACCCCTTCCAATTCCTGAGTGGAAATGGGAAAGAATAACAATGGATTTTGTTACCAGACTACCAAGAAGTGAGAAAGGCAACGACGCAGTTTGGGTGATAGTCGACAGATTGACTAAGTCGGCGCACTTTTTGGCTATGAAAACATGTATGACTTTGGAGAAACTAGCAGAGCTTTATATTGCTCAAATAGTACATCTGCATGGTGTTCTAGTTTTGATCATGTCTGATCGTGACTCGAGATTTGTGGCTCACTTCTGGAGAGGATTGCATAAAGCTTTGGAAACCACACTGGACTTCAGTACCGCCTTCCATCCGCAAACAGATGGCCAATCAGAGAGGACAATCCAAATTTTAGAAGACATGTTACGGGCTTGTGTTATCGATATGAGAGGCTCTTGGGATCATCACCAGCCATTGGCCGAATTCGCCTACAATAATAGCTTCCAGGCTAGCATACAAATGGCTCCTTTTGAAGCTTTGTATGGAAAGAAATGTAGGCCTCCTCTATTTTGGGATGATGTTGGTGAAAGAAAAATACTTAGTCCAAAGATCGTCCAACGAACTATTGAGAAAGTTCATTTGATTAAGAAGCACCTCAGAGCAGCTCAGAGTCGGCAGAAGAGCTACGCGGACAACCGTAGATGACAACTTGAATTTGAAGTTGGAGATCATGTTTTTCTAAAAGTGTCGCCTGCAAGAGGTATTTTGCGCTTTGGAGTCCGTGGGAAGCTTAGCCCTCGTTATGTAGGGCCTTTTGAGATACTTGAAATAATTGGCGACGTGGCGTACAAACTTGCTTTTCCGCCGTCCTTAGCTGGAGTGCATAATGTCTTTCACGTCTCTAAGTTAAGGAAGTACGTCCATGATCCGAGCCATGTGGTAGAGCCAGAACTTTTGCGGCTTCGAGAGGATCTATCTTATGACGAACGGCTAGTGCGTATCATAGACCAAAAAGAGCAAGTTTTGAGAAGACGTACTATTCCCTATGTTAAAGTTCAGTGGAGCTACCATTCCGAACGGGATGCTACTTGGGAGCTCGAGGAGCAGATAAGAGCAAAGCATCCTCAGCTTTTTGAGAGCTAAGGTATGTTAAGTTTAGAAGACTAAACTTTCTTTTAGGGGGAGAGGATGTAACACCCCGTACTTTTAAATATTTTGTTTAAGATCTTTTCTTTAAGTTGGACCTTTTCGTAAATACTATTAGTTGAGAGGCCTGGCAGCATATTGTTCTAATTAAAATCCCTAATTAGACTTTCTTTCCAACAACCCGATACAAGATTTTCTCTCTTCTTTGTGCCGCCGACTCCCATCCCTCACATGCACGCACGCGCGCGCGCACGCTCGTGGGATCCTCATTTTTTTTGTGCCGTCATCCATCGTTGTCGCCACAACCGCCCTTCTCAAGCACGATCGACATCTTTGCTTCACCGTCGACGGAATCTCATCGTCGACGTCGTCATTTTCGTTCTCGAAAAGGTTCCGGTGATTGACTCTCTATGCATTTTCGACCGGATAGCTTCTTAGCTTAGAATCTACTTTTAAGGTAAGCGACCGGACACCCGTTAGTTCTTTGCAATATAGTATAGGAAAATATTTTGATTATAAGAAAAATTTTATTTTGTAGATTTTAAAACTAAGGATTAAGCATATTATTACACATTATGAAAATTGAGTTTTAAATTCGATTGCCAATTTCTTTTAGTAATATATTTCTGAAATTGATAATTTGATCTGTAAATTAGTGACTGGGTAAGTATTTTAAATTATAATGTCTCTTGATATTCTACCATACTAATGTTAGTCATGTCGATATGTACTCTGTTATAGAAGCTAGCTTCGTCTTTGTATTGCGCCTCTGAGTGTCTGCGCTTTTGAGCGCCTCTGTTCTGTATATGCGCTTTTGAGCGCCTACACTTTCGGGTGCCTCCGTTTTGTTTTGCGCCTACGGGTGCCTCTGGATCTCGCCAACGGGTCACTCTATATAGTTAGTTATCGGAGACTCATTTATTTTAGTTTTATTTGATTGCCAAAAGAAAATTATTTTATTATTTGATAATTTCTATTTTCTGAAATTTAGCAAATAATAGACCAGTTGCTTAAATTAATTTGTTTCAGATTTTGTTATTTATTTCGTTGTATGTTTAATCCGACTAATATGGTGTATGGTTGCTTACCCAGGTACCGATACTGTTTTACCAGGCGGGGACGGGTCCGAGTGAACACTAGACGTAGTCGTCGTTGAGTCGTTCTTTTTATTTTGTTCACATTTAGTGTAGTTAGATGTGATTAATTAGACTTCATATCTAGCATTTAATTTATTCGCTTCTACTTCGTTGTTTTCTTTATTGCTAATTATGGAATCTGTTGAACCAAATTTCCTTCGGTATTTTCGTTGTAGACCTTAGTTTTTCAGTCGTAAGAATTAGTTTGATTCTGGCTTTCAATTTTGTTGTCGCATCATGTTTCCAATTGTTTGAATTCGTTAGTTCTTTTATGATCATCGTCCTGCATGTTCTCTGTTTAGTTCTTAAGCCTTGCATATTCGCTTATATAGCAAATATGCGGCGTCTGTTATGCTTCAGGTTCGGGGCGTGACAGGAGATCATATTACTCTCCAATCGGTTGACAAACACACACCTCATGAAGAGCCGGGGGAGATCATACTACTCTCCAATCGGTTGACACACCTCATGAAGAACCGAGAAAGATCGTACTACACTCCAATCGGTTGGCACACACACCTCATGAAGAACCGGGGGAGATCGTACTACTTTCCAATCGGTTGACACACCCACCTCATGGAGAGCCAGGAGAGATCGTACTACTCTCCAATCGGTTGACACATACGCCTTATGGAGAGCCGGGGGAGATCGTACTACTCCCCAATCGGTTGGCAGACACCTTATGGAAAGCCAAGGGAGATCGCACTACTCTCCAATAGGTTGATACACATACCTCATGGAGAGCCGAGGGTGATCATACTACTCTCCAATCAGGTGGCACATGGAGTCAAGGGAGATTCGCACTCCGGTGAATAATGGGAGTCGAGGGAGATCGGCCCTCCCAATGCACATGAGGGAGTCGAGGGATGATCGACACTCTAATGACACTCACATGAGGGAGTCGAGGTATGACCGGCACTCCAATGACACTCTCTAATTCAAGTCTAACCTAGAGCTCACAACTTCTACATCTCACCTTAGGTTTTCCCTAAGTTTGATGCCACACATTTCAATTTTCAACCTACATTCTAGGTTCTCAATTCTATTTCCCATTTTCACAAAAAAAGGGTTTAAAGCCCCAGTTTTTTCCTAACATGCAACTAAATCAAATTTAGAATAATATTTACTAATTAAGCATGCTAAATAAACAAGAAACCATGGACAAAAAAAGAGATCACCATTTTTGGTGATATTCCCTACCTTTGTCGAGCTCTCTACCAATGGGGTAGCTTGATTTCTTGGAGCACCAAAAAAACATCCTAAAAATGGTTCCAACACCATTCGAATCCCAAAAATCCCCATTTGAAATCCTAAAAACCAAAAAACCTCTAAAAATCTCAACTCACCTCTCTCTTGCTGCAAGTCAAATAGTGGGAGAGAAGGTTCCTTCTTCCTCCTAGAGCTTTCTCTTGAACCTCCTCGTTGTCCCCAATCTCCGGATGAGATCAACCGAGCTTGGGAGCTTCTCCGACAATGGTGGTTTCTTCTCTGGAGAGAGGAAGAGAGAAGAGAGAGACTAAGATAACAAGTGGAGAGGCAACTCCTGTTGGATTAGGGCAAACAATAAGTTGCATCTTTTATAAAGTTGCAACAATAGCAACTAAACTCTCCTATTTGATCAAATTGCAAGTTCACTGCATTACAGATTATTATGTAACGTTATATTAAAATCCTCATACCTAGAGGCACCAAATCACCTAGTAAGGGCCCACGAAAATTGTCGCCAAGACAAACTCACACCTAATTGGTCTTTATATCACATGTACCAGCGAACTGCATCACCTTCTAAGTGGATCGCGGCTAATTTGACCCTGCTATCATCAGTCATGCTGTGATAGTCGAAGAACTGCTCTGCTTTGAATAACCAACTGCTTGGATCATCACCATTAAATTTTGGAAAATCGAGTCGAGCGATTCAAACTTCGATGCCACCTCAACCTCCTACATCCTGCTGTTGGCGGCCTCGTAGCCTTCCAATGAAGCCTCTAGGTTCTTCGGCGTCCTTAAATTGATGTTTTATTAAACGCTCATTGTTGGTAGTGATTTGGGGGGGTGCAGCTTGATTTTCAATTTGTCATTGAATAGTCCGCAGGGTAGATGGATCGGGTCCGAGACAAACCAACATCAGCCATCAGGCACTCATTCCAAATTTCCTCGTCAGAGAATTTCTTGTGTTAATGTTGAGGCGCCATCTTTTGATAGAAAATTAGTGCTTGAGGCTTTAAATTCTTGCATTATCTGCACTATTGAGGTTTGCGAGGCATGAATTTGTTGACTTTGTGGCAGCTCCGAAGTCTGTATTTGATGATTCATCTCTTCTCACCATAATTCTTCAGATATTGCTTCACCCTCGTCTAATTGGTTATCTCAGGGCAAAACTACAGATTTGCCCAAATTCTTTTTGGTGCCATGCGTAAAATTTTAAAATAAATTGACTAAATTAAAACAGGTCAAAAACACTTATCTAGACTTAGGTTGGCTTGATTTAGGCTTGATTAAGCCTATTTAGTCATAAATGGCTCAATCCAATTCAGTCAGATGTGTTAATTGACTTAGATCACTTCCGAAGAAGTTAAGTGGCTCAAGATTGGTTCATGTATTGCACGGAAGGAAGTTATGTAGGAACAGTTGCGGCTCGGAGAAATTATTAAGCGGAACGTCAAATTGCAAATATTGGACCTGCTAGGAATGAAAAACCCGATAACTAATCCCTTCAATGTAAATGAATCACTCGGACCATGGTTGACAAGCAGGGCAAGACTTCCCGCGACCAGGAGGCTCGATGACGACCTTTTAGCAGAGAGAGGATGTTGGGAGAATGCAGAAAACCCTAGATATTGTATGCAGTGATGAAGATAGAATGTGGGACAACAAGTTTGGTAGAAATCTTAATCCCAGATCAAACGTGAATATGAAGGAGAAGATACAATCTTCGACCTCATACTCCACAAAGGCTCTGATACCAAAATGGTAGAAATCTCTTCTTTATTGGAGAAGAGAACCGATAAGGTAAAAACCCTAATCCTCTTTATTGATGAAAATCAACGAAAAACTAAAGGACGGGTCAGCCTCTTATTTATAAGCATGTAAAAACTAAAAATGTAAATATATATCGACATGGTTCGTATCCAACATGCCATATCGTGCCAATAAGACACCGACATGATACAGCCTCCATACCGATGGCACAACTCAAAACCCTCTTTTTTTTAAATTACTAAGTAATTTTCTCAATAAAGTTCAAAAGATTTTATAAAGATACATAATAAGCAATTATAAAATTTTGTTGCTAAAAGAAAATAAATATTTCATGTCATTATGTGTTGACACATATGTATTTATTGTAACCGGCACTCATAGGCATTGCTCGACATGCACCGTGTCATACCGTGCCGGCAAGTTTTCAGCACGACCCCATGCCACAGCACTTAAATCCTTGGTAAGTAAACTTCCCACAAAATCACCAATAAAAAATCACAGTCAAGGTGATGTGCAACACGAAACATAATGGTGATTTCCAAGATGGACGTTGAAAAATAGATTTACTTGAATTCTTCACAATGAAATTCACATAGCTTAAAATCCAATAAGATTAACTGTAAAAATTTGCCATACTTACAGCCCCCAGTATCTCCAGGGTTCAATCCTCAAAAATCGAAGAAGACTGTATATATCCTCCAAGTTGTTCTGCCAAAGAAAGTGAGAACATAAATGCTAAGCAGCAGTAAAGATCAAACCAATAAAACAAATGGTATCACGAACTAAATTAATCTAAGGTCTCCTGTTATAAGCACATTTATAGCCAAGTAAGATATCAAACCAATCTGATTGAAAGACAGACAGAGGCATTCCCAACACTAATTCAATGTCACGAAATTGCTACCAAAGTAGGAACTAGAAAGAACCGAAGAATAAATAAGTAAGCTTCAAATTCGTAAGTCAATCTTTATAATGAAAACCCAATACTTCTCTTTTCACATATTAGTCGGGTAGAGGTCTGCCAACCTCACTCCCCATTTAGAATGGATGGATTTCTCAAAATAACTGTTTGGATGGAGTAAGCTTCAACATCAGTACGGTAACATTAAGATATATAAACTAAAGCATAGGAATTGAACTACTTTTCTTAGAAAGTTTCTGACAGATAAATGAAAGCAGGAAAAAGCAGAATTGTATCTCTAGCAACTTTTAAGAGCATGACAATCAGTAGGCTGCATTGTGACTGTGAAAACCTTTTAAATATAATATGAGATGATGTCTGAACTTAATTTTCATATACATAAGCACTTGCAGACCAAGGATTAAAGTGCTGTAGCACAGGGACATGCCGATGGTTGCCTGGCACATTACCACACAAGCATGCCTCCGTGCAGACACATGGCACGCTTGCGTGCCGATGGATACACACGACCTCCCAGTGACACGCTCTGACACGATTTTTTTTTTTTTTGTTCCCAATAAACTTTTGTAAAGTTATTTTGAAATGTTTAGCCAAATAATTATAAATGTTGGCTATATATAGCTTACTATACTCACTAATTAATATAGTGGTAAGCTTTTTTATATGTAAAGAACAACTATACCTCATAGAGAATAGAAATTTAAATACAAAAATAAAATTTACAAATACAATAATTATTTAAATTTACATCTTTACAGAGAGATGACTATTTAGTTCCACATAATTTTTTAAATTTACATTTGAATCTTTTAAAAATATTTATTAAACATTTGAATAAAATTATTTTTTTATTAAAATTTTTAAGAAAAATTGTTAGATCTATCTATAAAAATTTAGCAATAAATTATATAACAAATAAATTAAATAAATTTAAGTATCAATTGATTTAATTTAGCTTTTAATTTCATCAGTATTTTCAATCTTCTAAATCCAAAAATAGAATTTTCAAAGTTAAAAATATTTTTGTCACAAATCTCATATAAAATACTATATTTATCCAAAATAATTAAAATTTTGACCATATAATAATTAAATCAAGTAGATCTATTTTCAACTGTTTATAAACTACAGATAAAAAATTTTCTAATTTTATATTTCTTCAAAAAGGGAGCTTCACAAATTAGAAATATTCAAAATATATAAACAAAAATTAAAATTACAAGTTTTTTTTACTTACCTAATAAGTCGATCAAAAGAAGGGAGTAAAAAATAGAAAGAAAAAAAAATGAGAAAGATACGTAAGAAAAGGAAATAAAGAGAGAGAGAGAGAGAGAGAGAGAGAGAGAGAGAGAGAGAGAGGAGAAGAAAAGGTAGAGAATGAGAAAGACAAGAGAAAAAAAAAACCACCAAAGGCACAAAGGCCCACCAAAAGGAAAAAAAAGCCATCAAAAGAAAAAAAAAAAAAAAAACCCACCTGAAGAAAACAAAATCACCAAAAATAAAACACGGGTGGCACAAAGAGGGGGCGGGCACACAAAAAAAAAAAAAAAAAACACCAAAAAAGAAAAGAAAATAAGAAGCAGCACGGTATCACAGTACCCGCACGGGTATCAGGCAGTCTCACGTGAAACCCCCACGGCAAAGATTTAAGTATCTATCGAGGCCGTATCGACCATATCGTTTCATGCCAACAAGATACCGGCACGATACAGCCTCCATGCCGATGGCACAACTCAAAACCCTTTTTTCATTAAATTACTAAGTAATTTTTTCAACAAAGTTCAAAATATTTGATAAAGATACATAATAAGCAATTAGAAAATTTTATTGCTAAAGAAAATAAATATTTCATGCCATTATGTGTCTGCACACATGTATTTTTTATGACCGGCACTCATTGGCATGGCCCACCAAGAACCGTACCATACCGTGCCGGCAAGTTTTCGGCACGACCTCGTGCCACGGCACTTAAATCCTTGCTCTACGGGTATCATAGCACGGGGGGGTGCAGCGATACGCCCTCTGTAGTACGGCACGAACGTACTTTAATCCTTGTTGCAGACAAAATGTGTAAAGAGAAGTTTAAATAGGTCATTGTAAAGCAGGTCAAAACGCATTAGCCAAAGACAGCAAAATTGGCTAAAAGATTAAGATGCTCATAAGAGTGATATCTTGTAAAACAAAATTTTGGGCAACAAACAACAAATATCTAAAAGGTAGAGGACCACATTAAACTATATGTGTCTTCCACAACAACACAACCTTCGACATTCCTCATTTCTTTTTTTCTTTCAACAAATGAGAACCGTGTTACACTATGTTCGAAGCATATGAAAATAACCATCAAAAACAGAGTCAAGTTTCAAAGCTAGATGTAATTCTTACCTGAATAGGTGTGCCAGAAAGGCACCATCGCCGATCAGCAGAGAGAGCAGCAGCAGCAACAGAAATCTGGCTTTTTGCTGATTTAATAGTATGTGCTTCATCAAGAACAACCCTGAACCAGTGAACTGAGAAAAGTCCACCATTATCTGCAGCATTCTGCAAGAAAGGGTGGCAAGTACATGCAAAGTTGAGAGTTTCCTTGCATGGTACAAAAGTCTAACAACTTAAAAGATACAAAATATTCCAAGTATCACCTCAGCTGAAAATTCTGATGCTAAAATACCGTAGGTTGTCAAAACAACATCACTTTGTGCCAGCAGTTTTGCATCTTTTGGCCTGCTTTGCCCATAATGAATGTAAATACCTAGAGAACCTGGTAAAACATGGCTTTCAATCTCATCCTGTGATCCAAAAAAACAAAGTTGCATAGAAAGTGAGCATTACATGAATAGTGTAAAGACAATTATATACAGTTAACATCACCAATAACACAGTAAGGCCATATATATAAGCATCAGAGTTACCTTCCACTGACTTAAGAGAGTCATGGGACAGACGATTAGATTGCCCCCACCTGTAAGTGCAGTCTTGGGTTTCAATAGCTTACTAAAATGAGATATACTTGTTGATTTCTTCGAAGCATGGCCGGATTGATTGGATGTGTTGATTTTGCTAGCTTCGTCAGCAACCTGACTTGCAGACGAAGTAGACAAACACCCTTTGCCAGTTTCAGCAAGCAAAAGAGCTATAGTCATGATGGTCTTGCCGAGTCCCATCACATCTGCCAGAATCTTAGAATTGCATTGACTTTTGTCAACATCAAAAATTGCTTAAAATTTGTTTAGCAATATGTGGATGGAATTTGCTTAAAATAAAGATAGATTAGTACCCCGCCTCTTGCAATCTGAAGAGTACTTGGAAACTCAGTAGTGGCATCCCCTGAAAATGCATTTAGATAAACAACAAGCCCTCTCCTTGAAACAGACAAAAAAGAACAGTCAACAAACTCATATAGTGTAAAATCAAAAGAAACAACATATCTAAGTAATGATATTGAAGCCTAATCTTTTATTGTCATCATACTCATCCACAAGGCGATATGCATCCCAACAGGGGTGAAGAGCCATTCTTGCATCCTCTTTACACCTTCCTTTCTCAAGCTGCATCATCCAATGAAGAGCTTGTTTTTGATAAGGGCGTAGATCACATTGAAGAGTGTCAGGTGGATCCATTTCCTACAACACGAGACCAGAGAGTTGCACGGTGTTTTACTTTGCATAAAATGAAGGCAATAATTATTAAAAATGTGCATTAAAGAAAATTTGTATGAGTTACCTCCAATTCGGGACTATCTGCGATTCCTATAATACTATCTAATTCAAATTCTGAAATAATCTCCTGATCGTTTTCAACTTTACTTCCAGTAGGAGATAGTTTTCTACATTTCTCAGAAGGTAACTTTGTAGCCGGCAATTCGGAGTTGCCCTGTTCAAACACTTTCTTCAGAAACAATCCAGAATTAGAAGAATATGAGAAATTATTTACCATATACCTTAGATATCATGGGTCGTTTCCTAGTGTCAAGGTCCTCTGGAGTAAACTCAGCCTGAATGGTAAATTAAAGAGAAAAATGTGATCACCAATGAGAACATCACGAAGGGAAAACAAATCAGCTTCTCATACAAAATTGTTGTATTTTAACAAAATTTTCTGAGTGATAAAACAACCTACAAGATTTAAAGAGTTTATCTTATTATTAAATAGGCATCTTTGATTCTACAAATATCTTTTTTCACGAATCTGCGAAGCAAAAGGATGACTTCAAAAGCCAAATAGAAGCAGATTAAGCACGTAAATATGTTAATAGACAAAAGAGTGCCATTTGTAATGATGACAATTAAGCCTTCCTCCAGCAATTACATTCTACTGGGAGGAATAGTAACAATTGTAATGCACATGAATGACAAAAAAGTCAATATGAACAATGTAAAATTTCCAATCAAGATACTTCAGCAAAGAACACATCATCATAACCCATTTCTACAGTGCAGCCAAATTAGCATTCTCCGAGTTGCAAGTATACAAGGTTCCCTGCTTTTGTTGAAGCAACGTCATGACTTAGGACAAGTGGTTTATCTATAAAAGGACTCATTAGCGTAAGATAGGTTATATATATATAGAACTAGGCTTATATGCTTTCGAAAGTATGGTGGCCTCCGTGCTTTCAAGTTGTTTTCGATGATGGAACATCCAATTCGACGATCGACTCCGTTATACATGATCTACACTGTTGGAATTATCTAGAAACCAAATTTCATAATTTTTTGACTTAATTTGCTTAGTGAACAAATAGTCTCAAAATGATTGACTGAAAATAAAAATCTCATACAAAACAATGGTAGAAGACTTAAATTTCAAATCGGAAGTACTAATCTTGCTCTTAAAATGGCTCCATGGTCGACCATAAATTTCAAGAGCATGATTAGTACTTCCGATTTGAAATTTAAGTCTTCTACTAGTGTTTTTTATGAGCTTTTTATTTTTAGTTTATTTTGAGACTATTCGTTCACTAGTCAAATGATGTCGAAAAATTGTGAAATTTGGTTTCTAGATAGTGCAAATAGAGTAGATCATGTCTAACAGAACCGATCGTCGAATTGGATGTCCTATCATCGAAAACAACTTGAAAGCATGGAGGCATCTGTGCTTTCAAATGCACACAAGCTGTACTATATATATATATATATATATATATATATATATATATATATATATATATATATGTGTGTGTGTGTGTGTGTGTGTGTGTATGTAATTATGTATACACACACACACACACACACACACACACACACACACACACACACATATATATATATATATATATATATATATATATATATATATATATATATATATATATATATATATATATATATATATATATATATATATATATATATACACATAGAGAGAGAGAGAAAAAGAGAGAGAGAAAGGGAGGGAGAGAGAGCGAATGTAGCTAGAATGCTATTGATAGTAAAGGAATAGCATTTACTACCAAACTTTTCAAACTTTTAGCCCTTGGATGCCTAAAGTTTAGTGGGGGTACGTAAGAGGAGTAATGATCGAAAGGCTACAAAGTTGATAGTAAACACAATTCATTTACGATCAAAAGTATTCTGGGCCACCGTTTTAATGTTCTAAAAGTAAAGTTGGACCACAAAATCTTTAGTTGGACCACAAAATCTTTAGTTGAACGTGTTGAGCATACATACATATCTACACATGTATATCTTCATATAGTGTTGAGCTGGAGTGCTTCTAGAAGCATGAAGGGCTTTTTGCTTGCAATTGTTTACGAGGACATAACATATGAATCGACAACCGCCAGTAGAGTATTTGAAGTCTATAGTGTTAGCCCCAAGGTTTCGATCAATTGTTTTGACGATAACAAAACATTACACTCGGCTCTAATGTTTATTTTTAAGTGTTGAATAGTTTTCGCAATGAAAAAACGATCAATTTATGTTGGAATTTCGTATGTTGCCAAAAAGTCAACATTCCAAATGACAAAGAAAGCTGAAAGTTAAACTAGACTGTAAGTAGTTGAAAAAGAAGCAAAAGTGCCTTCCCTCTAGGGTTGTATTGATGACAATATATAGTACAAGAGAAAATCTATTATAGTAATAATACAATCAGGATACCATATAGACCTATACCATACATAGCAGACTATATATGGTATCATATAAATCTATATTATATATGGCAGACTATATGTAGACCTATACCATACATAACAAACTATATATAGCAGTAGTTGTGGAGACCCGAATACTGATTGACAGTCTGGTTGGGCGGTCAGCAGCTTGTGGACACCTTTGTTGAGTGTCGAGTTCGTTTATGCGCAAAATGGACACGAGAAACGGACTCAGCGCGAAAAAGCGAGCAAAAAACATTTTTTGTGTTTTCAGGAGGATTCGGGTGCCCGAACCAAGAATCCGGGTGCCCGAATGTTTGTTGGCCCAGCGGACTGCAGCGGGACACGTGGCGCTCGAGGATTGGCGGCGCGCAGGACACATGTCGAACGCGGACTAGGCGGTGCGCACCGACTGCGCAGGGCAACGTGGCGCCCTGCGAGCAGCCCGGTGCGCACCTACTGTGCGCGGGACACGTGGCGCGGGCTGAACGACGCGATCGGCTTTCGGGCACGCTCGGGTGGCGACACGTGGCAAGTGGATTTCGGGCGCATGAGAGGCTTGGAGGCCTAGTGAATTCGAGCGCCCGGAAGTTGGATTTTCAATAGTGTTTTGAGCTTTTTCCAGGGATCCGAGGGAACTGTTTTCTCCACCTTTTGGCCTATAAATAGGCTTGTTGCAACCCTAGAAGAGTCCTCTACCTTCTCCACTCTTGTTGGCTGAGTTTAAACTAGTTTGTGAGCTTCCTCTTCATCTTTTCTCCACCATTGTTGAGCTTGGAGCTTCATTGCAGTTGCTGGCAGCACCGTCGACTCTTCTTCCTTGGCTTCCCCTAAACTATAGAAGAAGAGTTTGAACCTGAAATGTGGAGGAGAGCTTGATCTTTGACAGAGCTTGAAGTTTGATATTGGTAAAAGTCCTTCATTTCAGCTTCTGAGAAGGTATTTTGAGCCCTCTTTGAGCCTCGTGTTCAGGTTGAGATTTAGAACAGAGTTGGTTGTTCATAGATTTTCTTTATCTTTTTCTTATGAACATGAGAATTAAAGAGCTTGGGAATGTTCTAGACTTCTTGAAGAACAAGTGGGAATCTTGTTTCAAGGATTTTGAAGGTATATTGTAAGTGAACGTTGATCTTCTTTTGACAACATGAACCAAAATTCTGCATGGTGAATTTATTGACCCTTAAGTATTGTTTTGCTTTGAGATGTCATTTCGTGGTACTTATGAGGTTTTTATGATGATTTAGGATCTTGGTTACATCCTCAAGAGTTTGGTGAGCATATTTCTTTATGGTTTCATCTCGTGATAGTGATTTATTTGAGTTCTACATCATGAAGAATTCTGCTTGCTGAATTAGTGCAGATTCTAGACAGCACCATAAAGATTGAAGCATTTCTTGGATTTTTGGACTTGAGGATAGTATTCCAAGGATTCTTGGGTGTTCCTATGTTGGAGAGAAACTTTGGAACCTATTTTGGATCATCCTATGAGGTATTTATCCCAGATTACTTATCTTTTCTAGCATGCGTTGTTTGCTGGAAATTCTGGGTTGAGGCTAGTGCTTTTGCGTTTCTACCTAATCCGACAGGGATTTTTGGGAGTTTTCGGATTCGTTGGATTGGTAGGAGCCAGAGGATCGTGCACGCCAGATTTCAGCTCGATCGGATATCGGCTTGATACGTTTTCAGGTGGGTTTTTAGAGTACATCGAAACTGTGACATGCTTACTAGGTTCTTCCAATTTCAGCATGATGTATTGTGATTCTTGCTTCATGTACTTGCTCAAATCATGCTTAAATCTGTTGTTCATGTTGTGTATCGAACCTACCTTGTGTGAGAACTATTACATGCTTGTTGGACATCATGATAGACCACCTATTTAATGCTTATACTATCCATGTTGAAATCAAACATAGGAGAAAACTTGTATGTTACTTACCTGTTGATTCTTATTCGCTCGGGCTTTGAGCATGGGTTAGGGATAGTGTAGTTGTGGTTCTCGAGTCGGGGTGGGATAGCACTAGATTGTTGGACTCGGGAGTTGTTCGATGACCACAAATTTTGGGCGGTTGGACCGAGTTGAGAGTGTGCATTAGTTTGGCTCAGGATTACATTATAGTAGATAGAGTTGTTCACTTGAGCATGAGATTGGATTTTTGCATGATACATACTCGACTTGGTTACGTTCCTTGAGCAGGGTCGCGCCCCTCGAGTGCCACTCCAGAGTAGGCGGCTGGATTGATCTTTGGGTATGATTCCACGTCGGCGATCCACGATTGTTAGTGGGACCGAACGTGATGGTTGTGCAGACGGGACCGGGTATTGTGCCGGTCAGATAGATTGGGTTATTTTCCTTGCAGTTTTTCAGTGATGCATCCATACATGTTACTGTTCACTTATAGCATTAGAGGCATAATAGCAGTAGATTCATTTCAGTACTTTTACTTTCCCGCTTACAACTTTTCCCCTATTCTATCCTCTGGTAGACTTGGTGGGTAGGTCGGGATTTTCGATGACATACCCACTGATGACTACTAATTTTAGTAATTCTCACCTCGTTGTTGGTTCTCCTTTTTACAGAGTCTTCCGCGGCTGTCGCGGCGCCAGCGAATCGAGGTAAGGGGATCGCGAGCTAAATATATCTCCTATCACTTTGGTGAGGTAGAGGTGGACCCTGTTAGGATTTTGCGCAAAATAAATGCAGCGGAAAAAGAAATCAAATAAACAAATATTTGAAAAACTTGAGATCCGATCTCAAAACCACGCAAAATAGGATCCCTCATGTATTTAAGATTAAAAGGAAGAGGAAGATCTAATCTTCACCTTTGCGCGGGGAGATTTACACCGCAATTTGATGATCGTGGAATTTGGTTCTCTTGAAGCCGCACACGCGTCCGGCCTCTACGGGTATCCACACGAGGTTGTCGACTTGATCGAAATTCTCACCGGGGTGCTAGCTCCCTTGCAGAGAACGTCTTTCTTTTGAATGTGGATATTTAGAAAAGAGGAAGACGAGGAAAAGATGACGGCTAGGGTTTTCTCTTTTCCTTTTTTTTTCTTAAAGAAAACTCATACGTATAAAGAGGGATATAATCCCTTTTATAATTATTAAGATAAACATTAAGATAAACATTAAGATAAACTTAAAATTAAATTTAAGTTTATCTTATCCCTAATCGGTTCAATCGATTAAAAACCTAATTTAATTCTAACTTGAACTCAATCCTAATTTGATCAAATCAAATCATTAATGCAACATTTGCACTTAAGTCCTCTCACAACTTACAAACTATTAGTAAGTCTCTCTTGCAACATTTGCACTTTAATATCCTTAATTTGTAACAATTACAAATTAGTCCAATTATCAACATATTGACAATTAAGTCCTCAGGCGATTCAAAAATCGCGATCCAACTATCCGATCAGTCATAACCTCTTATGTGTGTGACCCCATAGGTTCTATTCTATCTGGTAGTGAGATATATTGTGATCACCATCAACAATATCGCTGAAACTCTTTTTAGTGGGTTAGAACAATTCAAACTCAACCCAATAAGAATTATCGATCATCCGGATAATTCTCGTGAGTCGTACAATCCACCAGTGACGCCTAGCAGCATGTAGTGGCATTCTAGTAGAATGGAATACTGAACCTCTAGGTGCAGTTAACGTGTAATACAATCCTTCTATCCGGAGTCCCAACTAGACGAAGGTAATGGAATTGCTCGTCAAATCCTACCGTCTGTCATATGTCAAATTTATTCGACTCGAATTTCTAATATCGGAAACCCTTTCCGTTATTTACTATGCCTTGGCCAAGGTCTTCTAAACTCGGCCTCATAAATCACATAGGATTAACTCCCTTATCTACTGAGGGCAAGGAATTAAGTGTCGTGGCACGGGGGCGTGCCGCTCTCCGCCTGCAATGGTACGGTACGGGCACGCTTCCGTGCCGACACGTGGCACGTTTGCGTGCCGATGGATACGCATGACCTCCCAGTGGCACGCTCTGACACTTTTTTTTTTTTTGCTTTTTTTGTTCCCAATAAGCTCTTATAATATTATTTTGAAATGTTTAGTCAAAAAATTATGAATATTGGCTATATATAACTTATTATACTCACCAATTAACATATTGATAACTTTTTTTATTTAAAAAGTACAACTATACCTCATAGAAAATAGAAATAACAATATAATAATAAAATTCACAAGTATAATAAATATTTAACTATGTGTTTACTGTAAAACTATGTGTAAAAAAAAAAAAAAAAAAAAAAAAAAAAAAAAAACCTGGCAAGCTCGGCTCGGCACGGCACGGGCGATACCCATTGGGTATCGTTCTGTCTCAAGCGATACCCATTGGGTATCGCCGAGACGGGGAGGGGGTAGATATCCCCCGGTACCGTACCCCTATTGTAGAGGCACGGTACGTGCCGGCCCGTGCCGCTCGGCACGGGCGGCACTTAATTCCCAGACTGAGGGCGATAGATTCCATATAGGTATACACCCTATTCCTACAACGAACCTACTGCAACCAACATGCATTGCAAGGACCCGAATGGCTAGGGACCAAGTGTATGTACAGTCAAACTACAGTAACCCCATTGCGAATAGCCGAGGCACCGCAGGTCAAAGGACCGGTCACACTACTGCAACATCGAGTAAGTCACTGACGAGTGAGTAGACATCCAAGTGACTTCTCATGATGGTCACGCTCGGTACCCTTGTTCTCCAACAACCACCTGCACATTCGCTCTAGTGTCCCCACACTGTTGACTCGAGACTCGTCTACCCTAAAAGGGAAGCGACCTATGCACCAATCTCACCGGATCAATCACTGTCCCCGTGATGATCCACCGATCGAGAGCATTTAGGAATTAATCTTTAATGATACATGTCTCAAATTCTCAACCCTTGAGAATACGTATCATCATCTTATTAATTCCTTGAACAATACATGGACACATACACAACATGAATGGAAATAAAAACTCAATAGCATTCATAATGTAAAATGTCAAATACAAATTTATATCCTAGAAAGAATATATATGTCGGCCAAGTTGGCTTCTAGGGCATACATCTAACAGACCCTGTATTGTATTATATTGTTATAGTTTAGTTGTTTAGACTACTGTATTTTTTGGTCTGGCTTTAGCCAGCTGGTTGTATATTTGGTTCTGAGAGATGGCTTTTGTATATTACTATTGGTTTTGTTTACAGTTTAGTCTGAGTGTTTTTGGTTTCAGCTCTGTGTTGCTCTTGTATACTCCCTCTCTCTATGCCTAAGCTATTGGAACGCTTCGTGTACGTGAAAAATTCCGCATATTCGGCGGGTCTGTTGGCGAGCCTGGGTTCTGGTTTTCACCCGGGGTGTCACGCCCCGTAGTCGAAACAGCGACCCAGGCTCGCCAACAGATCCGCCATCTGTATGAAAATCCCCGCACAGACGAAGCGTCTACCCTGCAAGTCAGATCTATAGCTAAACATGTATCAGAACTGAAATAAAGCTAGTAGCTACAGAAATCATAAACTGAACATCTGAATATACATAAATCCACAGTACATAGTCTCTCCTGCTATGAAAAATAAAAAGATACAAATCTCCCAGACTGTCCAGTACAAAAGTGGAATCTCAAAATACATGGTACCTCTATCTCTGACTCTCAAAATAAAAAGAAAGGGAGCTACTCGGCCACGCCCTTACCTCAATCAGCTGTCTCCGCACGAACCGAAGTCGGAACAGCTACCTCTGGAAAACCTGTCACCGTAGCGGGTGTGAGAACTACACCTACACGTAGTTCTCAGTGGGTACCGTCGCCAATATCCACGGTATACCCACTAAGTCTACAGGAGGCAAAACAATAGGTATGCAGATAATAGTAAAGCTGAAATAAAACTACGGCTAATATGCCTCTAGTATCATGCTCAAAGGGAAACTCAACTAAGAACATGCTGTGCAACCACTTGCTCACAAGGTGCTCACATCAACCCAATCTCAATGACTGCCAAATCTGGTCCAGCCAAGCCTGCGCCCCATAGTGTATCAACTAGGGTCCCTCGTGTATCAACGAAGGGTGTCCCATCGGACTATCATAGTACCACGCAAAGCAGCCTCATCAGGCTCATCACCATCGCATCCGGAGCGGCAACTCGAGAGGAGCGACCCCACCGAGGAACAAGCGTGTCTCATCTGGCATAATAAGCGGCATCTGCAGGCTATAATCCACGATCAAACAGATCGGAACTCGAATGCCAACAATCTCACAATCATGTCTAGGTCGGAGAATCCTCCACGACTCGATCTGATAAAACCTATAAAACCCCGAAGACACTAGAAACTCATCCACTGAGTAAATAAAAATCCTCTCGGCCCCCAGGCACGAGTATATATGCATCCTGAACCTATCCGACCCCTCTGGGCGATCTCAAGGATAAAAACTATTTTTAAAGCCGGTTTTTCATTAAAACGGGCTCAGCGATTTTTTAAAACAGTTCAGATGCTATTCTGATGTCAACTAACCATGCAGTCTTGTGTCATATGATGTCCCAAGCATACTAAAAATAATCTGGAGTTTCGGTTATCAATCTGTAATTTTTTAAGCAACTATCAGATTTACCAGCTATAATAATAGACATTCTAGACATGCTAAAAATGCATACAGAAGCATTAGAAGGCATTCCACAAAGCTTGGAAGAATTTTCAACCCACCTGGATCGCTTTCCACAGGCTAACGTGAAGTCGGTGAAGCGCGGGCTCGCTCACTGTCGAAAATCTGCCGAAACAGCACCTCGGCTCTCGGTCGCGCGCAACTCTGCCAACGCCCAAGGGAGACCTCCAAGAGCTCACAGCACACTCTCTAGGCCTCAAACAAAGCTCCCACAAGCTCAGGTCAACACCACAGCCAACTCCACCAAGCACCCTGCGCACACAGTCCACGCTCCCTGCGGCTCCGCATAGTACGCTGGGCAAGACTCAGCCAAACATCCAAAAATCCGAGAAATACCACAAAAGCTCGGAAATGCGCACTACTCACCTCTAATTCCGTGTCCGCGCGTGCTCCGATCGAGCTCTCCTCAACAGGACAAGCTCTCTCTCTCTCACGCTCACGAGCAGAATCCGAAGCTTCGGCGCGAAGAAGAACTCCACCAAGAAATCTCAGCTACTCCCGCTCTTCCTCACTCTCGTTCTCACTCTCTTCCTTTCCCTGGTTCCAGCTGAGAAGAGAGGAGGGTGGGTGGTGCCTTTAAGGGAGAGGAGAAGAGGTATTAATGTCGTACAGGGGGGTGGTTGGGATGGCAGGGTGAAATTACTGAATCGCCCCCACTTAAAACAGGAATTTACCTCACTGTCCCCAAGTTCTGGAGGCTGAGCACCGGTACCCGGTTCCCCGTACCGATACCCAAGCACAATTTTTTCCAATCCGAGGCCAGCTCTGCCCAATCCAACACGGGGTACCGGTACCCTTCTCGATGTTCCGGTACTCAAGCCATTTGGGGTCTGGCGTACCGATACACATAGTTCAATACCGATACCCAGGGACTTAGAAAAATTCTGCTGTTTTCCCCAACCGAAAACTCTCTGTCGGAAATCCCTTTAATTCGTTCTGGTACCCATCCACACGTACCGGTACGCAATAACCCAAAAATGTTGTATCAAGCTGAGGCTCTCAATTTCGACGCCGTCAACTCACTTTTCGATCCAGAGGCTCCCGCGTCGATCCGAAATGTCTCGAACTCATCTATACCCATAAAATAAACACGCCACAAGCGATTTCCCCGCACCACGCTAACATGCGAAGTCGGTGCACTACACAAATCCTCGGTACTCTACACGGGGCGTGACGTAGAATACAATATATCCTATTATACTAAATATATCATAATCATACTAAATATATTGTAACATCCCCCCGCAAGCTAAGCATCCATTGGTCAGATGCGAAGATTGAGCCGCAACGCGAAGAATCGAGAAGGGGACAATGGTGAAGACGTCAGCAAGTTGCTTATCAAAAAAGAGATAAACCAATTCCAAGTCACCAGATTAGACTTTTTACCGCAAAAAGTGATGATCCAATTCAATATGCTTTGTACGAGCATGGAGAACAGGATTGGCCGCAAGATAGGTGGTACTAAGGTTATCACAATAGATGCAAATGGAGCACCATAAGAAGGCACCAAGATCACGAAGCAGACGACGGATCGACACGGTCTCAGCAAGCGTGTAGGCCACAGAGTGATACTCTGCTTTAGTACTAGAGCGAGAAATAATAGTTTGTTTCTTAGCCGACCATGAGATGAGATTAGGCCCAAGAAATATGCAATACCCCGAAATAGACCGACGCGTGTCTGGACAACCGGCCCAATCAACATTGGCAAAAGCCACGAGTGAAGGATTGACGCAACGGGAGATAGAAATACCAAAAGTTAGTGTCCCTCGAATATAACGTAGAATACGTTTAACAGCTTGCATGTGTGGCTCACGAGGTGCATGTAGATACTGAGAAACAGAATTGACAGCATACGAGATATCTGGTCGTGTGAAAGTAAGATATTGTAAGGCACCAACTATCTAACGATAAATGTAGGGATCCTCAAGGGGACGCCACTCATGAGCCGAGAGACGAGTGGTCGGAGAAAGCGGAGTGGAAACAGGTTTACTATCAAGAAGTTGATGCACATATTTCTGTTGAGTCAGATGGAGACCAGAGGGAGAGCGATTAACCTCAATACCCAAAAAATAATGTAATGGCCCTAAATCCTTCATCGCAAATTCCCATCGTAAGGTAGCTAAAAAAACCTCTAAAAGAGAGAAGGAGCTTCCAGTGACAACAATATCATCAACATACAAAAGAAGAACAAGAATGCCCGAAGAAGTACGACAAATAAACATCGAGGGATCCGCAGTGCTTCTTATGAAACCAAGTTCAGAAAGAAATGAAGTAAGCCTCTAAAACCAAGCACGTGGTGCCTACTTGAGTCCATAGATCACTTTGCGTAGACGACAAACATGATGAGGACGAGAATGATGCACAAAGCCAGGTCGTTGTTTCATATAAACCTCTTCAGAGAGAGTACCGTGAAGAAAAGCATTCTTCACATCAAGTTACCGAAGTGACCATCCAAACGAGAATGCAAAAGAAAGAGCAGTACGAATAGTAGTCGGCTTGACGACTGGAGAAAATGTCTCATCAAAATCTACACCCTGTTGTTGTTTATAGCCTTGAGCCACAAACCGAGCTTTGAGACACTCAAAAGAACCATCCGCTTTCTTCTTGACTTTATACACCCACTTACAACCAATGAGATTCATGAAAAATGAAAGAGGAACAAGATCCCAAGTAGAATTAGTCAATAAGGCATCAAATTCATAAACCATGGTGGCACACCAACCTGAATCCTGAAAAGTCTCAATAAAAAAGTTAGGCTCGGTAGGAAAATAGAACTCGTAGAAGCAAGGAAGTCGGTAGACTCAGGCAAACCACCTATGTGGAGACCCGATTTTCGGTTGGCAGTTCGATCCCATGGACATCAATGTGAGAACACTCTAGGTTTGAGTGTTAGGATTCGTTTGCGCGCAAAACGGACGCGAGAAACGGATCCAGCGCGAAATACATTATTTGTGTATTTTTCAGGGAATTCGTGCGCCCGAAACCTTGATCCAGGCGTCCGAATCCTGTGGTGATCATGGGTTGGACCGGACCGGGCTGCTACAGTGAATCAAGCTGCTACAGTGTTTCGGGCTGCTACAGTGCTGCACCGGGTGCACAACCGGGCGCGCACCACGTGGCGGCACGGGAACGCGCCAGCGCGCGCAGGCTCGGGCGACACGTGGCGACACGTGGCAGCGGCGGGCGCGTGCTGGAGCGCGGAGATGGCGACACGTGGCAACTGGATGATCGGACGGCACGGGTGACGACGCGTTGATTAGTGACTTTCGGGCGCCGGTTTCGGGCGCGCATAATAACTTTTGGGCGCCCGAATCCTGCCCCTCAAGCTGTGGTTTAGGATATTTCTTGGTGTTCCGAGGGTGCATTTTATCCACTGTTTTGGACTATAAATTGGGCCCCTTAGCATTCAGAGGACTCTTTTCCATCCCTCTTCACTTCCACCCTGGTTTGAAAGCATTTGGGGGCTCCATCATCTTCTTCTTCCTCACCTCATCACCATTGTTGAGCTTGGAGCATGCTTGCAGCTTTTGGCAAATCCGTCGACGTTTCTTCCTCGGCTTCCCCTGAACAGTAGAAGTGGAGTTTTGAGCTGATTTTTGAAAGGAAATTTTCAGCACTCGTAGCTCTACAACTTTCATATTTGTGAGGAACTCTAGTTTGGACTTTAAGCCAAGTATTTTAAGCCATCTTTGAGACCCTCGTGCACAGTCTGGATTTCTGAACAGCATTCAATGTTTTTCCTCCCGTGGACAGAAAACTTGGAATTTCGAGCTAATTTTTGGAGAAGAGCTGCACCTCTTGTAGATCTACAACTTTGCTATTGATGAAGGTGGCCAATTCCAGCATTTAAATAGGTAATTATGCCCATCTTTGAGCTTCTGTGTACAGTTTTCAGATTCTGGACAGACTTGAGTATTTATGGGATTTCTTTATCTTTTTCTTATGGAATGGAGGATTTCTGTAGAGTGCCAGGGCTTCATGTACTGCACCAACTCCGCAGGATAGCGTGGCGCGGTGTAATCGCCCGCAGCAGGTTCAGAATGTGATTACGCTTGAGTTCAGGTCGTTTCGGATCGACGCGGGAGCCTTTGGATTAAAAAGTGAGTTGACGGCGTCGAATTTGGAAGCCCCAGCTTGATTCAGCAATTTGAGGCATTGTGTACCAGTACGCGAGTAGGGGTACCAGAACGAATTTCCTTGGAGAAAATCGACAGAGAACTTCGGTTGGGAAAAGCTGTGGAATTTTTCTAAGTCCCTGGGTACCGGTACTGGGCTGTGTGTACCGGTACTCCAGTTCCCATTTGGCTTAGGCACCGGAACGCCGAGGAGGGTACCGGTACTCTTTGATGGATTGATCAGAGTTGGCCTTCGGGTTGGGAATTTGTGCTTGGGTACCGGTACGGGGAACCCGAGTACCGGTACTCAGCCTCCAGAACTTGGGGCAGTGAGGTAATTTCCTGTTTTGAGTGAGGGTAAAAGGGTAACTTCGCATCCCAACCACCCTCTGCACAGCATTAACTCCCCTTTGCCTGTTTATATGGACCCTCCTCCTCCTCTCTTTTCTGTGGGATCCAAGAAAAGAAAGAGAGATAGAACGAGAGAAAGAAAGGGAGAGAGAGAGAGTTGGACGGAGAGCTTCTGCTGGGTGTTGCGTGAAGCCGACAGAGGGAGTGTGAGTGTGCATGCTGTGAGCACTAGGTGGATTTTCTTCGCGCCGAAGCTTCGGGTGTCGATCGTGAGCGTGTTGGAGAGCTTGTCCTGTTGAGGAAAGCTCGAATTGGAGCCTGCGCGCGCGAGAAGCAACAGTAGAGGTGAGTATTGTGCTTTTCCGAGTTTTCGAATTTTTCTCGAATTTTCGGGATTCGGACAGTGGACTGGATTTTTGAGCTGGGAATGGATTTTTCCATCTTCCTCTTCTTCCCTGTGTTGAGTGGTGCAGCAGAGTGCTGATCGTGCCGCGGAGGAGCGTGCGTGAGTACCCGGTGCACTGTGCGGAGCCGCGGGAGAGTGTGGATTGTGTGCGCGGGTTTCGGCGGAGCGACGGTTGTTTTGACCTGAGTTTAGGGGAGTCCTTGCTAGAGGCCGTGGAGCTTGCCGTGAGCTCCTGGAGGTTCCCCTTGGGCCGCGGCAGAGGCGCGCGCGACCGGGTTGCCGAAGTGCTGTTTCGGCGGATTTTTCGACGATGAGTGACTCGGCGTTTCACCGACTTCGGCGTAGCCTGTAGAAAGCGATCCAGGTGGGTTGGAAATTCTTCCAAACTTTGTGGAATGCCTTCTAATGCTATTGTATGCATGTTTAGCATGGCTAGCTTATCTGTTATTATAGCTGGTAAATCTGATAGTTGCCTAGAAAATTACAGAATGTTAACCTTGAGCTCTAGATATTTTTAGCATGATCTAGAGATGATTTGACACTAGACTACGCATTTTCTTGTCATTCGGGTTGCATCTGGACATTCATAAAATTTTTGAAACTGGTTTTAAGTTAAAACTCCTATTTTGAATTATTTTAAAATATTGAGAGCATTATGGGTGGTCCGGGTAGCTCGGGATGCATGTATCCTCGTGCCAGGGGGCCGAGTAGATTTTTATAGCTTTATGGGATGAGTTTCTAGTGTCATGAGAGTTTGAGCATTGTTTCACTTCGGGGACGGAAGCTACGGGCGGCTGTGCCTGCAGCCTGTTCTTGTTTGATTGGGGTTGTAGGCGTCAATCTTTCGGAATTTCCGGGCCCTCATGTGAGAGATTGAGGACTGGTTCCATTGTTGGGTCGAAAGCTACGGGCGGCTGTGCCTGCAGCCTGTTCTTGTTTGATTAGGGTTGTAGGTGTCAGTCTTTCGGAATTTTCTGGCCCTTCATGAATGTCGATTGGTTGACTCTAGATCATGGGTTGGGCATTATCAAATTGAGTCGTGGAGGGTTCTTCGACTTAGCTATGTCTATTTGGGCATTCGAGTTTCCGATCTGTTTGATCGTGGATTATAGCCTGCAGATGCCGTTTATTGAGCCAGATGAGACACGCTTTTTCCTCGGTAGGGTCGCTCCCCTCGAGTTGCCGCTCCGGATGCGATAATGATACGCCTGATGAGGCTGGTTTGCGTGGTACTGAGATAGTCCGATTGGACACCCTTCATTGATACACGAGGGACCCTACGTTGGAGTAGTAGGGGGCACAGGCTTGAATGGACCAGATTTGGCAATCAGTGAGATTTGGGTTGATGTTAGCACCTCGTGAGCGAGTGGATGCATTGCATGTTCTTAGTTGAGTTTTTCCTTTGAGCATGATACTTGAGGCATATTAGTTGTAGTTCCATTTCAGCTTTCATATTATCTATCTGTATACCTATTGTTTTGCCTCCAGTAGACTTAGTGGGCATACCGTGGATATTGGTGACGGTACCCACTGGGAACTACCTATTGCAGTAGTTCTCACACCCGCTGCGGTGACAGGTTTCCAGAGGTTGCTGTTCCGGCTTCAGTTCGTGCGGAGGCAGCAGTTCGAGGAAAGGGCGTGGCCGAGTAGCTCCCTTCCCATCTTATTTTGAGAGTCAGAGATAGAGGTACCCTGTATATTTTGAGATTCCACTTTTGTACTGGACAATCTGGAAGATTTGTATATTTATTTACATAGCAGGAGTGACTATGTATCGTGGATTCATGTATATTCAGATGTTCAGTTATGATTTCTGTAGCTATTAGTTTTATTTCAGCTCTGATACATGTTTAGCTAGAGATCTGACTTGCAGGGTAGACGCTTCGTCTGTGCGGGGATTCCCGTACAGATGGCGGATCTGTTGGCGAGCCCGAGTCGCAGTTTCGACCCCGGGGCGTGACAATTTCAAAGCTTGGTTTTCATCTAGACTTCAAGAGGATCATTTGGACATCTTAATCTTGGATTTTTTATGGTATTTGATACACTTTATTAAGTATTTTCTCAGAAATATTGATGCTGAAATTCTGCAGCAGATTTGTTAGTGAACCTCTTTGTGTTATTTCAGTTGTGGGGGCAATTTCGTGGATTAATGATGGTTTTATTGATGAATTAAAAGTTGGTTTACAACATTAAGAGTATGGCGAGTAATTTCTTTATTGGATTCAACTTGTGATTATGCTTAATTTGGAATCTACATCAAGTTGAATTTCAGCTTGTTAAATGCATGCAGATTTTGGGACAGCAATTGCAAGAGCAGGGTATGAGCTGAATTTTGGGACTTAATGTTAACTTTTGTGGATCCTTTGATGTTTCTAAGTAAAAAGAGAACTTAGAAACCAAATTTGGGTGGTTATATTGTGATATATTGAGGTATATACAGCAGATTTTGTATCCTTTATCACTTGTTGTAAATGCTGAAATTCCTGCGCAGCAATTGATGTTTTCGCAATTCTGTTCAATCCGGCAGGAATTTTTGGGAGATTTTGGATTCGTTGGAAAGCTAAGAACCAAGGGATCATGCACGCCGAATTTCAGATCGATCGGACTTCGGATCGAAGAGTTTTCAGGTGGGTTTCTGGAGCACAACGAAACTGTGGTCTGCATGCTCGGTTTGACCAATTTCAACATGATGTATTTGTTGTCTTTGTTTCCTATGCTTGATCAAATCATGTTCAAACCTGAGATTTATGTTGACTTATCTGGTGTGAGAACCATGAAATGCTTGTATGGACATCTAGATAGGCCACACACTTTCATTTGGCTATACTATACATGTTGGAATCAAACTTAGGAGAAAACTTGCATTTTCTTCCCTTGTGATTCTTGTTGCTCGGGGTTATGAGCAGAATTGGGGATAGTATAGTTGTGTTATCGAGTCGGGTGGGATAGCACCGGATTATCGACTCGGGAGTTGTTCGGCAACCGCGGATTGTGGGCGGTTTGGCCGATTAGTATTTATGCATCAGTTTGGGACCGAGCTTGCATTAGTGGATAGAGAGTCTTCCACTTTGAGCATAGTGATGACTTTTGCCTACTACATACTCGATCTTGCTACTTACTTCTCGAGCAGGGTCGCGCCCCTCGAGTGACACTCCAGAGTAGGCGGGACCGTGGTAGCCGGTCGGTTAGATTGATACTTGAGTATGATTCCACGCAGTTGATACACGACTGTGAGGACATCGTTGATACACGACGGTGAGGTGATCTATTGTCAAGAGCGTCGAACCCTCGACTGGCTGGACCGCGGCTACGTAGCTCGTAGCCGCCGGCCGTCTTCTTCGGTGAGGTTATTCCCCTCAACCGCAGGCTTAACAGAGAGAGAGAGAGAGATTTGGGATATAATTCTTGCTTAATTCATCGTCCCGCGATCACAAGCATATATGGCCACTGGCCCAACCTAAATGGAGAAGGCTCTCCTTGATTCTAGGAATTTCCAAAACAACCTACCTAAATGGAGAGGGCTCTCCTTGATTCTAGGGATTTCCAAACAACTTACCTAATCTAAGGAATTTCCAAACAACTTAACAACTTACCTAATCTAACAACTTACCTAATCTAAGTTTCTATCTTTAGCCACTAGAAGCTAACCCATGCGGCGCCTGCCCAACGTGCTCAGCGCGCTCAGCCGGTCCGCGCCTGGCATATGTGCGTCCGCACATGACATCTCTCCCCGCCTCGAAGGCCAGCTCGTCCTCGAGCTGAAAGGAAGGGAACCGAGCATGGAGGTCGTCCAGATCCTCCCATGTAGCCGACGCAGGCGTTTGTCCTTGCCATTCAACGAGCACCTGGCGCACTCCCCGGGCCAGCCGCGCCCGAGTCACCCGGGCAGGTGCAGGCACCACAGCACCGTGCAGGAGTGGAGGCAGCAGCGGTGGAACGGCCGGCGGGTTACCGACAAACTTCTTGAGGACGCCGACATGGAACACATCATGAATGCGAGCGTCGGGAGGAAGCTGTAGCCGCACAGCCACCTCGTTGATGAGCTCCGCCACCTGGTACGGCCCGACGTATCGCGGTTTGAGCTTCCCTGTTGCCGTGCGTGGGAGGGATGCTGCTGCCCGCTGCCGAAGGCGAAGAAGAGCCCAATCGCCGACCTGGAAGGACACCGGCCTGTGGTGCTGGTCGTAGACGCGCTTCTGGACCGCCTGCGCCTGTTCAAGGCGATAGCGGATGTCGGCGAGGAAGGCAGCGCGCTCCTCCATCTCCTGGGCGACCGCTGCGACGCGGGCCTCGCCGGGCTCATAGGAGCGGATGGTCGGGGGTTCCCGGCCATAGACCACACGAAACGGAGTTTCGCGGAGCGATGATTGATAGGCGGTGTTGTAGGTGTACTCTGCCCATGGCAGCCACCTGAGCCATTGCCGGGGACGGTCGCCGGTGAAGCAGCGCAAGTACATGACGATGACCCGGTTGGCGGCCTCGGTCTGGCCGTCCGTCTGCGGGTGAAAGGCGGACGACATGTAGAGCTTCGTCCCTGTGAGCCGCATGAGCTCCTGCCAGAACGTCGAGGTGAATACTGGATCGCGGTCCGAGATGATGGACTGCGGAACGCCATGGAGGCGAACGATGTCGGCGAAGAAGGCGTGAGCGACGGACTCGGCGGTGTAGGGGTGCGCCAGGGGGATGAAATGGCAGTACTTGCTGAAGCGATCCACGACGGATAGAATGACCGTCTTGCCTTGCACCTTGGGCAGCGCCTCGATGAAGTCGATGCCGATGTCAGCCCACACAGCAGTCGGAACCGGCAATGGCTGCAGCAGACCGGCCGGCCTGAGGTGGTCGGACTTGTACTGTTGACAGGTGACGCATGCCATCACGAAATCCTGCACCCGGCGACGCATGTTGGGAAAATGAAAATCCCGCCGGAGCCTGTGGAGGGTGCGGTGGATGCCCTCATGGCCGTCGTTGTGGACCGCGGCCAGGATCTCCTGCAGCAGCGGCGATGCCGGGGGAATGTATAGGCGGCCGGCGAAGGTGACCATGCCGTCCACCAGCGCCCACGGAGCGGTGCGGGTGGCAGCCCGGACCTCATCGTGGATGGTGACCAGGGCCGGATCAGTGGCCTGGGCGTGGCGGAGGCGCTCGATGAAGTCAAAGCGGGGTGCCGAAATAGCCATCACCTCCCCGCCGTCACTGTCGCGACGGGAGAGGGCGTCGGCGACGACGTTTGTGGCACCCGACCGGTACTCCACCGAGAAATCGAATCCCAGGAGCTTGCCGACCCAGTGGTGCTGAGGGATCGTGGCGAGGCGCTGATCGAGGAGGTACTTCAGGCTGTAGTGGTCGGTCTTGACGATGAAGCGCCGCCCCCAGAGATACGGGCGCCAATGCCGTACCGCCTGGACGAGGCCGATGAGCTCGCGCTCGTAGGCGGCAAGCGAGCGGTGGCGAGGTGCCACAGGCCTGCTGAAGAAAGCGACCGGATGGCCCTCCTGGATCAGGACCGCGCCGAAGCCGAGCGTGGACGCGTCGCACTCGACGATGAACAGCTTGGCGAAGTCGGGCATGGCGAGTACGGGGGCGGACGTGACGGCGGCCTTGAGCGCTGTGAATGCCGCGGCCGCTGCGTCGTCCCAGGAGAAGCCCTCCTTCTTGAGTAGGGCCGTCAGTGGTGCAGCGATCGCCCCGTAGTTGTGGACGAACTTGCGGTAGTACCCGGCGAGGCCGAGGAAACCGCGCACAGTCCGGGGCGAACGTGGAGCCGGCCAATCATGGATCGCCTGCACTTTGGCCGGGTCCATGGCCACACCCGCTGCGGATATGACATGGCCGAGGTAGGCGACGGAGGAGGCACCAAACGAGCACTTGGAGCGCTTGACGAAGAGTTGGTGGCGGCGTAGTTCGTCGAGGACGGCCCGGAGGTGGCGAAGATGATCAGCCCACGTCTTGCTGTAAATTAGAATATCATCAAAAAATACCAGAACGAAGCGGCGCAGGAACGGGCGTAGCACGTCGTTCATCAAGGCCTGGAATGTCGCCGGGGCGTTGCACAGCCCGAACGCCATCACCAAGAACTCGTACAGGCCGTCGTGGGTGCGGAACGCCGTCTTGTGCACGTCCTCCGGGCGCATGCGCACCTGGTGGTACCCGGACCGGAGGTCCAGCTTGGTGAAGAACTTGGCGCCATGGAGCTCGTCGAGGAGCTCGTCGACCACCGGGATCGGGAAGGCATCCTTGACGGTGAGCGCGTTCAGCGCCCGGTAGTCGACGCAGAAGCGCCACGAGCCATCGGCCTTCTTGACGAGGAGGACGGGCGACGAGAACGGTGAGTCGCTGCGGCGGACGATCCCTTGAGCAATCATTGCGGCACACTGGCGCTCCAACTCGTCCTTGTGCGCCGCGGGGTACCGGTAAGGGCGGACGGCGACCGGCTGGGCGTCGGGCTTGAGGACAATGCGGTGGTCGTGCGCACGCTTGGGGGGCAGACCGACGGGGTCCGCGAAGAGCCCCCAAACGAGAGCAGCAGCGCCTCCAGGAGGGAACCGGCCTCTGTTGTTGCGCCCAGGGCCGGCACGGCGGGGCTGGCCATGCCGGTCCAGGAGACGGAACGCCCCTGGCGCTGGAAAGACATGCGCCGGCGGCCGAGGTCCCAAACAATGGGCCCCAACTCGCCGAGCCACCGGGTGCCGAGGACGACGTCGTACCCGGCCAGTGGCATGACGTAGAGGTCGGCCGGGAATGAATTGCCGTCGATGAGCAGGGGCGCGTCGCGGATGACGCCGGCGCAGGTGACCCGCTCGCCATTGGCGACCAAGGCTGTGAGGCGGGGGTGTTGGCGGAGGGGCAGACCGGAGCGCCGCGCCGCCTCCTCCGAGATGAAGTTGTGCGTGCTGCCGGAGTCGAGGAGGGCGACGAGGGACGCGGAGCCGAGTGCCACGGCGATCTGCATGGTGCCCGCCATGGGAACCCCAGCCACGGCCTGCAGGGAAAAACAGGGCGCCTCGGCGTCGTGCTCCGCGTCGCCCGCGGCGTCCGTGGCGTCCTCGATCTCCACGCCTTCAAGGAAGAAGATGCGCCGGCAAAATCTGTTATGGCCACGGGTATATTTTTCATTGCAATTAAAACAGAGGCCCAGACGGCGCCGTTCCGCCATTTCGTCCGGGGTGAGGCGCCTCTGATTGCCCTCGTCGCGACCCTGCTGGGCGGCCACCGGAGGAGCAGGGAGCGCCATCAGCGGCTGTGGCCCCGGAAGCGCTGGCCGTGGCGCGGGGGCGGAAAGGAGGCCACGCTGGGGTGCCCGAGGGGAAGGCTGCACCGGCCGGTCGCTCGCCATCAACTCTACTTGTCGCGCCAGGCTCATGGCGGCTGCGAGCGTCTCCGGGTTGTGGATGCGGACGGCGTGGCTGAGCGGCGGCAGGAGTCCGCCAGTGAAGAGCTGGACGCGCTGAGCCTCATCAAGGCGGCCCGCGCGAGGCAGGAGGGCCTGGAAGCGATTGGAGTACTCCTCCACGGTCCCTGTACGCCGGCACTCGGCGAGCTCGAACAGCGGAGCCGAGCGGAGGGGAGGCCCAAACCGCAAGGTCAGGAGCTCCTTGAATCGCCCCCACGACGGCGTGCCCTCGTCCTCCTGGAGTTGGATGTACCAGAGTTGCGCGACGTCCTCCAAATTGTACGAGGCCATCCACACGCGCTCCTCCGCCATGGTGCGCTGTTGGCGAAAATAGGATGCGCACTTGTTGATGAAGAGCATCGGATCGGTCTTGCCGTCGTAGCGGGGAAATTCCAATTTGTGGAATTTTGGGGGGCGATCAAGATCGCGCGGCCCCTCCGGGCGGCCGCCGGCGCCGTTGTCCGACGACGAGGCCGACCTCTCCTTCATAGCCGCCATGTCGGCCTTCATGGTTGTCATCTCCGTGGTGATGGATTTCAACATCTCTATCACATCGGCGACGGTGGGATCGCCCATGGCTGTTGGCTGCGGGGCGGCAGTGGCGGAGGGCTGCGGCGGTGGTGGAGGGCTAGGGTGGTGGGCGGCGGCTTGGGTGGAGCGGGTGAGCTCTGATACCAGGTTGTCAAGAGCGTCGAACCCTCGACTGGCTGGACCGCGGCTACGTAGCTCGTAGCCGCCGGCCGTCTTCTTCGGTGAGGTTATTCCCCTCAACCGCAGGCTTAACAGAGAGAGAGAGAGAGATTTGGGATATAATTCTTGCTTAATTCATCGTCCCGCGATCACAAGCATATATGGCCACTGGCCCAACCTAAATGGAGAAGGCTCTCCTTGATTCTAGGAATTTCCAAAACAACCTACCTAAATGGAGAGGGCTCTCCTTGATTCTAGGGATTTCCAAACAACTTACCTAATCTAAGGAATTTCCAAACAACTTAACAACTTACCTAATCTAACAACTTACCTAATCTAAGTTTCTATCTTTAGCCACTAGAAGCTAACCCATGCGGCGCCTGCCCAACGTGCTCAGCGCGCTCAGCCGGTCCGCGCCTGGCATATGTGCGTCCGCACATGACATCTATTGTGATGCGAGTGCAGGCAGGACCGGGTCCTAGTACCGGTCGGTTCGATTGGGTTATATCTCGGCAGTTTTCTTTCAGTGATGTATACATACACTTGACATATTCATATTTACAGCAGTAGAGGCATAGTAGTGATAGATTTCATTTCAGCAGTTACTACTTCTCGTACTTACTTTTCTCCTATTCATGCCTCTCGTACACTTAGTGGGTAGGTCGGAGGTTCGATGACTTACCCACTGAGAACTACTGGTTTTCTAGTAGTTCTCACACCCGTTGTTGCTTAGTCTTTTCAGTTTCTCCGCGGTGGTTGCGGTGCCGGCGGATTGAGGTGAGGGGATCGTGGGCTAGATAGATCTACTACTACACTTGTGAGCTAGTGGTGGACCCAGTGTTGTTTCATTTTTATAGTTTAGTTGAGCAGACTTATGTATTTATATTTTGGGTCTGGCTTGAGCCAGCAGGTTGTATTTTATTCTTTTTTGGGAGATGATACTTGTACAAAAATATTTGGAATTCAAGTATATTTACAGTTTCAGCTCTGTGATGCTCTGATATATCTATCTATCTATCTTTTCTCTCTCTCTCTCTTTCTCTCTCTTTACTTGATCAGGTTGTATTGCTTCGTATACATGGGAAATTCAGCGTATACGGCGGATCTGTTGGCGAGCTCGGGTTCTGATTTTCACCCGATTTACTTGCTTTCATATCTACCTGCTGATTTATTATATCCATTTGACTTATTGTATACCAGTAGGTACGACTTGCTATTCCCCGGCTCATTGTACCCACTGGGATACATTCAGTTGCATCTCACACCCTCCTGTTGACACCTTTTTCAGGTCTGTCGGGTGGTGAGATGTCAGGACGATGATGTGAGGCTACGCTGTAGAGCCTCCCATTTTGCTAGCTAGATAGCTGACCTGCCACCATGATTACTTTATGTTTACGGATATTTCGATTATGACATCTGACATTTTAGTTGCTTTTATTATTAGTTATTATGTGGATGTTTACTGATTATGGATTATGCTGAGACATTTTAGTTTAGTTGATTCATTAAGTAATTGTTTTACCTTTTAGTCAACTCTGATTGAATGATGTATCTAGCTTAGCCGTGTGTGTATAGGAGAGACTCTGTCTGATGGACTGGAAAACCTTATGCATGTGGCGGATCTACTCACGTCTTGGGGATTGACTTTTCAACTCTGATTTATATAAAATAAAATAAAAATTAGAACGGTTTTAAATCCCAGGGCACGTGACACTCAGTCAACCATCTAAGATTTCCGGTCAACCACAAAGTGCCCAGAAACCCCAAGACTCAAAAACTAGCGTTATATAGCTCTTGGAGGCCAACGATTGACTGAGGGGTGATTACGATCAACCGTAAACTAGCCGCTAGGCTTGATTCTTTCCAAATTTTGTTACAACGGCTAAAAGAGGTTTTGGGTTATAAAAATCTGATTCTATGAGATTATTACCAAGGAATTTAGGTGCTTCATTGTATTATTTTTAAGAGTTTCAAGTGATTCAAAAAGCTCTATCGCAGTTGTAAAGAGAGAAAGAGAGAGAGAGAGAGAGAGAGAGAGAGAGAGAGAGAGAGAGAGAGAAAGAGAGAGATTTGATCTACGTAAAATGATTGCTTTGTAAAAGGGCACCTTCGAGCCCGTGAAAAGAAGTGTAAAGGCTTGGCCTTACCTATAAAAGGCCATTGGAAATAGTGGAATTTAGTTCCTTGAGAAAAGGATCGGCATAAACGTAGGCACGTTAGCCAAACCACATAAAAAACATTGAGTTTGTGGTTGCTCTCTCCTTCTCTTATCCTTTATTATTCGCATTTGTGATTTGCACAATCGGATTTTGGTTTTTCTTTTATTATATAAATTGGCCCTCTTAGGTTGTCATATCAATCCACATCTAGAATTGGAATTTATGATTTTTTGCCATCATCCACTTTATGATCAAGAAATTATAAAATGAATGGCTGAAAATAAAACCCATATAAATAACAATCATGAAATTGGAGTTTCTAAGCAAGAATACTAATCTTTCTCTAAATAGTGACAAGAATTTTCTATCAAAAATTTAGCAATTTAGATTACCCTACACTATTAAACTTACAAACCCTTACATCAATCATTACAATTGTTGATTTTGAGGCCTTTCAATTACTAGATAAATTATATAAAAAATTATTGAATTCGGATCCTAAATATTTCAAATAGATAGAACATGTCTAACAGTGTCGATTGTCACTTCAAATGCCCCGTAATCATAAACCAAACAAAAGCACTGAGGCAAGCATGCCACCTTTATACCTAACTACACACATACACTATATCTAACCGTGTCGATTGTCACTTCAAATGCCCTATCATTGAAATGAAGTGGAAGCATAGAGGCATGCGTGCCACCTCTATACCGAACTAGACACATACTTATATTATACATACGTGTAGAGAGAGATATGTGCTCAAAGTATTACAAGCCTAAAGACCTAAGGGCAACAAGATTGGCAATCAAACAATTCCTCTTATTTGCCAAGATTGGGAGGAAACCCTTAGATATCAGATGGTTACTTGAATTTGAAAAAGAGTTTACCAAATTAATGGTTTCAAACAGGAGGGCCAAGAGTTTTGCAAACTTGTACAATAAGACATGCGAAAGGAATCTAATAATTAAGAGAACCTAACAATACAAACTTGCAAGAAAAGAAAATAATGCATGCATAGTTGAGCTGAGATACTTAATGATAAGTGAGGCCTTTATAATATTTAGAGAAAATCAATGATATATACCCACATGGCTTGCACCAATTCAAACACCTATGGATCAAAATTCAAAAATGTCTTTTGCACGTGTATCAGGTCAACGAAATAAATGATACCAATTGTGCAAGTATGCTGAAATGCAACATAAACTCTTCAATTAAGGACCAAAGCCATCAATCGATATAGACAATTGAAATGAAACGAAGAATGTGGTTAAAGAAATGTATGGCAGGGGCATATGTGAAAGTGCACCTTTTTAAAAGGAGTGAGCCCAATTAAACCGAACAGTGTTGGAAGTGGATGAATTGTAGACTCCTCGCTAGCAACGTGAACAGTGTTGGGCTTCACTGATGTTTGGGCATGCTTACGTAACATCAAAATATTGATGTACACACTGCAAAGTCCCAAAAGCCAATGCATTAGTGATTTAATGACAGAGACATGGATTGCTGATTATGTCATAGGACATGATCAGAAGTAGAATCTTTTCATGGAGAATGATTGATTACCTCTAAATCATACCTGACAGACAATACTATAGAATCCATGATTGCTAGAACATCCGGGGAAGATTTACAGTGCCCGTCAATCCTAATCTCCTTCTCCCTCACAAGAGGAAGCAGGCACCGAGCCCACTCATTTGGGATGCGACCAACCTATAAGCAACACCAGCAATGCAAAGTAAGTCAGATGGGAATGCCAAAAAAAAAAAAAAAAAAACTACATTTGTCACTTTCCACATTTAAACATGCTGAGAAGCAAAAAGGAAGTGTATATGGCACCTCTCCGTGTTCTTCCGTCGAAAACCTCACTATCTCAAAGCAAGGAGCAATGGACCGCCCTCGGCCAGGAAATCTCGCTGTGGAAGGGGAGGCAAAGGAGTTGTTCCCCAAAGGAAAAGTAAAGGCCACCTTGTCTCCCACCTTAAGCCGCCTACCCTTGCATGTCGACAGCCCCACGATGTCAGAGCTCCCGACAAACCACCAATCAGTATCTCTACAATCTGACAACCTACTGCTTGCGAGCTCCTGATCTCCCTTGGTGCCAACATTACTAAGGTTTTGATCAACGTCGGCGCTCCGAGCTACCTCCTTAGCAACGGAGGTGGTGGTGCCGGAAGCAGTTTGTCGGACAGGAGGTGAGGAGGATTTGAGGGATTTCTTCCTGGTGGCGGCGGTGGGGCTTGCAACGGCTGAGGCCGTAGTGAGGCGGAGGTGAGGGGTGTCGAAGATGATGTTGATGGCAGCGGCGGCGTCGTTATTGGCCATGTGGAGGGCGCGGATTACGTCCATCTCCGAGAAGTCTTCGCCGACCACGGAGCGGACCACGGCAATCTTCTCCTCGTTGGCTTTGTTCCCCATCGCCGGAGAATGGACGCCAAACAGGAACCCTAACCCTAACCCTAACCCTAGAATCGTACTTCAAGCGAATCGCAATATCGACGGGGTAAGCTATCTCCCCTATCAGGCTATCACACAAGGAGAGACGCTCTGCTGCGGCGATGGTGGGAGAGGGCAATTGACCTGCGAAAGATGGGGTACACTACAGAGGGCGGGAAACCATCGCGCGCTATGAATATTTTTTCGCGTCTAATACCGGTCGCCGAACAGCCACGGCCGCGGGAAAAGACGACCGGGGGAAAAGTGGAAACAGCGGAAATTTTTTTGAAATAATCCTAAAAATTTTTAAAAATTACAAAATGACTCTATGAAAAAAAAATAATAATAATAAAATAAAATAAAAATTTTTACAAAACTAACCCTAATTTACAAAATGGTCACGGAGGCTAGACCATCCGAAGACGCTGAATGATTCAGCTCCTTCAGTATATTTGTTGAAGGTGTCGAATGATTCAGCGCCTTTACAAAAACCCTATGAAAGCGCTGAATCATTCAGCACCTTCTGTATATATATTGAAGGTATTCAGCACCTTCAGCATATATGTTAAAGGCGCTAATTCATTCAGCGCCTTCTGCATATATGTTAAAGACGTTAATTCATTCAGCGCCTTCAGCGTGTGCGCTGAGGACTTAGCCAATTTTCGTGAAAATTGGCCAAATCCTCAGGCCCTGTGGTAGAAGTGCTGCGCTGAATGGTTCAGCGCCTTCTTCTCCAATAAAACCCCCCGCGCGGGCTACAGTGCCCTCACTTTCTCTCTTCAATCCCGCATTCTCCTCTCTCCCCCTCTCCCGCACAGTGCCGAAGTAGGAGCAGATTGTCGCCGTCGCTGTCGCCGAGAGGAAGCCCATTGTTGCCGTCGCCGTCGCCGTCTCTCTCGCTCTCTAAATCTCTCACTGTGAGCCTCTCCTCTCTCTCTCTCTCTCTCTCTCTCTCTCTCTCTCTCTCTCTTTCTCTCTCTCTCCCTCTTACTGTGAGAGAGGGATCTCTCACAGTGTAAGACCTGACTTTTCCGTGACCCTCCCCGTTACCCCTTTTTCTTCGACTGCCCGACTGAGGGACAATTTTTGGTGTTTTTCCGGGGAATCCGTTGGGGCTCGCGGACATTTTTAGGCCGAAGGGCTCGCGAAATGGAGAACGGGGGCGCGATCGGTTTCAGATTCCGACTCCCGGTTCACCCGGAATAATTTTCCGAAGTTCGGACCCCACTTAGGCGCCCCGGAATCCGTGCGGACGATCGGCACGTTTCTCGAGGTAATTATAGCCGCTGGATCTGTCCCTATTAATTAATTATTCTCTTACCCTTTGAGGAACCTAGGGTTTTAGGTGTTCCCTCCTAGGTCCCTTCGTTCGGCGGCTAGGGTTTCTCTTTAAGAGACACCACGAGAGGGAAAAAAAAAAGAGAGAGTGAAGGACGGCTAGGGTTTCTCTTTAAGAGACACCACGAGAGGGAAAAAGAGGAGAATAAAACGGGGACCCAACCCTTTTTCGCTCTTGTACGACCGACGGCGGGGCTTTCGAGGAAAGGACGGAGGTTCTTGCTCGCGGGATCAACCGGGCAACGTTAGGACGATCCTCTTCCTCTCTTTTCCGGCGGATCAAAGGTGAGTTTTTATTAGTTTTTGTTGTGTAGAGTCTTCACGGGGAACACCGCCGCCGCCGCCGCCGGACCGGCCGCGGGCGGGGCGCCGCGCGGCGCTGGGTGCCGCGCGGGGCCGCCCCGCACCGCGGGCGAGGCACCCGCGCGGCGCTTGGCCGCGCGGGGCCGCCCGCAGGTGGGGCGCCCGCGCGGGCTGGTGCCGCGCGGGGGTCGCCCCCGCACCGCGGGCGAGGCACCCGCGCGGCGCTTTGCCGCGCGGGGCCGCCGCAGGTGGGGCGCCCGCGCGGACTGGTGCCGCGCGGGGGTCGCCCCCCGCACCGCGGGCGAGGCACCCGCGCGGCGCTTTGCCGCGCGGGGCGCCCGCAGGTGGGGCGCCCGCGCGGGCTGGTGCCGCGGGGGGTCGCCCCCGCACCGCGGGCGAGGCGCCCGCGCGGCGCTTGGCCGCGCGGGGCCGCCCGCAGGTGGGGCGCCCGCGCGGGCTGGTGCCGCGCGGGGTCGCCCCCGCACCGCGGGCGAGGCACCCGCGCGGCGCTTGGCCGCGCGGGGCCGCCCGCAGGTGGGGCGCCCGCGCGGGCTGGTGCCGCGCGGGGTCGCCCCCGCACCGCGGGCGAGGCACCCCGCGCGGCGCTTTGCCGCGCGGGGCCGCCCGCAGGTGGGGCGCCCGCGCGGGCTGGTGCCGCGCGGGTCGCCCCCGCACCGCGGGCGAGGCGCCCGCGCGGCGCTTGGCCGCGCGGGGCCGCCCGCAGGTGGGGCGCCCGCGCGGGCTGGTGCCGCGCGGGGTCGCACCCGCACCGCGGGCAGCGCGCTCGCGCGGCGCTTGGCCGCGCAGGGCCGCTCGCAGGTGGGGCGCCCGCGCGGGCTGGGGCCGCGCGGGGTCGCCCCGCACCACGGGCAACGCACTCGCGCGGCGCTTGGCCGCGCGGGGCCGCCGCAGGAGGGGCGCCCGCGCGGGCTGGGGCCACACGATGCTGTGCCCGGGCGGAGTGTGCGCCGCACGGGCCAGTGCCGGGCGGGAAACTCCGCCGCACATGGGTGGGAGTCGGTGTGAGTGTCGGATCCTTAGTCTTGACTTGCCCTTATTCCTTCAGGAGTGCAGGACATTGTTGGCGACGGGCGCACGATCACGGACGTACCGAACGCCGGACGACGCACGCAAAAGGTGGGTAAATTCGCCGAGGTTAATTGGGTAAGGGCGGACATGAGCAAAGGTGTTTCTCTCTAAGTTGCTCCTCGTGAGCAAAGTGGGGTTTCTCTCTAAGATGCTCTTCGTGAGCGAAGGTGTGTTCCTCTTCAAGTTGCTCTCACTGAGCAACGGTGTTTTCCTCCTTAAGATTTCCTCATGAGCAAAGGTGTTCACCCTTCTGGTTGTCCTATATGGAAGCAACGCTGACCCCGAATCTCATTCTATTCGCTTTATCATCTGAGGCTCAAGTTTTTACTACACGCACACCAGCGGTTTGGCCACCGCAAGGGTGTGCTTTTCCGGAAAAGTGGTACGTTGACCCGTGTACCCCACGCGGAGGTGGCGTTAGGATGGGGGCCCTCATGGTGGAGGGTGTGAGCGGTGACGCTGGGGTTGGTGCTCGGACGGCCGAGGCAGGTGCTCCGGCAGAAAGGGGAGGGGCACCGGGGTAGGGGCCCGGTGCGGTGTCCGGGAGGGTGCCCGGTTTATGTTTGGTGCAGGTTGTGATCATTGTTGACGGTATATGGGAGGGGGGTGACAGTTGCTCTGTTACAGTGTTTGTTTTATTATAGTTTTCTTGCTCATTATGTTTATTTCTAGTCACTGACTTCCCACTCCGTGACAGGTTCGTCCAGGGGCGAGTGCTAGGGCGCCGGTGAGGACGTTAGGGTGCTGATCTGATTTTTGGATGACTTCAGATACAGTGACTCTTCTTTCCCTTTTCCTTATTATTCATGGTAGCTAGTTGTGGATTGCGACACCCCCGTGGGGTCGAAGTGGATGTTGCCCTTTCCTTTCCTTTCTTTTTGAATAATTGAATGAATACTACGTTCTCTCTTACTTGGCCGTTTTGGAACGATGAAAAACAAAGAAAACCGTTTGCGAAAACTATTTTTAAAAACGTGGGTGTCGTGTGGCACCAAGCTTTATAAACCTTGTGGGATTTATGTGTTTACGAAACTGTTTTCACAAACGAGGGCAGCGTGTGGATGCCGCTTTCAAAACTTGTGATATTTATTCCTTTCAAAACACCGGCCTCTATGCTACTAAGTGAATGCTAGAATTCACGTGAATTGTTAGAGATTGTATGTACTACGCCTTGTGAGACACTTTGTAGTTGAGACGCCGTGCATATACAAAGGGGCCTCGCTCATTTGCAGAGCGAATTTGTGTATGCGGCGGGTCTGTGCACGCGCCGGGGAGTAATGTTTTACAAAAAAAAAATATATGGCTGAATCAGGGGCATCGGTGGCTCCTCTTCCGCGCGATTCGAACCCCCGGGGCGTGACAGATTAAGATGGTATCAGAGAGGTAAACTCTAACCACAACAGTCGGGCCTAACATCCACTGGCGCAATACTCTGGCTGCTGAGTAATAAAGTGAACACGGGATAAATAAATAGGACACGAGTGTACGTGGGGGAGGGTAGAGATTTAGTAGAACCCTTTAGGAGCCGGGTTGCCTTGTCAGTTATGTCTCTATGTTTGTGTGATTGATCGGTATGCTTTCATTATGTACGCAGATACAATAGCAGTCCAACACAGTGAGCGACGACCGACGGAAATGGACACCGCAGCCGGAGCGAACCGCTTGCTGCGCAACCAACTGCGCGATGTGGCAGGACAGCTGCTGACTCTCACGGAGCGTCTGTGCATGCTGACGCGGGACCTTGAGAGCGTTGACCACTTCCAGCACGGCCCAATGGGACGGTACCCCTCGCGGGATGCCACCGGCGAGATTTCCCACCTATCACGATGCAGTTAATTTGGCCATGCGTGCGGAGCAAGAGTACGCCCGGCAAGGGTGCCCTACCCTGACCCGGCGGATGGACCCCTATCTTGCGAGCCGCGTGAACCAAACGCCGAAGGTAGAACCGGAGTCTGGACCGGTGAAGAAGGAGGGGCCCGGCCCATCGAAGCCAGTGCGTCATTTGTGGCGGCGCACATCGAGTGATGGGCTGCCCCTGGCGGGATGATCACTGTTTCCGGTGTGTGGTAGACCGGGTCACACGCGTTACACGTGGCCGCCAGAAGCTAGGCGTCACTAGGCCCCCGGCGCCGGGACCTGTCGAAGCAGAGAAAGCCGCCACCCCGCCTTGCAGGGGGAGCCCAAACCAAGGTACCGGGCGACCAACACCTGGAAAATGCAAGGGAGGGTGGGCGGGTACCACAGGGACCCCAGAGACGCCACAAGGGCCCCTGCGTCATCTGCGGAAAGGCGCATCGAGTGACGAACTGCCTCTGGAGGTACTCCCACTGCAATGGTTGCGGCAAATCAGATCACACCCGCGCTTCAGGTCCGCAGAGCAGGCCGGCTACCGCCGCAACGCCACAACGGGATGGACGAGAGGATACCGCGGCTCCCAACCCACAGAAGGACCGACCCGACGGCTCGCCGTCGCGGGCACTCGTACGATACCAGGACCCTGCCCAACCACGCAGTGCGGCGCTGGCCCAGGGGTTGCGGGGAGGGCTACCCCAGCCGCCCCAGCAGACGGAGCAACGTCCCGAACCGAGTGACGACAGGTAATACTTGAACTACTTTCTTTTTAGTTGGGGATCCGTCGAACCTGAGTTATACCATCCTTTCTTCATCTGTTATGGGTTTCGCTATGTCCCGTCGTTAGTAATAGCTTCGTTTTTTTTCTGTCCGTTTTTCCCTCGGATCTTTTGGGGAGGGGCGAACGCCTTTAAGAGGGACTGCGGGGATCCGCCGTTGGCGTAGTCCGCAGATACTCCCTTCTCTTTCCGAAGATCCCTTCTTTTCTCCCATCCAAACCAACCGGTTTGGGCCTCGATCTACTTAGGCACGCACTCTTTTGTTTATCCCACTTGGGGGACCATGTACTTAGTAGCAAAAAGTAAGGAGCGGAAGGCACCGGCTGGGTGCATGGCCGTCTACACTGGCGCGGGAACAGGGGAGGAGCTTGCAGCTGTGCGTTGACTGCCCGGAATTAGATGAAGCCCGTAAGAGCATGCACTTCCTTGAACCGCTCGGCCCGGAAGGGAGCCAAGTTCTTTTGGACGGCCCAATGCTAAGGAAAGCTTGAAGAGCCTAAAAAGCGATTAACAAGGGCGCCCGTGCTCGCCGTACCAACGCCCGGGAAGACTTCGAAGTATGCTGCACTGCATCGCGAATTGGACTGGAGGAAGTACTAAGGCAGCAAGGAAGAGTCGTAGCCTATGCGACAGGGCAACTCAAGGATATATGTAGAACTAACCGACACACAAACGACCTGGGGTGTACCGCAGTCGTCCTCGCCTGAGACTGTTGAGGTACTATCCCTTCGGGGCCACGGTAACGCACCCACGGACCACCAAAGCCTTAAGCGCCTCTCCACCCAGAAGGGGCCGAACCTACGGCGAAGACGGTGTGTTAGGTCTATTGAAGGATTTCGACCGGACACGAGACCGACTGACCAAGTGTACATCGATGAGTTGCGGGGCTACACGGGACGCCGACACCTACTACTGCGGGCCAAGCTACACTTCGGCCCGGCCTATCACCTCAGATGGATGGGCAATCCGAACGGGCGATCCAGATCCTCGCGGACATACTCCGAGCATGCATCCTGGTTTTGAATGGGCAGATGGTCACGCTACCTACCCCTCGTCGAGTTCGTCTACGACATCGACTACCAGACAAGCACCCGGATGACACCGTACAAAGCATCGTACGGTAGGCGCTGCAACCCCCCCCCCCCCCCCCCCCCGGATTTGTTGAACGATCAGGGGCGAAGCGGGTTTGGGTTGAGAGGCTAGTAGTGCCATAGTACGTGGACTTTTAGGATCCCGGAGTGCGACGGCCCCGGGCCCATCGCCTCGCCCTACCACCGAATCACGACCGAGTTCTGGTCGCGTCCGCGCTTTCATGCCTCGAAAGTATCCCCCAACCCGTCGCGAGTGATTGACGACTCCGCAAATCAAGTTCAAAGGAAACGTGAAACTACGAGGAAGAGCCGGTGCGGACCCTAGCGCGGGAGGACTGAAAAGCTACGAAGTCGGACATTTCCCTACGTTGAAGGCGTTTTGGAGCAATCGGGAAGAACGTGAGACAACTTGGAACCCGAATCGAGGGTGAAGGGGTGCTACCCGGACCCCCTTCGCCGCAGGCGGGAGTTAAGTTTCGGGGACGAAACTTGTTTTTATTAGTGAGTGATGTAAGACCTGACTTTTCCGTGACCCTCCCCGTTACCCCTTTTTCTTTCGACTGCGCCCGACTGAGGGACAATTTTTGGTGTTTTTCCGGGAATCCGTTGGGCTCTCGCGGACATTTTTAGGCCGAAGGGCTCGCGAAATGGAGAACGGGGCGCGATCGTTTTCAGATTCCGACTCCCGGTTCACCCGGAATAATTTTCCGAAGTTCGGACCCCCACTTAGGCGCCCCGGAATCCGTGCGGACGATCGGCACGTTTCTCTGGGTAATTATAGCCGCTGATCTGTCCCTATTAATTAATTATTCTCTTACCCTTTGAGGAACCAGGGTTTTAGGTGTTCCCTCCTAGGTCCCTTCGTTCGGCGGCTAGGGTTTCTCTTTAAGAGACACCCGAGAGGGAAAAAAAGAGAGAGAGTGAAGGACGGCTAGGGTTTCTCTTTAAGAGACACACGAGAGGGAAAAAGAGGAGAATAAAACGGACCCACCCCTTTTTCTTCGCTCTGTACGACCGACGGCGGGGCTTTCGAGGAAAGGACGGAGGTTCTTGCTCGCGGGATCAACCGGCAACGTTAGGACGATCCTCTTCCTCTCTTTTCCGCGGATCAAAGTTGAGTTTTTATTAGTTTTTGTTGTGTAGAGTCTTCACGGGGAACACCGCCGCCGGCCGCCGCCCCGCCGGACCGTCCGCGGGCGGGGCGCCGCGCGGCGCTGGGTGCCGCGCGGGGCCGCCCCGCACCGCGGGCGAGGCACCCGCGCGGCGCTTGGCCCGCGGGGCCGCCCGCAGGTGGGGCGCCCGCGCGGGCTGGTGCCGCGCGGGGTCGCCCCCCGCACCGCGGGCGAGGCACCGCGCGCGGCGCTTTGCCGCGCGGGCCGCCCGCAGGTGGGCGCGCCGCGCGGACTGGTGCCGCGCGGGGGTCGCCCCCCCGCACCGCGGGCGAGGCACCCGCGCGGCGGCGCGCTTTGCCGCGCGGGGCCGCCCGCAGGTGGGGCGCCCGCGCGGGCTGGTGCCGCGCGGGGTCGCCCCCGCACCGCGGCGAGGCGCCCGCGCGGCGCTTGGCCGCGCGGGGCCGCCCGCAGGTGGGCGCCCGCGCGGGCTGGTGCCGCGCGGGGTCGCCCCCGCACCGCGGGCGAGGCACCCGCGCGGCGCTTGGCCGCGCGGCCCGCCCGCAGGTGGGCGCCCGCGCGGGCTGGTGCCGCGCGGGTCGCCCGCACCGCGGCGAGGCACCCCGCGGCGCTTCTTGCCGCGCGGGGCCGCCCGCAGGTGGGCGCCCGCGCGGCTGGTGCCGCGCGGGTCGCCCCCGCACCGCGGGCGAGGCACCCGCGCGGACGCTTTGGCCGCGCGGGGGCCCCCCGCAGGTGGGCGCCCGCGCGGGACTGGTGCCGCGCGGGGTCGCCCCCGCACCGCGGCGAGGCACCCGCGCGCGCTTTGCCCCGCGGTGGCCGCCCGCAGGTGGGGCCCCTCGCGGGCTGGTGCCGCGCGGGCTGTGCCGCGGGGTCGCCCCCGCACCGCGGCGAGGCGCCCGCGCGGCGCCTTCCCGCGGGCCGCCCCGCCCGCAGGTGGGGCGCCCGCGCGGGCTGGTGCCGCGCAGGGGTCGCCCCCCGCACCGGGGCGAGGCGCCCGCGCGGCGCTTGGCCGCGCGGGGCCGCCCGCAGTGGGGCGCCCGCGCGGCTGGTGCCGCTCGGGTCCGCACCCGCGACCGCGGCATCGCGCTCGCGCGGCGCTTGGGCCGCTCAGGCCGCCGCAGGTGGGGCGCCCCGCGCGGGCTGGGCCGCGCGGGCGCCCCGCACCACGGGCAACGCACTCGCGCGGCGCTTGCCCGCGGGGCCGCGCAGGAGGGTCGCCCGCGCGGGCTCTGGGGCCACGCGATGCTGTGCCCGGCGAGTGTGCGCCGCACGGGCCAGTGCCGGGCGGGAAACTCCGCCGCACATGGGTGGGAGTCGGTGTAGTTTCGGATCCTTGTCTTGACTTGCCCTTATTCCTTCAGGAGTGCAGGACATTGTTGGCGACGGGCGCACGATCACGGACGTACCGAACGCCGGACGACGCACGCAAAAGGTGGGTAAATTCGCCGAGGTTAATTGGGTAAGGGCGGACATGAGCAAAGGGTTTTTCTCTCTAGTTGCTCCTCGTGAGCAAAGGTGGGTTTCCCTCTCTAAGTGCTCTTCGTGAGCGAAGGTGTGTTCCTCTCTCAAGTTGCTCTCACTGAGCAACTGGTTTTCCTCCTCCTTAAGATTTCCTCATGAGCAAAGGTGTTCACCCTTCTGGTTGTCCTTATGAGCACGCTGACCCCCCGAATCCATTCTATTCGCTTATCATCTGAGGCTCAAGTTTTACTACACCACACCAGCGGGTTTGGCCACCGCAGGGTGTGCTTTTCGGAAAGTGGTACGTTGACCCGTGTACCCCCGCGGAGGTGCGTTAGGGAGGGGGCCCTCATGGGTGGAGGGTGTGAGCGTTGACGCTGGGTTTGGTGCTCGGTCGCCGAGGCAGGTGCTGCGTCAGAAAGGGGAGGGGCACCGGGTAGGGGCCCTGCGGTTGTCCCTGGAGGGTGCCCGGTTTATGTTTGGTGCAGGTTGTTATCATTGTTGACGGTATATGTGAGGGGGTGACAGTTGCTCTGGTTACAGTGGTTTGTTTTTTAATAGTTTTCTTGCTCATTATGTTTATTTCTAGTCACTGACTTCCCACTCCGGGTACAGGTTCGTCCGGTGCGAGTGCTAGGCGCCGGTGAGGACTTTAGGGGCTGATCTATTTTTTGGATGACTTCAGATACAGTGACTCTTCTTTCCCTTTTCCTTTATTATTCATGGTAGCTAGTTGTGGATTGCGACACCCCCGTGGGGTCAAGTGGATGTGTCTTTCCTTTCCTTTCTTTTTTGAATAATTGAATGAATCTACGTTCTCGCGTCTTGCCGTTTTTGCACGATGCAAACAGAAAACTTTGCGAAAACTATTTTTACAACGGGGTGTCGTGTGGGCACCCAAGCTTTATAAACCTTGTGGGATTTATGTGTTAAGAACTGTTTTTCACAAACGAGGGCATCGTGTGGAATGCCCCGCTTTCAAACCTTGTGATTATTTTATCCTTTCAAGAACACCGGCCTCTAT